>OU015494.1:154258758-154748758 GCA_907164885.2 Dolomedes plantarius | reverse complement strand
GAGACAATATATACACGAGGCAAATTGAAAGAGCATACAAATGCAATAACATTAAAGGTCAAGATTACAGGGAGAAATAAATAGATATTTATTTAAACAAAAGAACGTAGAACAATATGCGTTTATATATTTTAAATTTTTTTTATATATAATAAACACAGGACAGGTAAAACAAACATGTCACATAACAATTTTGCCTTAAATAACAGGCAAACGAAAAGCAAGTACAAAAGGTGTACCCTGATTAATACGGGACACCAAAGTAGCCAACAAATGAAAGTCGAAAAACAAAAAAGATGGAAGCAAAGGGGACTAATCCGGCGCTGGCTCAAGTAGAGCAGCGCAGGGACGTCTCCTAAAGACGGGGTCGCGAAAATCGTAGTCCGGAAATTCGGCCATGATTTCGTTTGGAAGGTTCTGAACCTTGCTGTAAAAATTAACATCCGATGAGCAGCCCTATTGAACGTACAGATGTCAAAGTCCCTTCTAATCACAGCATTATAAAGGTATATGTGAGCCCTTATAACTCTGCTCAGAACCCTGTTCTGCCAGCGGTCAATAATGATGTTAGATTTCGCAGCCTGGGTCCAGACAGGTGCAGCGTAGAGAGACGTTGGAAGAATTTGACTTGTAAAGTAACATTTTATTTCTGTTATTATAATGGGGGTCGAAAAGGAGGGAGCGTAGCGCTTCGACTCTCCCGTTAAATTTGAGGTTTAGAATATGGGGTTTAAAGGTGAGGCGTCTATCTAGAGTCCAAGATGTTTTACAGAGGTCTCCCAGTTTACCACCGAGTCAGATACGTAAAGACGAGGCGTTTTTTTGTAAGAGCGAGAGAAATAGTTGGATTGGCATTTACTGGGGTTAACTTGAATTTTCCATTTAATGAACCAAGATTCCAGAGCATCGATGTTATTTTAAGAAAGGATACTAGGATAAGGGAGGATTGTAGGTTGATATTGTGGGAAGTACAGAGGATAGCTGTGTCGTCCGCCTACAATACAAGAGAAGTGTAATCATTACGGGTAAAGTCAATAATATAAAGGGTAAATAGGGTCGGCCCAAGTAAGCTGCCTTGGGCCCCTTCGGCCGTAATGTGTTGGAAAGGAGAGAATGTGTTATGTACACTGACGCAGAGCGATCTATTGAGAAGATAATTTTAAATAAGATGAATAGAAGGCATGTTAAGATTAATTAAAAGATGAGACCAGTGTGAGTAATTTTATCAAAAGCTTTAGAAAATTCGAGAAAAAGAATGCCAGTAGGTATCCGGTTATGTACTCCGCCAGAGGCAAACTCCACGGCACGGAGCAATTGGTGAGTAGTACTATTCTGGTTTCGGAAACCGAATTACTGTGGAATAATATTGTTAAGAGAAAAAGAAGTCGTTAATTCTATTAAGAATGACCCACTCGGTGAGTTTTGATAGGGAACTGAGTAGACTAATAGGGCGATAACTCTCGGGGAATTTTAAATTAGATCCTGGTTTGGGAAAGGGCAGACTATTGCAGTTTTCCAAGTTTGGAGGAAATAGGAAAATTTAAAAAAATGGCATTTACTAAAGCAGTTAAATAGATAATATTTGGGGAAGCTTTTAATTGCGGTGTTAGTAATTTTATTCAAACAGAGAGATTTTCGGTTAGGGAGATTTTTTACATTAATTTCGGGGGGAGGGGGTTAGAATTGGTGGAGGGAGAGGACAAGAAAGCGTTGACCTTACGAGTTGCCATACGATCTTGATCCTCGTCCTCAAGGTTATCATTAGGGGAGAACCGATTTCAGTAAATAAAAGAGAGGGCATTAGCTTTAGAGTAGTCGTCGAAGGCTATGCCGTTGTAACCGTGAATGGGGGAGGGGTTCTATTGCTGCTATTGTTGTGAAGTATTTTCTGCATACGTTAGAGGGAATTGTCTTGTGGATTGAGGTTAGCGATGAGCTCGGCCCAACTCTCTTGCCGAAAACGAGATATTTCCCTTCTAACACGTGCCCGGAGAAAATCCTGCTTGCTATTCTAATCGCGGGAAATTTGGAAGAGTTTACGGGCTACGTTGCGTTTATTCATGAGTTTCCTAATAAGAGTCTGAAGGTCATGAATTTTGGCTTTACTGTTGCTGTGAGAGGAAAATTTAGTGGCTTGGACAATAGCACCAGTTAAATTTTGTATAGCACGATCAATATAAGAAGGAGACCGAATATGGGGGTAATATAATTTGGAGCAGGCTAGGTGGTCCTGGAATTGACGCCAATTGGTGAACTTTGGGGTCAGAATTTGAGAAAACATTCAAATTTAGGGTGGACCGGTTGATAGTCCGAGTCGAATAAGTCTTGGACTTATTCGACTCGGACTTGAACCAAATGAATGTTTTTCAAAAGAGCGAGGTCTATTATTGAAGGGGTGGCAGTAGAATAATGGGTAGGGGTGGAGGGGGAACCAAAATAATATCGTTATTCGTGGTGACAAAGGAGAGAAGCTCCCTGCCGTTGGTGTTCGTACGCTTTAATTTCAGGCCGTATTGCGCGCATTGCAGTTACCGGCAACAATACAATTATTATGATAGGAAAATATTTTAGAAAGATCGGGGTTAGTAAATCCGTTACCAAGCCGAATGTAGGCGGGGGTGATAAGAAATTTTGGGTATTTTCACACGGGCAAACCATGATAGAAAAGATTCCAAGTTCTGCGTGGCAAGATCGTTGACTGAGTAGTGGTTTAAACAATTTTTTAACGTAAATTATGTTGCCCTGAGGACGGAAGGGGTGGGGGTATTCTGTCTTTACGATACAGTTTAAAGTTGCAGATGTTAAAGCGCGAGTTAGTTCCGACTCCTGTATTAACACAATATCATTATCAGATTCTTCCAAGAACTCTCTAAGCTCAGTAATTTACCTGCCAAGACCGTTGACATTCCAAAACAGAATTCTGAAGGCGGTTTGTCATAGTGTTAATTGGGGTGGTCATGATTTAGTATAGTGGTAGGCAATGATACCATTACTCTGAATTCTAAATAATACAGTGATTTATTAACATAACACATATATGAGTACACATTCAATTATATTACTGATAATTATCAACCTAAAGTAGCACTCATTATATCAAGGAATTATTTAATTATACTATTTCACTTATTTAAATTGATTTCATTCTCAGTACGCAATATATATTATTTCTTAACTTCAGCCTATATTATATGACTCTGGGATTTATAGACTTTTTGGCAATAGGTAATGAAAAGTTACCTCCATTTTTTGCAGACTGCAGAGGGAAACATTCGCCGGCGTATTCACTTGCATCGATTGGTGTATCATTTATCGGGATTCACTTTTCTCCGGAGAACGCAATCATCAGAATAGCTGTATGGCGCGGGAAGAAGCGGGCTTTAACTACAGGATCGGTTCTCCATCGTTGGCTTGTAGGGGTCAAGCAATTTATCTTGGTTCCGCAGGTCAACTATTCTCCTCTCATCGCTAGCTTGCAGGGGTCAGACAATCTATCTTGGCTCCGACGCTCCTCTATGCTCCTCTCATCGCTAGCTTACAGGGGTCAGGCAATCTCTCTCGGTTCCAATACTCATCTATTTTCCTATCATCGTTAGCTTGCAGGCTTATATCGATGCGCTAAGTCTGGGCGCAATCTCGCATTTGCGCTTTTGAAACTTCTCGCTTACGAGGCTACTACTTCATAGCTGTGTGCCGAGTCTGAGCACCAAAATCAATCATATACTTCTTAATATTCTCACTCTCTCTATTTTTTATCTTCTCAACGCCCGCCGTTTTCATTTTCATTCGTTACTCATGTTCAATCTTTTCTCTCACTTCCACTTCGATTGGCTAACTTTTACCACCTAAATATTTTCTTTAGACCATTCAGAGTGAGGGGCGTTTCATATTAAAACAATTCCACCTTCGACTCTCCCCTGCCTCTCTAGGGATCATGTTTTCCCAGAACATCTCCTATGTGTGGGGTCATCTCCTAGTTGCCAACAATTCCCTTTTCATCTCAATGTCCCCTCCATGTAGCCCCCCTCGCTGTTTCGTCTCTTAACTGTTGCTTTTCAATTCCTTATCCTTCATCCGGTTTTTTGTACAGGCAGGCGTCATTTCACTTTTTCATTTTACCCCCGTTTGTTCGATTTAATTGGCTTGTCTGCACTTTTCGAACTTCTAACATATCATATCCCCACGACATTCTTCTTGTATCGTCTGGCGTCATTTCGCTTTTTCATTTTCCGTCCCGTTTGTTCGCCTTAATTGGTTTGTCTGCACTTTTCTATTTTTGATATGTCGTAATCCCCGACACGGTTCTAGAAGGGATTTGTCTATCCAGAAACAAGCTGGAGAGAAAGGTAAGCGTCGACCCGTTGGAAGATCGAAATGATTTTTGCAATTGGGTCCGCAGGCTCCCTAAAGATTACCATATCTTTAAGTAACGTTATGGGAACAGCTTCCTTATCTGTATTCCAAGCTCGCCAAGTCAATTTTTCCATAAAGAAATTTATAAATAAAACTTACTTGTAAATTATCCTGCAATGATTTTTTTACTATAAAATCGACGTTTATTATTGAAAAACGTTCTAGTAAAAAAAACTGAATTTTTTAATGTAGTTATGGTCTAGATACGTCTCGGAAATGTTTCCATAATATTGTCCATCATTGACCGACGTACAGCTACACTTAAAACTCTTATAATTTTTTTAAGATATAGATATAGATATTAAGCGGAGGCATTTGTCGATACTTAGAACTAAAACAATTTGCCTTGTTAAAATTTAAAACAAACTTATTTAATATAATTATGACATATGATCTATATAGCTCGGGTAAAATATACAAACTAAAAATCAGAATAAAAAAATCATACAATTGTATGATTTTTTATACGTGTTCTTAGTATTTAAATTCCAAGAACATGTGAAAAAACTCTGAACAACATAAAAAAAAGAATTAAATTGGCCACCTAATCAGAAAATCCTTGTACAGACATTTGACCCTTCTGACTTGGCCAGTTTACTATTACGGCAATCCTTGTGACGTAGCTCATTGAGGCGACTCTCCCGAAGGGAGTAGAATGAGCCACGCCGCAAGGATTGGTGCAAAATCATCTTGGCGAACTTGGAACACATATAGGGAATCTTAGCCACGCTATGATATCAGAAATAGAGTATCCGTTGAATAGGTCTCCGTTTTAATAATGTCCGTGAAATCTGCAAAACCTGAGTTATTGCTAATTTTATTTTCGTTTGTACTGCCGCGTTGAGTGTTTGTAGTTTTAGCTACCTGTGGTATGATATTTATTTTGGCTTTGGGGCTGTTCTTGGTTTCTGTTTTAAATCGGGATCAACGTGAGAGGTTGGTGGTTGAGGTTCTGGAGTTTTAAATTTCCCAGTGGCAGGAACGTCAGCATTAGTATTTTCGGCAGCCCGGGTGGCCCATGCGAAGGTGGTAGGTGCACTGCCGGCACGAAAGTCCTCTTGAAGCCGCAGGATTTTTAGTAAATTTGTTTTTAACTTTTCTCTACATTTAGAGGATGCCGGGGGTAACCCTCATAGTTTGCAGTGGAATTTTCAGAGCATTTAGTGAGATCTACTCTGACAGGGCAGTCCCTGGTTTGATTACCGCTGCAGAGGAGACATTTAGAGGCGAGTTTGCAAGTAAGACTGCCGAGGCTGAACTTCTAGCAATTATAACATTGCACAAAGCCGGCTTGTTTAAATGGTTGAATTGCGACTCTAAGGTTGTTAATTTTAGTTAAGTTGTTGAGATTTTCAAGGTTAGGAGAGGGCCTTAGGCAGGCCATAAATGCCATTGGAGATCGTGTTTTTTGTTGGTTAGGTAGGATACTTTTATTGGCTCTATACTTAGTTGTTTGAAGATGTCTTCTTTGCCCGCTTTTTGGGGTGCTGTAAGGCAGCCCTCCCCCCCCCCAGTAAGTATTTTTTGGGGTCTTTCGGACCGTGGGTCCACGGACCTAATTGAAATTTCAGCACATGTTGTGAAGAATTAAATTAATTCTCCCAATTGATAAACCCTATCCTAAAAATTCCCGATTTCCCGTGGTCCATAAGTCACAGGAATGCAGGTCGGAAACAGGTGTTAACGGACGTGACAAAGGTCGGTGTCAACAAAGCTGCCAACAACCCTTAGCGCCAGTCAGTCTAGAATTCAGACACTACATTTGAAAAGAGATTAGTTCTGATCCTCCCCCTGATTGATGAGGGTTCCCGTAAATTAATCGGGCAAGCCCATAAGATGAGGTTTGGCGGGAAAAGAAGTCCACGAATAAGAATCCAGAAAAGTGATGTCACCCAAGAAGGACACCACTTAAAAAACATCTTAGTTTCCAGCGATGGTGGCGCCGAAATCTAAAGTTACGTCGCTGAGAAAAAATTAGAGTTAGTTAGCCTTATGATCTCGAGCTGAGACGTTGCTCACTCCGGTCAGAGAGTCGTGAATTTTTTTTCTCACGCCGAGAAACTGTGGTTTGAATCGTGGGGTTCAACTGTACTTACCGCACCTAAGGCTAGGTCGTTTTATATTGATATAACCTGATCTCATAGATCATAGATACCGGAGTGATTTGCTCCGACATTCGACACCCTGTCCATAACTTCTATAAAGTGATATTTTAGATCCCCGAGTAATCTATTTTGGCATTCGATACCCTGTCGATAACTTCTATAAAGTGGTGTATTAGATCCTGGAGCGATCTACCTCGAACATTCGACACCATGTCGATATACTTCTAGAAGGAGTACTTTCAGCGCAGCTTCGGAGTAGGCTTCGGATAATTCCGAGTGAATCCTGTTTCCGCGAACTCTTGTTCGTCTGACTTAGTAGCTTGCCAACCTATCGTTAGAGATAACTGTATTAAAATCTTTCTAAAGTGTTCTTCAGTAATTTCATCATAAATTAACATTGTAAATATATTTCTTCATTTAGTTTTGTACTAGACTTCGTAGTCATTTTGTTCACGCTACTGCTCGACGACTTCTTACACCGTGAGAAACAGTTCTATATTCAAGTTCTATAATCTCTGAACAGTTCTATAATCATCAACGTTTTTAAATATCAGATGGAACCACAATTAGCGGGAAATATTATCCGTGTTAGGGACAGCACACAATCCTCTCGAAGAGAGGCTTATAGTCCTGTCTGGACTCGTAATATATGTGAATTTTTTTGGTTTGGGGTTACAGTGGCCAGGGAATCCATGACCTAGTTATTATTTTTAGTTTCATTTAATTTACCTCTAAACTGTCGCAATCTACCTCAGGGTTTAAGAGAGAGAATTTATTGGAGACCCTGCAGATGCTCTTCAGTCCTCCGTCTTTTGGCAGCCTGCTTAGTACCAATTCTAACGCATAATCTTTCACAAACATTTCAATATTAAATTTGGCCAAGGCCTTATTTATCTGTTTGTTATAAGTATTTACATATAAAGGAAAATATAGAATAAAGAGAACTCCAGAATGTTAGTTGTACAGTTAATAAGCACCTTAATCAAACAATCAATTGTTAGGCTTGCCCTTTTGCAGTCTTGACCAACGGCTTGGATGTGAAAAGGTTACAAAAAACGAATATAGCTTGAGATGACATCAAAAAAATCCCACTCGGGGGAGTAGTTGGTTTTGAAGAAGGTCTCTGAAACTTGGAGTTTGTGGACATCATTTGTGAGGTCAGAAAATCAGCGACAGGAATCCATTAGGTTTTCTTGCACAACACAATCACTAATAACATAACCTTTCCCATAGTCTTGAGCACAGTCTTGAACACTAATATCCGAAATAGGCTGAGAACGAGTAAAATCCATTGCATGAATGCACTAGGTCGCTGGTATCCGAAGGTATCCACGCTTGTTGGAACACATAGCTGTGAAGCCGATACACGAGGAAGACAGACACCCGATGGACCAGCTACTTCAGCCGTGTCGTCCATGTGCAAGTAAAATTATTTCCCACAAGTTGACAAACAACTGCCGTAACCAGAGAGAACCGAGCGGCGAGACGATAGAAAAGCCGACAGTAGAAAAAAACAAGTGGCAAGAGCGTGAGTAAAACAGGTCTGACATGTTCGGCGGTTAGCGCACCCCAACTACTTCACTTGCGTTCGGTGGCTTATTATATACCTCCACCGAACATTCTCAAAGGGTCTGGAAAACGCTTTTTTTTGTCCAGATACATACCCGGTTGATTAGGCGCTTTCTGTCCGAGGCTCCTCTTTTAGGACGGCTTACCGTTCGGGAGAACTGTCGTTAGCGTTTCTGGTCTTTTATGACACTAAGGTGACTGTCTGCGGCTGTCTAGGCAACGGTAATTTAACTCAATTATGTGGACAAGCCGTGTGCTGGGTGATCTCCTGGAGTTTCCGCGTACGAAGGTAAACGTTATTGTACGAGAGTCATTACAATGCTATCCAAAAGACAACTTCATAGGCGAATCAACGCCCAAAACCATTATATTAAGCAATGAAACAGAAACGATCCCCTATCTTCGCTTGGTCTCTTCAGACGTGGGTAAAGCGAAGAAAACTAATCAACATAACAACACAATTGGTTTCGCCATGGTGTCATACGTAAAAACGTTTATAATTAATATTAACAGAACAAAAGCAAAAAACTTAAAGCTTTTTATGACACGACGGTCGTAGGCAGAGTGAAGAAAGAAAAAAACTGTTCAAAAATAAGCTAACCTTGTAGAGCAACATATAAAACATAACACACAACATAATAGAATTGCTTTAAAACTAAACTCACAGCGCAATAATCCGATGTGGACCAGGGCCGGCGGTACCCATCTCCGCTTTCTTGACCTTGGGGTGCCATACAGCATATGTCTCAGTCAGGTGGTCACATTAAGGGGATGGTGGACCATTCAAATCGATTTTTGAAATTTTTACTTCAGAGTAATGAAATTTTGCATAGATATTCATTAAAGTATAACTATATCAAACACCTTATAAAATTTTACAAATATTTTTTTTAAAAATTTTACTTTTTAAAAATTGAAATTTTCGTTATGTTTTATAAAATGCTCCTTACGATCCAATTTTTAACTTTCCCCCTTAATTTTGCATTTATATTGCTTATAAGTACATTTTGAACAAAGTTATGTATTATTTTATACTTTCGTTGAATAGTTAATCTTTAGGAAATATTTTTATGCTTGTACTCTGAATTTTCGTGAAATTTTTGTACCTTTCTACATTTAAGTTAAACTTTGATAACCTGAATGACCTCGAATCTTAAAATGGATACATAACTTTATTTTGGTGTATTACAAGAGTCTTTTTTAAAAATTTCAAAAAATTTAGTCAAAAATTATGACATGAGGAGCATTTTAAAGACTTGCAAATCTGGAAATTTCTCATTATGAGAACAAGTCATTTAAAAGATGTTTTTTCACCTACCTTTAATACTTACTTTTCTAAAACCACAAAGTTTTCATTTTACTTTTCATTACATGTTTTAAATGCATTTCATTCCAATATTTACATGTTTATAAAATATTAATACAGCCCCCCCAAAATTCCGATTTTTGTTCGATTTTTGGTAATTTGAAAGTCCACCATCCCCTTAACAAGCATGCTTGGTCCTCATTTTATTGACCCACTCAAGGGATGAAAGGCTGAGTCGACCTTGCCCAGTCGCAGGGTCGAACCCTGGACCTGTGGGATAGCAGCTTGACGCTTTTAACCACTACGCCACTGGGCTTGAACTACTTTAAAACCTTTCATAAAACGTTAAGTGACGTTACATTGCTAATCACACATCCTACCAGACGATCTGCTAATGATCTCTGCTATGGCAAGTTTGATAGCGCAGTATTTATACTCGTCTGCGTTCTTTCGCACGTACCGAAGGCGTGGTTTCTGAGTGCAATTTGCATAGCGCTGTTGCCAGAAACCCAAACTCTCTCCTTCCAACAGTAAAGCATATTCGAGGTTCCGTCATGCTTAGGGTGGTCATATCTAGGTTTTCAGCAGGTCCTATTATCACCTTAAAAGGAATGATAATTAACAGTGGCTATTTAATAATTTTGGGCAACAATGTCCTTTCTGTGGGCAGATATTGTTTACTGCGGGAGATTCCATATTTCAAGATGATAGCACCCCTACTCACAGACCTGGAACTGTTAAATCGTGGTTTGAAGAACATGATGATGAATTTGGACACTTATCCTGCCCTAGAAATCACCTGATTTAAACATCATCGAGTCACTGTGGTCTGCATTGGAAGACAAAATGGAATCCCGTTATCCTCCTCCACAATCTGTCTAGGAAATGGAGCAGTTTCTCCCTGAAGAATGTGTAACATACCTATTACCACTATTTAGGACTAACTGTAAATGCCTTTGAGGTTATTTATGGTTTGAAATCACTTTGTTGGTATTAAAATGTTTAAATACATACAATTTAGCTTGAAAAACCAGCCCCGTTACAATACTTTCAACGCTGTTTCATTTATTTACTTATTATTATTATTTTTTTAAAATCTAGGTTTGATGAGGCGTAGTTGTGGTGGAGGTTGATGATTCCGTGACCCAATGTCGAGGAACGAATTCTGCTACGCATCAGCGCATAGTGACTCAAACTTTCATTGTAACCTTTTTTACTTTTCCGGCTCGTAATTTAGTATTCGGTTATGTTTTATAGTGTGATGGTCATGTGTGTCACTAACGTTATGTCTTGTATATTTATTAGTAGAGTATAACAAATGTACAGTGGCGTAGCGAGGGGGGGGGGGGGGGGGTCAAGGAGGTCTATTATGCCCCGGGTGCGTCTTGCAAAGTGGCGCCAACTAGTTTCCAAGACAAACAAGATTCCCCGGTAAATTTTCGGGGAGGGAGGGGGCGCCAAATGGTCTACAAGACAAACAAGATTTCCCGGTACATTTCCGGGGGGGCGTCAAATGGTCTTCAAGATAAACAAGATTTCCCGGTAAATTTCCGGGGGGGGGGGGCAAATGGTATCCAAGATAATTATGATTTCCTGGCAAATTTCCGGGGGCAGGGGCGCGCCAAAAAGTTATCGGGCCCTGGGCGTCTCGATAGCAAGAAAGGCTCCCGAGGGCGTGTCCCTGAAGAAGCCGCTCACTACATTTCA
Source organism: Dolomedes plantarius (assembly GCA_907164885.2). Lineage (NCBI taxonomy): Eukaryota > Metazoa > Arthropoda > Arachnida > Araneae > Dolomedidae > Dolomedes > Dolomedes plantarius. Next base: position 154,737,658 of record OU015494.1, on the reverse strand, counting down.
TGTTGAGCTCATGTTGAGAAGCGATTTTTGAACAAGCGTCTACAGACAGCAATCTAAATCCAGCATCAGTTTCGTTTAGCTCCTGCTGCCATCTGTTGACTTATATAGGAATCTTTTTATTTTATGATTTTATTACATGCAAAGGTGATTTTATTAAATACAAATGTAATATGATTTTATTAAATACAAAAAGTGGATCTTGGAGAAAACTAATTCTTGCAAGAGTGTTAAAAACGTCGAGACAAAATCTGTAAATAAGGAGATACAAACAGCATTAAATTTAGTTACTAAATTAAAAGAGAATATAAACCGTTATTTGGCTCATCTTGGCAACATTAAACATCAATATACACGCATAGCAGATTTAAAGAAGAATCTACAACCTAATGCAGTACTAATACATATAGACTTCGGTGAAAATTACTGTTGTAAGTATAGTGAAGAAATCCAATCAGTACACTTTGATGGAGTTCTCAAACAAATTTCATTGCACAAAGATGTGCAACGAAACTGTGTTCTTTACCAGACACAAAAGGATTCGTTAACATTGATTCCTTTTGCCACTGCAATCAAATGACTCAGACATGACACATCGGCCATCTGGGCTCATCTACAGACCATTTAAAAATATGTTTTTCAAGAACCAGTATTCAATTCATACTGTTCATATGTTAGGTGATGGACCCTGTACACAATACAGAAACAAAATGTTTCATTTGTTAAGGTAACGCACACAAGAATAGTTTCCCAGCATACAAAACGTGACGTGGAATTATACAGAGGCAGGCCATGGGAAAGGTGTGTTGCCTCCTAGTTGAGACAACGTAAGCAGAACTTACTAATTTAACGGTGTTTTACTAAAGAAAACTAATAATATATCTATTCAACACTAAACCATTTTTATTTTTTTTAATTCAACTGCATTCTAAAAAGAAACTATGTACATTGCTGTTGCCACACAATTAATTTTAACAGTAATTACAAAAGTAACATTTAAAAATTATAATAATATTTGAGAGTTAAATTTGAATTAATTATTTACATTTTATGCAGTTACAGGTGCACCTGACAGCATAGGAGAAACTTTTAAAACGTACAACAGATAGAATTAATTATAGCTGAAAGTAAAGATGTCAACACATTTGAAACTTTAATCAAAATTTTAAGGTAAGAATGTACAGGAAACAAGATATTTCCAATTGATGATGACATGATATGTAAAGCTGATAATATGTTAGCAAAAGATTTAGAACCATTTTTGGGCAAGATTTATCAGATTGTATATACTTCAGCACATACAGTACTGGACTTTCATTCGCTTTCTTGCTTTCAGTGCAAGATTTTCAAATGCACTTATTTTCAATTAAATTCTGAAAATAAAAGAAAAAAAATCTACAGCAAAGAAAGATCAAAAGATCAAAAACACTAAATACAAAGTTGGTGAGTAGGTGATGATAAATTATGATAAAACACTGTATCATGGAGAGATCCTATTAGTAGACGTCGAAAATTTCACTGTAAATGTCATGGTTTCAACAGGAAACTACAGATATGCATGACCGTCAACAATGGACATTCATGCTTACAGCTTGATAGTTATAAAATGCGAACTGCCCCAGCCTACACCTTGTAATAGCAAAGAAAACCAATATAAATTTCTTGATAAATAATTTTACATGTGCCTATTTATGGATAAAATTTTTATTATAATTAAATAAACCATTATGAAAATAATGTATTATTCTTGCCTACTAATAATTACATCAAAACTAGTGTGTAATATGAAAATAGTCAACTTTAATAGTGATCTGTCATTCCTTCATACTCAGCATCATTCCCTCATTTATTCAATAATTTAGCATAAAAATGTAACCACATTAAAATAAATTTTTATATTTTAAAAATTTGATTAATTTAAAATTTGATTTAAAAAAAATTATATGTTAAAATAAATTTTAATTATTCCAATTTAAAACTTTAAATTTTTAATTTATGCAACTTAAAACTTTAAATTTTTAATTTGTGCAACTTAATTTTTTAATTAAAGCTTATTAAATACATTTATTTTCTAATTAACAAATTAAAATTTTAAAAATTAAAATTATTGTGGATATTTGAAGAAAGTAAATTTAAAATTCAATAATATACTTATTTCAATTTATTCATTTATTTATTTTGTTAAAATCTCTTTAAATCCTGTGTTATATATGTAATTCAGATTTTAAAACATACTAAATTACGTAGAAGTAGAAAAACACTTATAATAAAAAGATTCCTATATAAGTCAACAGATGGCAGCAGGAGCAAAACGAAACTGATGCTGGATTTAGATTGCTGTCTGTAGACGCTTGTGTTTGACAGTAGTTGTTAGTTGAATTAATTGTGGCGGCTATTCTGAGCGTTAAGGATGTTGTTGCTAAATGCCAGGGACGTATTTTGGATGTCATTAGGTCTAAGTTTTCTCCAGTGGCGTAGCGAGGGGTAGCAAGGGGGTCTATGATGCCCCGGGCGCCTCTCGCAGAGGGGCGCCAAATGATCCCCAAGACAAACAAGATTTTCTGGAAAATTTCACTTGGGGGCGCCAAAAAAGTAACGTGCCCCGGACGCGAATTATACTCGCTACGCCACTGGTTTTCTCGTTTTAGGCATATAGAAGGTGTTGTTAATGAGTCTTTAGTTCATGGATTTTTGCATGGTAACAGGATGGGTTTTTTTTGAGTTTTTATGGGAGGTTGAATTTTTAAAATCATCTTTTTTTTTGCTGTAAGTGTGACTCGAAACTGAAATTGAAAAAAAAAAAATGTGTCTGATGGCTATGTGTGGGTTTGTAGGAATAGAATTGACTGCAAAGAGTGTGGATCCCAACGTAGTTTACGTTATGGTACTTGGTGCACCTCTAGCAAATTGACATTAGAGGAGGTTTTTGTTTTAACGTTTGAGATTTTAAATAAGAGGAAAACATCTGATATTGAGAGGGCGTGGAGTTTAAATACTCATACGTTAGCCGACTGGAGGCAATTTGTAAATAAATGTGTTCCTATATTTGTCGTACCTCGGAAAAAATAGGTGGGGAATGGAAGGTGGTTGAGATTGATGAATCGGAAGTTCGGGAAAAGGAAGTATCACCGAGGCCATGCAGTGGAGGGGCAGTGGGTTTTTGGAGGGATGAAAGGTACTAGACAGGAAGACTGCTGTAGATCTTTGAGTTTAATGACAGTTTTATCCGTAAAAATTTATTTTGTTCGTCTTAAAAAGGATTTGAAGTTCAGCTGCACTTTAAGGAAGGAATGCAAGACATAATGGCACTCTTCACTGAAGGTGAGATGAAGTTATTGACTTAAGATTTATGAAATATGAATTTATCGTGTAACATTTGATTTTAAATAGAAATCTAGAAGCTGTTTTTAAAATATTTGTGTAATGGAATTGTATGTAAATATGTTGACAAAATAAATACGTCTGCCAAACAAAAGCATCCATAAAATAGCATAGGTTTGTTTTTAAATATGCTTGTATGAGTACTTTGCATGTTTCATTAATATCTAAATATTTTTAAATGTGTTGTGGTCGCAGCAAAGAGGGGGAAAAATAAGTATGTTTGTCACTACTGGTAAGATTTTCATACGCCAGGCCGTTTAAGTATGACAAATGCTGACTTATATTTTCACTCCTTATAAATTTCTTAGTATTTCTATTTATATTTCAAGGACTGTTGTATAATTTTGATTTTCCTTTCATTATCTATTATTGATTTGTTAGTAAATTTCTCATTTAATTCAGTATATCATCTCAAATATGTTCAAGTGATTTTCTCTGAATCATGTTATGTAACATAAACACACACATATATATATATATATGTGTGTGTGTGTGTGTGTGTTAGAAACTTATATATGTACATATGTACTATCATATTGCTTTATCAAAATATAAAACTCTTCCGTATCTTCAAATTTCATTCAATTGCCCCCTCACCATTTTGGAATTTGAAGTCTTAATTTATCAAACAGATTTTTGAAACTTTTGCTTTGTAATTTATAGATTGTAAGCAAATTTTCTTGCTAATATGAAGTGAACATTGCCAACTAAAAATTATACTGTTGTCTCTTCATTTGATTATTTTTTTAATTTAAAAAAAATGCCCAGTTTTTATTTGAGGGCAAAATTTGAATAAGTTTTATCTCCATGCTGCCAAAACCTTTGTATTGTAATCTTGCTGAATGTGTTTATGAGCATGAATTCAGTTATTTTAAGCTAATTTTTCATACTTTGCAAGCTTTATGAAATGTGTCTGTTTATCAATCTTTTGATATTTTAATAATGTTATTTCATTATCTGTCATACAATATAATATCTTTTACTGAATTATTTATTTGTTTTATTTAGATCTAAATTCATTGTCATTTTTTCTTGGATCTGTCATCTTGAATAGTGGAAAAATAATGTGTAGTCAAATTTTTTTCTATGATAGTTTTATTTGCCATAGTATGGTTGATACATTCTCAAATTTCAAATTATCAGTAACTCAAGAAAAACCTTGTCATATACATACACTTTATTAATGTAATCAGCCCTGTTAATTCTTATGTTATAAGAATTGGTAAAAGTTCTATTGGTTTCTACCAAATTCAAATGTTTTTGGATAGGAGTGGTTGCCTGCTAAGCAGCTGCCAGAGTTTTTTTTGTGACAAGGTCATTGTGGTTGTATACATTGCTTCACTCTATCCCAGGGGGGCAAAATCATTGTATGATCCAGACTCTGATGAAGGTAATCTAGTATAACTTAATTCTTAATGAACTATTCCTGTGCTTTTGAGCACCTGGATAATGGCTGAATAACAAGGTAGATGGCATTTTATGTTACTGTTTGTATGTTTTAATCTCACTGTTGCTGTAGATGTTTGTAGCTGTTCAAAATGCTTTTTAATACTCTAAATGCTCAACCTGCAGCTATTCAAAATGTACTTGTCTAATTAGCCCTTATATAGTAAAAAGTGCTTTCAACAAACTTATTTTTTTAGGCGCTATGGAATGGAACATTATCATGTAAAGCAGCGGTTCTCAACCTGGGGGGCGTGGAGAAATTTCAGGGGAGGCGTGAGTTTAAAAAAAAAAGCAAAATAAGAAGTAAAACTAACTGTAATTTACTGTACTCAATTTTGCACTCAGAATGTAACCGTAACATATTTTCGACATACGAACACGAACACGTTAATTGTCGTACATGATAATTTTTGTAATTGCAAAAACACGATAATTGTCGTACGTCTGGACGTTGAAAGTGACCTGAGGTGTGCTTTGTCAAAGTTACAACCTTATATTCAAAAATATGTCAAGGACAAACAGTGCCAGCCCTCTCATTAATGTTGTGAAAGTGACTGGTATTACATGCCAACCTCACCTAGATCCTCGATTACCTCAAATGTATTTGATCTGTATTTAATTCTTTAATTTCATATGTTCTAATAATAATATGTTCCAAATTAAGATATGAGTAGTAATATTAAATTTTGTGTATGAAATTATCTATTCTATATTTTCATTTGATAACCAGATTCAGTTTCAAATTCCGATTGTATTACTTGTATTGACCACATATGGTGGTGATGGTGGTATAGGGGGGGGGGCGTGACCTCACATCAGTGTTCAAAGGGGGGCACAGAGCCTGAAAGATTGAGAACCCCTGATGTAAAGCATTAAGTAGAAGGATGGAGATATCCAGAATATAGATAGGTACTGATTTGACTATATGGTTCTGGGCATAACAAGGTACGGTTAAATTCCCTGCAAATCCTATACCATGATAGAACCTTATCTCAAGTTGTAAGATCTCATATGAGAACACATATTAGAAAAATACATGACCAGTTAGACAACATGTTCCCTTTAGATTGCTGATTTAGATAACTGTTAGTCAGATATAATGAAACAAAGTGCTCAGCAATCAAGGATGAATCAACACTTACTGCTTTATGGTATTTTATGAAAATTTTAATAGTGCCCGAGGGTTTATTGAACTGGGCATAGATAAGAACTAAATAAATATGCTTATCTTGGTATAACTTTATACAGTTCAATGAAAAAAATGCTCTAATATTTTAATTTGAATTTATAACTGTCATGGATTTATCTTTTCTTTTTTTCTCTCTTAGCATAATGGCAGTTAAGTCATGGCCTAGTGCTTTGGGCCATGGGCATTCACTGAATGCCTGTACCACCAGATTGTGGGTTCCATTTCTGCTTGTCCGAGGACAAGGCTGAGATAAATAGTTATGTTGGCTCACCTGTATGGTGCTCCCATAATAAAGGCTAACAAATTCATGGTATAGATGGGCAAAACAGACAAAATGCCTGCCACGTTAGAAACAAACAGGAATCCAGTAAAGGTAATATTCAAGCAATCACAGAATCTTGATTCTGTGGAATTTTTCATAATGTTTTATCATACAATCTTCATTTTGCCTAGGGAATATATTTATTTCTTGATAATTATTTCTTTTTTATACACAAATAAGTTATTTTGTTTTGAAATTTTCATGAAGAAAATGTTTAAATTTAGTTAGATTGAAAAATGACTAATTAATTGTGTCATCAAGAACAGAACTTAGGATCTTTGTAGAGAAAGTTTGATCATGAATTTTTAAATCATAAAATCTTGCTAGGTAGTATGATTTTAACAGTTCTGCATATAGTCATGATACTATTCCTGGTTTAGGTAATGAATTAACTGTTGATAAATAATAATGCAAATATTGCTGTACAGTGTCTGCTAAAAACATAACTATTATTTGCACCTTCTTAATGACATTGTAGTGATATTTGAAGGACTAAATTTAAGGGACTCTGCTCAAATACTCTGTGCTTAAACTCCTCTCTGCATGAGACTTGCTTCATCTAATGTACCATGAAAGTAGAGACATTAGCAATGTCCTTGCTCATAGTATGTTATCAAAATGAAAATAAATATGACATTCTTCGTTTTAAGGGGCTAATTCATCTTGATTTATTGCCTGTTAGCTTCATTTTGGAGCCTTTTGAACTGCAATTAGGGAAAGCATTTGTTTAGAAATATTTTTGATTTAGAGTGATGAGGATGCATTGAAATTTTTTTGCTTAATTGTATAATAATGATTGTATTTACTTGTTGATGTAACTATTTGAGAAATTCATATTATTTGCTTGTTATGTATATGTTACTGTCATGTGTTTCTTGAAATCTTTTCAGGTGATGATTAACTATGACCAAAAGAATTGGTGCATTTCAAAGATTTTTGTTACATATTTAGTAAGACTTAAAAGTTTTAATGAAGCTTTGGATATATGTCAAGCTTATAATGATGATATTTCTATGGAGGATCGGTAGGAACACAACTTTATTACATCTTTGCAGCAGGTAAATGATCCCCATTGCTGAAGGCAAGGTTTTATTAGTAATAATTTTCTTTGTGGTCAGTCATGCGTATTTGCTATTTTATTTATTATTATTTTTTTTTTTTTTGGGGGGGGGGTAAGAAAAGAATAAATCTTAGTCTTTACTAATGGAGTTTAATAAAGAAAAGGGATTAAATCAGGAAAAAATTCTTTAAAAAATTGTCATTATGGGGCTATCAGTATTTTTAAATGTACTATATTTTAATGTTTTTTCTGTAATGCAGTTTTATATTGTAAAATTTCTAATCTAATTTGTAATATATTTATTTAGTTATAATTTATTGTTCATTTGTCTACTTAATCTTACATAAAACATTCATCTGTTTTTCACTTGTTCGCAGTATGAGTAGTTAAAAAAAACTGATTAATATTTAATTACAAAATATAGTTGTCAGTTTTTGATATTATTTTTCTGGTTTTGCATATCCAGAAAGGGTTCATGTTTTAGAATATTCTCTTTCTTAAAAGAAAAAAACAAGACTGTTTAGAATATATATATACACATACACACCCATAAAGAAAATATGTTTGTCACTGAGTTTTTTCTATGCATACTTGTTAAGTAAATATCTATTTATTTTTGATGTTATATTTTAGTTGAAATTCCCAATGGATTAATGATCATTCTAAATTTGCTTGTTAAAATTTTTGGGGCTTATCAATCAATTTGTTCCTATGAAATATGCAATTATGTTCTATTTATGTCATAACATTTAGCTCTAATTTATCTTTCCTCAGAGCAAATGTTTAAAAATGGCAAAAACCATTTCTGAGTCTAAATTGTTGAAGTTGTTGATTGCAGTAGCACAAATGGATAACTAGTATTGATGATGGTGTTATACTTTGTAGGTGATGTGGGTACCTTTTCTCAATGATGAGCATTTCTTCTACCAACTATGCTGATGTGAGTATTTTTTTTTACTAGAATGTTAAAAGAAATTAATGCTCTGATCGTATTTTTTTAAAATTTGAACTTCATGTTTTATTTTGTTCACTGATTTAGGAAATCTGAATACTAAAATAATCAGAAGTTAATTGTTTGAAAAAACGTTTGTGTTTTAACACTTCTGTTCTCAAGAAGAAAAAAATGAAATTTTGTTTCATTTTAATTTTGCTTTTTCTTGCGGTCTTCATTACTTGAATGGAAATAAACGTGTTAAGACAGTAGGACTTCAGTTAAAAGAATGTATTTTGGTCTGCAAAAGACAGACCTACCAACTTTCCGGATTTACCCTGGCAATGATTTTTAATGCATTTACCGGGTTTCCGGAATGGACACTATTATTACCAGATTCTGAAACGTAAAAAAATAACGCTGGTTTTAACAATCCCTCACAGTAATGCAGAGGATTTTTAGTTGCATAACAAAAATACCTACTCAGTTCAGGTCATCTATGTCAAGGGAAACCTTAGAAAATTTGCTAATATGCAAATCAAACCCACAAGGACACTGTTGTGAAGAACAATTTGACAATGAATTTTTAAAAAGAGCAAAATCAGCTACAGTAAATGTTATAAAAATTCCAAGATTTTCTGCAATTAATTAAAACAAACATTATGAAGGAATAGTACTCAAAATATGGACTGCTGGGGGGACCCCAGCAGTCCATAGTATAAATATGATGTACATTAAATATGATGTACAAATAGTATAAATATGACGTACATGCTAGTATAAATATGATGTACATTAAAATGTATGATTACAAATTTCAAATTTATAACTTTTGTTTAGTATTATAATTTCAAGATGAACTGAACAGTAAGAAAATATTTTAAACTATGTAATATTATTAAAGAGATCCTATAAACTATAAGTAAGTACACATTATAATTCTTTTATTATAATTTTTTACTATACTGTTTTGTGTTATGTCGATTATTTTATGCAGGGTAGAATATTGCAGGATTTTGCTCTTACTGAGGTTGGCAGGTCTGATAAGATCAATTATCAATAAAAAGTACTGTCTAAAGGTATTTTATTTTAGTCTAAATAGTTATCTTTTCATTCAAAATTTGATCAGATTTTTAGTTCAGTGTTTTACACTGCTAAATATATTGGCAATTGTTTGTGGCAATAATAAGGTTTAATATATTAAAAATCTCACAACACTCTCTAAGGAAGGTTTCTGTTTAAATCATTTCTCCTATATTGTGAGTTAAAACTATGATAATCAAGGGGAAATAAAAAAAATTATAATTCGACTACCTTTTTTCTTGCCATAGTTATTCATTACCATGTTTTTATTAACTCGCTTTTTGTTTGTCCAGTACAAATCTTGCAATCGATTTTTAAGTAACTTCCCAACTAGCTAGACATTTGAAACTTTTGCAATAGCTCAGAACACAATGACAATGCATTTTTTTAATACTTTTAGCCAAAAAAAATCCACACGGTGACGCTTTGATCAAATTCAATGCTTGCACTTTTGCGTCACAGTGTTTGATGATATTGAAAACAGAATACATGTGAATTTCATTTGTTTACAAAAATATTGTGCAGAAAAGTTAAAAAAAATTATAAATGTTTGCAGTTTATAAAGTCTGTGGATAGTGGAAACGATGAAAAAGTGATTAAAATTAAATAAAAAAAAGTGAAATAGAATAATTAAACGAAGGTTTGGGCAATTAAGAGAGAAAAAGAGAGAAAAATAGTCAAGTTTATATGATTCAACAGAAAATTTAAAAGCGTGGTATATAAAAAGTTCTTTTTATCTTGTAATTATTTATTTTCTGTCATCAAAGGATTAATTTCTTTTGTACTTTATGCTTTGTGCTTCAAATTAACATAATTGATTTAAGAGCTGATAGACAAAAGTATGTAACACTAAATATTTCTGAATTTTTATAGTAATTTTCATGGTTATAATTTTAAATTCATTAGAAATAATTTAATTTGACAGTAAAATTCTGCCAGTTATTTAAAGTTTATAAGCTGGAAATTTTGCCAAATTTAACTGTACAATTATTCTGTTAATTATTCAATTATCTGAAAAATTATTCAGTTTTTAAAATATATAATAAATAAATGTAAAATTCTGTAAAACATACTGTCAAGTTGTAAAATACCTTTTTATTTTATAAGTAAAATTGTTAAGGACAAAGAACTTTTGAATTAGTCACATCTATCTTGAACTATTTTACATTAAAAAAATTCAGTTTTTGGAAAATTATTTTATATATTAATGTTGGACAAAGGATATACTGAAAGGACATTGTGTCAGTTTTTTATTAAATTTTATTAAAGTAGTTTTCATGGAAGATTTTATGTGAGAACTTACTGAAATTAATGTTTTTATGTATATTATTTGAGTAAATAATTTACAGTATGTGCATAGAAATATGCAGTTCCTTATACTATATACTGACCTCAATGAAGATTTGATTAGACTCATTTGAAATCAATAACCTTCATTATGCATTCACTGTGGCACAAAAATTTATTCTTTGCTCTGTAGTTAGCAAACTATACTAAGTGTAAATGCATCTTGTTCTATTAATAAGGATATTTAATGATTTCTATTCCCCTATAAAAATAGAAATTTGCTTTACTTTTAAACCTTCATTTTATTGCACTTACTGAAGAGTCACATTATATAATATACTTATGATTTCTCTGTAGAATTTGATGGTCTGGTAAAAAAAAAGGTTGTTTCTAACAGTTACTCATTGTATCTAAACTAGAGTGGAAACATCTTCCTTCCGCTGTTTATTAGTGTTGTCATACTGAGGATGATTATGTGTTATTCAACGAAACTGAAGTACTTAAAAAATAGTAGCTTTGAAACAGATTTTAGTTAAGTGACTCTTTAGAAAGCAAATTTATAGTTATCATTAGTGACCATGATCAGAAAGTGAGATAATTGTTCAAGTCTGTATTTTAATAAGCAGTTAAGTGAAAAACATAAATAAATATTTTAAGGTTAAGATGTGAATACTTTTAATTTGCAAAACATCTTTTAATAGAAATCTGTATTGAAAAGTTATATTATTTGTGGTTTTATTTTAATGTTTAAAGTTTTGTTTGAATTTAAAAAATATTTTAATGAGATTCAAAATTGGTATATTTTAAAAAGTGAATGTTGAAAAAATATATAGTGCTCTCATTTTTCATTTATTTATTGAATTTGTGTTTTATAAGATCAGAAAAAAATGTAGAAAAATCATCAAATTAAAAATCCAAGGAGAAATGTGTTGAATTTTCTTGGATACTTTATTTTTTACAAATATTGAAAGTTAGAAATTTTAAATTTTAAAGTAATGATATAATGATTTTCAGTCAATATATAATTGTTTTGTTTTAAAACATCATCATGAAAATGATGATGATCAATGAACTAATATTTTTGTTTTGACTTAACAGATACAGGAGATTTTCTTTGAAAGCATTCTTTAAAGGGAAGGAGAACATGGAAAATGTTGTGTGATAATTATCAGCATTTCCTATGTAAGTTATTCTTTGAGCATGGAAATTTAGCATAGTAATACAGTGGTACCTTGGTTTTCATTGACTTCGGTTTTCGTCGTTTTTTTCTGTGAAAAATTTTCTCGTTTTTTGTCGGTTGCCCCAGATTTTGTCGGCGTACTGCGACCCACACGCTGCGCAGTGTTGCGTTATTTCTCGTTGTGTGAGCATCTAGCCTGCCCGTCTAGCCAAACAATTCCATTGCTATCCAGTGTTAGTGTTTTTGTGTTTTTTTTTATTGATTGCGAGTGCTAATACATACTACAATTACATGTAAGTGATTACTGCGTATACAGTATTTGGTGTAACGTGTTTATTTTGTGTTTTTCATACATATGTATTCATTAGGATTCCGAAATCTAACGTTAGTTCATGCCGGTGTGACATTTGAAAAGAACCAATTAAAAATGTTTATTTCAAAATATCTACAAAGTGATTGGTTCTTTTCAGTTGTCACGCCGGCGTTAACTAACGTTAGATTTCAGAATCCCATTGATTATGTATAATGTATTAATGTACATTTTGTTTCAAAATGTATGTTACGCACATAAGATAAAATCACATGTTCTCAAATCTCATTGTCCCTGTTAAATGTTTCCCTTGCTAATAAGTTAACACTTTCCTTTTTGCTTTATAATGGGTCCAAAGAATGTTTCCAGAGCCAGCAGCCCTTCGAAGAAGGCCAGGAACACGATAGAGTTGAAGAAGGGAATTTGCATAAAAGCAATGTTTCAAAAGTGCTTTGAGGTGACATCAGATACAGAATTGTCCTTAACACTTTGAGGTCTAAGCCCGAGTGTCACTCGGGTTCCCATTTTCTCTGAAGGAGACTAAGCCTGAGAGTCTCTCGGGGTCAACTTTTAACTCTCTGAACTACAAAAATACCAATTATATACATTCGCCATCTTTTTAGATATTATCTATGAACCTTCTACTTTAAAAACAAAATAGAGATGGCAGCACCTTACAGATGTAAATTTATGAAACGATATAGAAACCAAATTCAAATCAGGGTTAGTTTGAACACTCTTTGTGCAAATCCATACTTTGACATGTATCACACCAAAATTTTATTAAAGGATGCTAATTTACCAATAAAAGCTATTTTTAGATCTTTGAAAACCATTTGGGTAAGTTTTTATTCAATTTTATTTAAAATTTCCGGTTAAAATATAATGTTTCCTTATGCGGAACTTTTTCTTTTACTTTAAAACTTGATTTTTTCAATAATTTCTCATTAAATATTAATTCTTAGTATATTTAAATAGTTTCTACATTATAAATAAAATCAGTTTAAAATTTATAATATAAAAAAAATTGCTAACATATATATCTTCAAAGTATTTTTAAAAAAATAATGAAAAGTACCAAAAACCCTCAGTCCAGAGGGAGAAATACGGTTGAAATAGCTCACACCTGAAAGTGTTAACCCTTCAATACTCACACGGTTGACATATGTCACTCACCTGCTTTCATCTTCCCTAATGGCGGCCATCAAAAGGTTGGAAGTCTCCACTTTTCCTTCTACCTTCAAATGAGCCTTCCCTCTTGCCCCCTCTTTTTTCTCTTTAGTTAGTCTCTAACTGTTCTTTGTTCACTGGTTGACACCTGTCCCCCACGCGACCATCTACGTGACTTTTCAAGGAAAGTTATTTTATTCTCAGAAAAATTTAGGTTTCAGATCCTTTTCTTTTATTTATGATTAAAAATCTAATAAGAGAGAGTCAATCTCTAATGGGTTCTTTACGTAAAACTTTTTTAATGACTTTTTTGAATGTGGTAAAAAAAATTTTGTTAGAAATGTCAGAACAAGGCAGGAAAACATAACACATCTTCCAGGGCCAAAAGGCATAGCAGCAATTTTTTTTCTCCAGAAAAAAATATTAGATTTGTTATAAAATAATAGCAGACTGCACAAATATTTACATTGATTCTATCAAATGTAAATTTGAAAGGGATCGCGGTGCCAGAAACACCAACGAGGTAGAAGGCAGGACTATATTTGGTCTTATTCTTTTGATAGGCACTTATAAAAGTTCCAGGACAAAAATCGATAAGTAATGGGATAACTCGAACAGTAATAGGTTAGAATCATGCTACCTAACAGTGAGCAGAAACAGGTTTGCGTTTCATCTCAAGTGCCTTCATTTTGATGACATTCGAGATATGGCATCTCGACAAGAATGTGATAAATTTTTCTCCCATAAGGAATGTATTTGAAATAGTGTACCTCAAGAGGAAAAGAGGGGGCTATAGGATACTGTTCAGTGGCACATCCAGGATTTAATCTTGGGGGGGGGGGGGGCAAGTTGAACGGATAAAAATATTTATAATGCAAATTCAATATTCATAATGCAATTTCTATTTCTTTGGGGGTGGGGCAGGGCCCCTTCGCTCACCCCCTGGGTGTGCCACTAACGCTGTTACGCTTATGGACGACAGAGAGATATAACAATATGAAAGTGGTGCGAGAAATGCGGAAAGTGGATATGTAATGATCATTTGAAAAATGTATGTGCAGAATGTTTTAATTTTTTGTAATTTGAATGTATGATTGATTTGTAATATATAATGTTTCTTTTTATAACGTTTAACTGTGTTTTATTTGTAGTATATACTCCTAGATAAACTACAGAAATAATTAGGTTGCAAAAAAGTTAAATACATATGGATATAACACTGACATAAAAATGGGTGACACTTGTCACCCACGCGACTGTTCGTGTTACAGCTAGTGATGCGAGTACTGAAGGGTTAAGAGAATTCTGGAAAAAACATTTCAGCATTCTCACCTGCATTAGCTTCATAGATAAGGCTTGGCAGGGTGTGACATCCAGAACGATGAACTCTGCATGGAAGAAATTATGACCAGGATGTATGCATGAGAGAGATTTTGAAGGGGTTGAGCCTTCCACTGATGACTCTACATATGTGGTGCAGTCAGTTGTTGATTTTGGGAAGTCCATGGGCAGGGCTCGATTATGAACGCTGGGGGCCCCTGGGCAGATGCTATTTGGGGGCCCCCCCTTACGAACTTTTTTAAAAATAAGAACTATCCATGGGCTATACATACTATTAGAAGTACTAGGTGCATACACCAAGGGGGTTTTGGGGCCCCCTAGCATCAGGGGGCCCTGGGCAAAGTCCCGATTTGCCCATGCGATAAAAAGGCCCTGTCCATGGGTTTGGAGATGAGTGGTGAGGATGTGGAAGAGTTGGTGGAGGAACACATTGAAGAACTTACCACTGAAGAACTGCAAGACCTTCACCTAGATGTGCAACAGACGGCAGATGAAGAAGTTGCTTCAGATAAGGAGGAAGAGACAGGGAAGAATGTGCCTTCTTCAGAGATTAAGGACATCTTCACGTGGAGTAAGGTACAGGGGTTTTTGGAGAAAAATCATCCAGACAAAGCTGTTGTAGACCATGTCTACAACTTGTTTAATGATAATGTCTTGTCCCATTTTAGGCAAATCTTAAAGAGGCGGCAGAAACAGACCTCGTTGGACAGCTTTCTCGTGTGATATGGGTCCACTGACTCTAAAGCTATCCCTAGAGCCAAAATAACAAGAAGTTTAGTGACCCCAGATAGTGCCTTGATACCTATGGGTCTTGATACCTATGGACCAGATAGTGTCTGAAGTCCCTATGGACGGGGATTCCCCATCCAAACAATAATATCATCAGTCTTTTATATTCATTTTATATTCATTTTCTTATTGTTTTCATTATTAAACACGATATTTATTCTCTATAAAATGGGTTTTTGATATATATTTTAGAGTGTCTAGAACAAATTAAATGGATTTACTTTGATTCATATGAAAATAATTGCCTCGGTTTTCGTTGTTTTCGGATTTCAACGATTGTTTTCGGACGGATTATCGACGAAAACCGAGGTACCACTGTATTATAATTTGTTGAGTATTCTATTCAGTAACCTGAGTAATTTATAAATATTTATTCAAATTGTATGTATCACACAAAGTTAATCAAGTATGTCATAATCTTTAACTGGGCACTTTGCATTCTATTTCAGTATTGTGTTTTTTTGTAATGTTTGTTCAGTAATTGTACTGTGCTGATTAACATCAATATAATTCATGAAATATTTTGTAATTTTTGGTGTTGATTTCCATAATGAGTGTTTTGGGGAGGGCATAGAGGAATTTTTAATTCATTTTATTTTAAGGTGGTTATCTGTTGTTAACCTTTATAAGATTTTAAAATTGTTCTAGAATCTGTCTGTTTCAATATAACCTGCTTATTGTTCTTCTTATTTTTATAAGTATTAGATTTAGCTATTAAATTATACAAAATTATGCATAACAGATTGAAAGGACTCTTTTTATTGTTATATTACCAACTTTACCTTCCACTAAAATTTATAATACATGCAACTATATCTTTACATACAGAAGGTCGTTCACACTTTATGGAAACGATTTTGATAGTTAAGTTTTATGTATAAATGCCATATTTTTTGCAGCAAGTTGCTTCTGTCTGATACCCATGGTTCTTGACAATAGATCTACCTCGAATTTTCCATGAAAGCAAACTTTTTCTTAGTACTGTCATGTCAATTTTAACCCATACCTCTTGGACTGTTTTCCAAAGTCTGTTCAGTGTTCTTGGATACCGTTTTCTTAAGGATCCTTTTAATAAACCAAATGAGCAAAATCTATTGAAGAAGTGTCAGGTGAATTTACAGGTATTTCATTAAATTAAATACACTTTATTCCGGTTTCTGGTTCTTTCTTTGCTAAGTAAGTGGCAGTTGATTTAGATGTGTGACTAGAGGCTTTGTGCATATGAAGCTTGACTTTATCAATGTCCTTTCCATATAAGGCTGGAATTTCTTCTTTAAAAATTGGCTATAAAATATTCTGCTGATAGAAGAATGAATTAATTTTGACTTGACTTGACTTTTTTTATTTTTAATTTGACGTGACAGAATCCTAAACTCTCATGTATCCCTTCGGGAACTTTTCTGCCCTCTGACGAAGCCATTTCATATGGTCATTCCAGTCAGTTGAGCAAAAGAAAATTGATCTTCTTTTATTACAGTTCTTTATATACACCCATGCCTCCTTGAGTGTGACCACAAATTTCCATTTCTTAGCAGCTAGGTTTTTTTCATAGAATTTTCTGCAATTTGTTTTTCTTTCGGCAATATGCTTTGGCAAAAGATGAACTTTAGGTTTAAACATCTTTTTAACTTCAAATCTTTATGAATATTTTACTTACAGTGCCAGAAGACATTCCTAGTTTTGATGTGATGGATCTTTGAGTCGGTGGATTTTCTTTTAAGATCAGAGACTTCACTTTCTTGATGTTTGCCTGTGTACAACCAGTCTTAGGATGAGGCTTCGCGGTCATGTTTTCATTTTTACTTTCAGTTAGACTTTTTTTCCACTCAAATTTTATACATTATAAATACCTTTTTTTGAAATGCCATAACTGCGATTTTTACACCGCTTTATAATTTGTTGATATGAATATTTTCCCTCAGAAAGCGCAGTTACATAACCTTTGAGCCATCTATCCATTTTAGGAGCCATTTTCAAAATAAATCTTTTATTTTACATTCCAATCAAATCAAAACAGTAGCAGAGGATTATTCTGAAGTTACCAAATTTTTACCTCAAAATGAAAACAACAAAAATAAATTACAAAATTGTTTCCATAAAGTATGAACAACCCTCTATACTGACATTTAAAGGGCCAAAAACATTGAAAGGAATCAAAGGTACACTGAAGAGCCAAAAAAAACTGCTACAGGCATGCATGGGCAGATAACAGTGACATGAACCAATCAGTATAATGTTATGTGGTTGGCAGTGCCTATATGAGACAACAGGTGTCTAGCGAAGCTGTTAGATCAGTTCCTTCTGCTACAATGGCAGGTTATCACGATTTATGTGACTTTGAATGTGGCATTCTAGTTGGTGCATGAGAGATGGGACATAGCATCTCCGAGGTAGCAGTGCAATTTGGATTTTTATGCATGGCCATTTCACAAATGTACCATGAAAATAAAAAAGAATGTTTGTCTCTCATGATGACAATTTGTAATTTAGGTTTCTTGAAATAGCTGTTACAAGAGTTAGATTGTATTAAATATATGTTGATAATTTTTCTAATTGTAAGAATTGTGTACTAATTACTATGCCTTTAATTTCAATATATGTAAGTTACAAAAGATGCTCTCTAAAATAGTTGACATGATAGTTGGGAAGTTTTTTGGCAACCAGTATTCACTACATTTGGGCAAAAGTTTGCATTAGCTATTGGGGTTATGTAGACACAATTGTTGGTTATGCAGGAAAGCTAGTGGTTAGCTTTTAGTTGAGCTAACAGATTATTTAGCTGGTCAACAATTGGTTGATTTTTTAAATGGGCCCCACACATTTTTTTGCACTATGGCAAACAACTGGCTGTTAATTTTACCTACACTCAAACTGTTTCAGTGTTTACCGTTTAGCATTTTCTAATTGTGTAGCATTCTACTTCTTTTTGGTAGTTGTTTGAATTCTATATTTACTACTTTAAAAAAATTTCAACAATTAAGGTTTTTAAAAAAATTGGGAAGCCCATCAGGGTTTTTCAAATAAGTTTGAAAACTACAAAGTGTAATTAATTTAAAAAAATTATGTTGGTTAAATTTTGAAATGGCCAAAAAAATTACTAATTTTAATCAAAATGCTAAGACCTTTTTGCATATTTTATTTTGTTTTAACTGAATTGAAGTTTTTTGTTTTTTAAACCCCAGTCTAAAGCGTCATCATAAGCACCCCCATCTAAAGCATCGATAGGTAATATCGTCAGCAAGAAAGGAAAAAAACGTCAAATTGGAGCCTCAAGTGGGACAAAAATTCCAAACAAGTATCCGAGGAAAAAACGGACATCTTCGACTATTGCAAAGGTACGTTGTTTAATGTTAAAAGAAAATCCCCCTAGTCAAAGGACAGTTGCAAAATCATTAAAATGCTCGGTGTCCACTGTAAACAAAATGATAAACGTAGTTTTGTGAATACAATATACATCGTCTAAAAAATGTGTGAACAGCCTCTGTATATTACTGTGCATTGAAGGTAAATTTTTCTTGCTTTTGCTGTCCATTATTTTAGAAAGTTTTTGTTTTCCAATGCCTGAAATTCAACTTACAACATTCATCTTAAAATGACACACAGAGTTCAGAATTGGCAATGTTCAAGACAAAACAATGGCAATTAAACATTTGTTCACATAAAATTAAAGTAACTTAACTTGTATTATATAAGTATAGATTGTATCAATATGTGTTTAAAGCCTGTAAAGTATAAAATTATTTGTTTTACATCTGGATGCATAAGTTAATTATATAGCAAATTTATTTGTCTGTTGTACTATTGAAGGATTGCTGAAATCTCATACTGATGTTTCTAAAATGACATTTAAAATTTTGTGTAACATGTGCATGGAATATTTAAGGAAAAAAGAAATGTCATTGCACTTAGAGTAGTTACTTTACTATTCATTATTTAAATAACATTTTGTTATGTTGTTTATTTAAATATTCAAATTTTGTTCAATAAACAATAATACAGCAAAATAATCTTGTGGTTAGCTGTGATGTTGATGTTTCAAATTAAAACCTTGTTTTAAAATAGCATTATATATTTATAAATCAGCATTTAAGTAGTGTTTGAACTATTTCTTAAAGATATTGATTGGGCTACTGGCTCGATGACTAAGGCTTTAGAACCAGAGTCTGAGGGTTCAAATTCCATGGCATACATGGGTATTTTTAGTTATTTGTAGTCATATTCAAGCTGTAGGTCCTTGTCATTTTAGCCCTAGTGATGCAAAAACTGACCATGGCGTTTCCAACTAATCAATCAAAGAAATTCATTGAAAGTATATCAGATTGAAGTTGCAAGCAAGTGGGCTGGTTTTGAGTCCCTGATAATGCAAGGATGTTCCTCTACCATTTTCTCAAATGAAGAAATATTTGCTAACAGAATAGGTGCTCCTTTGATAAAGTAACCAACAGTTCACAGTGTATCTTGGCAAAAGTTCTTGTAGATAAAGTGCCTGTAATATTGGAAAAAAGAGAGTACCCTCTTAATAAGCTTGTGCTTAAGATTTTATAAGTTTTAGCAGCTAAAAGTATAAGTGAGTAAGTATTTGTGTTAGGAAAAATGCTATACTGTAGGATACTATGATATTTTAAATTTTCTAAATTTTATGGCATATAATTCTTCTTGCAGTTATATGTGGGAATAACTGACAGCTTAAAAATTTCCCTTATTTTAATTTGTCACTGTAATTTTTAATAAATGGTTTTCCAGAATTTCCTCAATCTCTCCAGCACATGTTTATATTATTTGAGATTTTTAGTTATTTTGGAATAACATATCTGAAAATCATATTTGTAAGTTTTTTTATAATGATTTTGTAGATAAATATATCTAGAGTTTTGTTTTATGAAAAATAGTGGGAAAACTAGAGATAGATCAGTATTTGAGCACTTACCTTTCTTCCAGACATCATGCAAAATTATTTGTAATCAGAAGTTTGATAAGTCTTATAAGAATGTCGGATTTTGTAATTCAATTTGTTTTATTTATTGATCCCAAAGAATGATGGTTTCTAGGAAAGTTTAAAATTCAAATTGAGATTTTTTTAGCATATATATTGAAATGAGGAAAGAATTTTGAAATATGCATTGTGAGGTGCTGAATTCTCTAATAGAATCATCTACATTTATATATTAGATTTATTAAATCCAAGTTTTTGTAATCTAGGAAAATTTATTCATGATAAAGCTTTTATTGCAGAATTGACAGTATAACACAGTAATTGAGGCACAAACTCAGAAAAATCATTCATTCTCTTGCAACTGACATTTGAATTACAAACTTGTTTCACTTAAAATGGAGTTCTTTATGCTGAATGTTCAGTCACATTTCCTAAAATTTCCAGAATAATTTTAAAAGTATAAATTTAATTTTAAAAGTATAAATTAATTATCATTCCCCAATTTCTCAGTACGTAATCAATTTTTTTATCAAAATATTTCCAAAGTAGTGTATCAATACTCGTGATCATTATATGATCTCTGTATAATCCTTTTATTAATATGCTCTATATTTTAATGGTTACATTAGCTTATTTGTAAAATAATGTAATTAAAAATACTCTTGCATTATAGGATATTAAGGTGCCAACTGTAATGAATAAGTGTCTCAGGGACAGCCACTACCAGATTTCCTTTCTTGAGGGAGGAGGCAGTAGTTGATGAGAATTAACATTTGCATTACTTTTATCTCTGGATTCTTAGACTTACCAGGCATGGAGTAGGTTGGTTCACCTTCTGCCCTACTTGTAGTAACATATTTAATGTGTATAGTGGAAGAAAACTTGTAAATGTTATATGTATGGAATTTACACATGAAGTTTTAGAAATGTCAGTCTGTCAAACCTAGTTTTTCTATGTATATGTAATTCCTGAAACTTCTTTATTTTAATGTTAAACCTGAAATAAAATTTTTTTGTGTGCATAGAGGATCTGTTTATGGGTTCTTAAGTAAACTGCCTCAGTCATTATCATTAAATATTAAAAGATGACTGTATGTTTATACACAATTTTGTATCCTGTAGATTGATATTGTGTTAGACATTTTATTCAATTGAGAGTAACTAACTAAAGAAGGCACACAAGAAGTTTAGATGTGTAATATTTTATGTAACTTGGTATTTTTGTGTTTTAATTTTGATCTTTGTTCATGAATTTTTGCATATAAATTAAAACACTCTGACCATAGAGAATTACAAAAAATTTTAATAAGCTCAGTAGTTCAAAATATCTGAGCAATTCTATATTTGTTGTTCTCAGAATCCTATTTCTGTTCAATCCTATTCTGTTTGTTCTCTTACACAAACCAACAAACTAGACTTTGCCAAAAGTTTGTCTATTTGTTCTGTATATCTATTATGTCTAAATAAATACTTTTTTTTCACTTTTTGTAAATGCAGTTTTTTAGTGTCATATTTTGATTGTCGTTTAATACCAGTATTGTTCCTTAATGATTTTTTCTTTAAAAATCTGCGAGAATACTTTCAAAATGATAACGAATATAGTTTTGCTATTAGTAGCTTTAAATGTGCATTTATATCTTTTTCAAATAATGTATGTAACATTTTATTCCTAGGAAATAAAGTTAAAAAGAAGTCTTTTATCCATTCATTATGTGTGTGCCAATAATTTTGAAGCCATACTTATAGTTTAGCTGAGTTTACCATTGATACTTACTGAAGATATTAGACTTTGAAATATAATTTCAGCAGAATTTGTGCATGAAATATCTCTTAATATATTTTGGCATTTATTATATATAATCACTATTTAAGTTTAAATTACTGATAATTTCATAAAGATAGTATGTAAAAAGTATGATTTAACAAATTGTATTGGAACTGTGTTTGGTAAAATTTTTTCTCTTAAAAGGAAAATAAAATCAAAGATATGGCGAAAGAGAGTAATAGGTTATATGCTCCATGTCTTATCCTAAAAATACCAGATGTTATTTAATTTGTCTGCTTCATATATTTGAATATCTGAAAATTTTAAAAATAAAATATTGTGTGGTACTTACGAATGAAACAACCATTTCGTTAACTAGTGATGAGTGCATGAAATTGAGAAATGAAGACTAAAACCTTAAAAAGTAGAGACTGGGGAGTTAAATGTCAAAATTTTTATTTTTGACCTTGATTGTGTAATGCCTAGCACACTTGTTCAGAAAACAGGAAGTCTTATGTTCTGGTGGTTTAGTAGTTTTCAACATGAAAGAAAAATGGGAGTGGGAATGAAACAATGGTTTATAGGGTTTTTCATATGTGATTGATAAATATAAAATTAACATTCTTAAAAATATTCTAGAATTATTAGGTTTAAATAAAAAGCTTTTAGAAAGGGTTGGGATGCTGTATAGTTTTCTTTTTACATGTGTGGTAGCAAATTTATATTGCAGTTCTTGAAATGGTGTATTGAAGTTTTCAAATTTTTGTGGTTTGGGAAATTTAAAAATTTTATTATTTTTTTTTTTATTATTTTCCAATGGCAAGCAATAAGCAAAAACAAGAAAAATATACAAGAAAACAGACAACAACAAGAAAAAAAGAAGTAAAATGAAGAATGAGAAACATTGTATGAAACATTTACTGTTGCACTGATTTTAAATAGTTGGCATACTGTAAAAATTGAAATTTTCCATTCTTATCTTGCAAAATGAAAATTATATTCAAAAAGCAAGATAATTTTTTAAGGAATACATATGACATAGTTAAAGTTCACATAAGTTCCGATTACTGCCAATATCAAATAAATTTATTACTGGAAAGTATATAAGTACTTAAGCAGTGAATGCATTCATAATGATTTCTGTGAAAATATAAGATGTAACTTGCAACTGAAAGTGTATTTATAACACATTTGTGTTGTAATCTATACCTTCTTTTTCTATTTGTACCCCTTTGGGTGCTTTGTCAAAATTGTGGTGGCATGCAGGGAGTGGTGTTGGTTCACCTATACGGTGTTCCCATTTCAAGCAACCTACGATTCTGTGGTGTGGAATGGTCAAATATCGAAAGACAAGTGCCTGTCGTGTTAGAAACAACAGCAACATTTGTTATTTGCCACAACTGATAAAATGTGCACCTACATTTTTTTCCTAGAGTGATTTTTGCCTTTATTATATCTTAGTGATTCTAGTCTTAAAATTTGATGCAGCCACATTTAAATTGATATAAACATAAGTTTTGGGCCAAAATAAACTATTTAAACGTAGTATTGATCTTTTTTTGGTAGTTTAATAAATTAAAATTTTTCTTTGTTGGTTTTGAAAAGAGTTTAATTTGATTGAAAGTTGTCCCAAATGATAGAACTACTTGGGAATATATGCATGAACTTTAATTAGTATTTTCGATATCCAACAAGATAGCCTCAAATACAGGTTTTAGCTCTTAAATTCATAAGATTCTGGCTCCTATGGGGTAATACTTTACCTCGCGATGGGAATTTCATGCTAAGTTTTGTAACGTTTTTGTATGTCTGTCTGCTTACATTCTCTGTGTTAATATTTCTCTTCCTACAGTTCTGGAAATTTTCTAAAAGCTAAGGGGTAATACTTTACCTCGCGATGGAAATTTCATGATGAGTTTTGAGACGTTTTTGTATGTCTGTCTGCTTATATTCTCTGTGGTAATGTTTCTCTTCCTATAGTTCTGGAAATAATTCAAGCAGTTCTTTTACAAGAATTCCAAATGCGTGAAACCACGTCCAAATTGAATGTGTTGCTGGTGATCGAGCATTATCATTTTTTTAAAATAGTAGGGTTCGCACAGGCCAGATGAGACTGAGGAATCGATTATTGGGGGAAGTAGGGGGTAAATTCCTCGGGCCCATGAACTTCAGGGTACAGGTAGGCTCCTGTAAATGAGTGTGGCGTGAGTTATTGTCTGTTCACATAGTTCGGTAGCAAAAGCGTTAAAGTATTGAAATATATTTAACCAATGACAGACCTCCAATCGATTAGCAACGAAATTCTTAACTCCTATGATTGGTTTATTTCCATCTCAGCGCCATCTTTCCTTTTACCCTTCCGCTATCGGACTCCTATGTGAACAGGCCGTTAGCTTGAAGCCCGGTAAGAATTTTTGTTCTTGCTCACCGCCGACTCTCGACATTCCAGATACTTCATAAGGTGCTGATGTTTTATAATATTAAGTCGTTCAGTCATAAAGGCTACTGATGTTTTCCTACTTGCATTAAATGTATCCCACACAGTTGTACTTCCTCTTCCATTCTAGTACTTTCAAAAACCAGTTTTTTGTCTGAGATCATGACTTTAAGTGTCTGGGCTTTTAAGTACCACCAGAACGCAATTAAGACAGTAAAAGTACGCTCGGAACTTCATTCTTTCGGTGCTCGCTCTAAGTCCTCTTTCCTAGCTTTCATGCTTGCAAACAAAAATCTTGCACCTGTCTCGATGTTAGAATATTTACATGCATGACAAGAAACAATTTTTAAACTGACATTTAATTTTGCATTATCAGTACATTATCTACAGTTGCACATTTTAATAATAATTTATAATCTATATATAAAAAACAGTTCCGTAACTGACTGATTGACTGACTGACATACAACGCACAGACGAAACCGCTGGACCTAAAGGGCTGAAATTTTGCATGGCGATTCTTCTTATAGTGTAGGGGTGCACAAAGAAAGATTTTTGAAAAAGTTCTTAGATTTTTTAAAATTAAATTTTTAAGCTGTATTTGTAACTTTTTTTAAGTTTGCATTTAAAATAATAATTTGAGGGTTATAAAAATTTATATCACGAGAAATATCATAAAAATTCCTTTAAAATGAAATCTTTTTCGAATCTTTACCATTTTCTGATTTTGGGGGAATTTTTAAAGATTAATTTTTAGAATTTAATTTATTAAATGCTGATCACATGATTTCTTTTTTTGTTACTTTAAATAAATTTATCGTCACGTGTATAAAAACTTACACAAAAAAATATTAAAATACAATAAAAGAAATGTTCCTCAAACTATACTATTCTTTAGTATGTCCTATTAGATTTAATTTGAATATTTTCTTCTACATTATTTTGTCTATAAAAATATCTCTTACGATTATATTATATATATATATATATATATATATATATATATTTGTCATTAATTGCATACGTTGACCGTTGTATTTAATTTGAATGTACTCCGTAGCGAAGTGCGGGTTTTCAGCTAGTTTTAACATAAGTCATTCAAGGTTTCAAGTATAGACACATTTTTCGAGGTGATTTTTGTGGCTCCATTTATTGCAGGATTTTGTTAGCCCATGTGATTTTAAGCCGTGGAGGTCTAGCCTAATTGAAATCGTTCCAAACAACTGTGTCTCGTATTACAAAACATGACATTTGATTATTTACCTCAATAAAGGCCCTTTTGTTTATAACATTTGAAAAGACCTATCGTTGCTTTCAGTGGGGGCACCGTATAAGTGAACCATTACTATCTGGATATTAAAGGTTTATTTCTTGTTTTTATTTATTTATTTAAAATATGTTGGAGAAACACCTTTTGCACTTTCTTTTTTTGCTTCAACATTAATAAGTTAAATAAACTTTTTGATTTTTGACTATTATAAATGATTTAATTAAACTTAATTTCTAAAGAAATAGGGTGCGTACCGGGATATTCCGGGAAGTATTCGAAGACAAGTCATTCATTCGAAAGGAAGTCATGACCTAACTCAGCAGCGCATTTATGTTAGAATTCCAATCAGGATTAACACAACCGCTCTGAAAAATATAAATAAGACCCTTTATGAAGCCAATCCGACTTTTTTTTTTATTCGTGAGAAAGGTATTTAAAATGAATTAGTACTCAGTGATCAGAATAACTCGTGATAAGATGCTTGCACGTATTCACTCCCGAGGAAAATTATATCGCTAAATAACTGCCGGAGCACAATCTAATAATCACTATTTTTAGGTTGTGTAATTTAATGCTGGAAAGAAATTCGTTTTTCTGTCTAGCACTAATTAGGCGAAAGTTCCTCGGAGCTTTCTAGAATATATGGTAAGAGCTTAAAAAAAAATTATTTGAAATCAAATTCTCTTTATTAATGCTTATTATGGTCTAAAAACTTGCTAAGAGTTATTATTACATATAAATTATTGCACGTTATATATCGCAATGCAGTCTCATTTCTGCTTTTCACAATGATTAGACAAATAATACCAGGAAAGTTGCAGGAACAAAAGACTTATTAATAACCACCATATAATAAAAAGGATGACTATGTGTTTCGAACTAATTAATAGTGCGTCGCCAGGCCGAGGAGCACTAGGTGTGATTGTCAGTATGACAAATTCACAAATGCAATTGTGAATTGCATTTGAATTATTATATGTATGCATATGTTTGTATATGCCTAATACATATAACAATACAGATATGCATATGTATCCATATGTGTATTATTATATGTATAGATATGCATATGTATTCTTTTCTAATAATTATGCAGTGCTGTTTCACAAGTGAAATCACCTGTCACGGACATGTTGTCTTCCCTTTTTTACCTTTGGTCAAAAATGTCCACTGACGTATAAACCTGCGTGACCTCCCTTTTCGCGTGAACGCGCGACTTTAAAAGAGGAGACTCATTTAATAATAAAATAACACTTTATTAGAATAACGTTTAGAGCAGGGATTCCCAAAGTGGGTGATACCGCCCCCCGGGGGGCGCTGGAACGATCCAGGGGGGCTGTAGCGCCTCTGGTGACATTTGGGGGGGCGGTGAATGAAAATAGGGGGGGGGCGGGCGGGCGGTGAAATTATAAAGAAAGAAAACAAGACAATTCTAAAATTTTCGGAGGACACTGGACACAGAGTATACGGGAAAAACCTATGTTTGAAACAATCATGTATTGTGAGACTTGTTAAGTATCTAGTGACTTAGTTTCTATTTTTGGTCTTATTTACAGCCCTGGGCATCTTGGGCAGTACTCCTCAATCTATTTTTTGCACGAAGAGGCCTCCCATTTCCACGTTGTTTAATCACTTCTGGTCACTGATGATTCCGCCTAATAGATCTTCTTTAAAGTTTAAACTGGACCACCCTAACTATATCCGGACCATATGGGCTTTGAGTACCAATAATGCAAAAAAAAAAAAAAAAAAAAAAAAAGAGAGAGAGACACACATTTATACAGTTTGTGAAAATATTCCCGGTGGGGCCAAGGACAGTGAGAGGTTCTTAAATATAATTAGAGGTATATATGCTCTTTAATACAGGGGTGAATTTTATGACAGGACGCGAGAGACCAAACTCTGAATTGCCTGTCTTCGCAGGATTTATTTGAACACGAAAAAAAATAGCGAATAGTTTTTTTCAACTCTTAGTTCCTACTTTTACAGTAACAAATCATAGGTAAATAATATTCTTTTTGCAATTCTTTTCTGTTAAAACTGAAAAAACTGTTTTATTCTAATACTACACACAACATACAATTTAAGGAAATTTATGAAAAATATTTTATAATTATTTATGTTGGCATAATTTTTTGTATTGTATTTCATATATTTATTTCATTTTATTTTTCCTAAGTTGCTGTACGCCACGCAAGATATCACCTTAACTAATTAATATTTTTTCATGAAAATTTTAACCTAAACGGTATACCAAAATTTTTATCATTTCCTACAATATGTTGTTTTTATTAGGGCATGCATTAAAATAATTTTTTCCCACAATTGTAGGTATAATTATTTATATTGTATTTCCTATATTTATTTCATTATATTTTGTCTAAGTTGCCATAAAAAAATTAAACCCGTTTTTCTCTGTATGTGACTTTGTAGTACATCGCGCAGGATATCTTCTTAACTAATCAATGTTTTTTCAAGAAATTTTTAACCTAAAACCTGTCTCAAAATTTTTATCACTTATACAATATCTTGTTTTTATTAAGGCATGAATTTTAAAAAATTCCCCTATTTTGGGATAGCTAAATACAACCACATATTAAAAATAGAAAGAGACTCTGAAAACATAATTTAGCTATCCGACTGTTTTCCAAAACTATCCCAATTTGAAGTGGTTGCCAGAGAGGGCCATGCTTGCTGCAAAAAATGAAGATGTAAAAAAGATAAACAATCGAATGTTTTCCATGTTACCAGGCATAGTCACTGAATACAAATCTATCGATACCATAATATATACCTATGAGGTCGTCAATTTCCCAACACAGTTCCTAAACTCATTTGATCTGGCTGGGTTGCGACCACATCGTCTTTTACTTAAAGTTAGATCTCCAATTATTTTACTGCGGAACCTCGACCCGCCAAAACTTTGCAACGGCACAAAACTGTGTGTAAAGATCCTGAGCAATATTATTGAAGCAACAATCTTAACAGGAAAGGGAGAGGATGAAACATTTTTTTATCCCACGGATACCACTCATTCCGACTGATCTCCCTTTTAACTGTAAGAGACTGCAATTTCCAGTGAGGCTTGCGTTGTTGATCACAATCAACAAGTCACAGGGGCAGTCTATTCAGTACTGAGGAATGGATCTAAGATCGCACGGACAAATTTACTCTTCTTGCTCAAGGATGGGTTCATCCAAGAATTTATTTATTCTTGCTCCAGGAGGGAAAACTAAAAATGTTGATTTTAATCAAGTTTTAGGTTAAATTAATATTATAATTAATTTGTAATTTTAGTTTATAATTTATATATTGTATATCTATCTATCTATCTATCTATCTATCTATCTATCTATATATATATATATATATATATATATATATATATATATATATATATATATATATATATATATATATACTTTTAAATACCTGTAAATAAAATTACTTAGATTTTACACTATAACAGCCAGGATATATATATATATATATATATATATATATATATATATATATATATATATATATATATATATATATATACATACACACACACACTATCTAGCAGTTTTACGGGTTGGACCCTTGTTACGTCCAGGACGACAACGCCAGCTGTCGTCGCCTGCAAACAACAGATTACCCATGTGCCTGATTTGCCAAAAAGTTTTATCAAATGGAGCGATGAGCCATCGAGATTACTAGAACATTTGACAAATGTACATGCTGATAAGAAAGATAAAACCTTACGTTATTTTAAAGCAAAGAATGAAAATTTTTTGAGAAAGCCGACATTAGCAAAACTCTTCTCAGTAGAATCCAAAGGTTGTGACGATGCATTGCGTTCTTCATATAATATTTCTCTAATGATTGCTAAATCAGGAAAACCGCATACTATTGGGGTAGAACTAATTCTACCGGCTATAACAGAAGTAATATGCACTATGCTACACAAGCCAGCTTCTGAAATCACAAAGAAAATTCCATTGAGCAATACTACAGTCCAGAGGAGAATTGATGAAATGGCTCAAGTTGTTGAAGATTCATTATGTAAGTATTAAAAACATCCCAGTTCTCAATTCAACTTGATGAGTCAAATTTGCCGGGAAATGAGTCCTCAGTGTTAGCATACGTGCGATTCCCACAAGAAAAAATTTACCTTGAATTATTATTTGTAAAAAAGTTCCAAACTGATACCAAGGGGGAAATCAATATTTCAGGCACTGGAAGAGTTTTTCAAAGAAGATCTCTTCCAATGCATGAAAAAGAAATCCCCCTCAGAAATATCTTATCAGTTGCTACTGATGGTGCTCCATCGATGATAGGAGGTTTTCTTGCATATTTGAAAAGAGCGTTCCGAATGTATTTGCCGTGCACTGCGTCATTCATCGTCAACATTTAGTTGCCAAAATTCTGCATGAACGCCTGCATAGGTCATTGCAGCATGTCGTTCAAGCAGTCAACAAAATCAGATGCAACGCATTGAATGACAGATTGTTTGGACAACTTTGCACTGAAAACGATGAAGAATTCCATCATTTGCTGCTTTATACAGAAGTTCGTTGGCTGTCAAAAGGTGCCTGTTTGGATCGATTTTATAAACTCTTCGACTCAGTGCTAGAGTTCTTAGAAAACAAAGATGAAAATTTACGAGTCAGCTTAATCAATTCCAAAAATTACATAGCCTATTTGACAGACTTGTTTAGTAAATTCAATGACACAAATCAAAAACTCCAAGGCGATGAGCTAAATTTAATAAGAACAAAAACTGTGATTTTCACTTTTGTGGCAAAACTTCTACTGTACAAAAAAAAGAATTTAGAAAGTGTAGATTTCAGCCAATTTCCACATTTATCAGCAGTAGAAAAACATGATGATGATCTATTGTAAGCACTTGGAGGCTCTCCAATCTGACTTCAACCAACGGTTTGAAGATATTATTAAAATGAACATACTATCATTAAAATGAACATATAAATACATACCATCAAACTCAGAGAAATCTGTAAAATTACAAGAAGAACTGATAGAAGTATCAACAAATGAATAAAAATTTAGATTTAAACATAGCTATCAACAGTTCTGGCTGCAAAATGAGATACCAACACTTTAGCCTGGATTATGGGCTGTGGTACAAAAATTTTTAATAGCGTTTCCTTCATCATATTTAGCGGAACGTTGGTTCAGTGCGGTCACAAATATGTTAACTAAAAAAAAGAAACCGACTGCAAATTACTAATCGCGGTGATTTAAGAATGCTTCTGTCTAAAATAGAGCCGAATATAAATAAATTGATTGCTATGCACCAAGTTCATCCTTCACGTTAGTTTTACTGTTATTTGTAATTTTTATCAAACGACTATTGTCCTTCGCCATCTTAATTTTTGGTGTGTAATGCGAATGTGACTATGGTTGATTTTAATAAATAATTTTATAATTTCAAGCTTGAAGGTGTCTTATTTACAGCAACATATGTTCTATATAGGTAGAAAAACAAATACATAAAAGGCCGAAAATTGTTTTTGTATCTCTGTTTACTCGCACAGAATGGTACATTTCCAGGGGGGCGGTCAGTAATTTTTTCTCTGAAAAGGGGGCGGTAGGCCAAATAAGTTTGGGAACCCCTGGTTTAGACAGCTCTGATTCACGTTATTATTACACCTGCCGTCTTTTACATTTACAGCGCTCACAGCGCCATCTCTTGGAGAGCAAATAGGTTTAACATTCGAGCATCCTGATATTTCAATTGCCCACAATTGTGAATCAATGTAGATATACTAAACAAACTTATTTAAACAGTTAAAAAACACACACACTTTTAACTTGAAAACGTTAATTCTAACTTAAAACACATTTTTTTCGTTAACAGAAATTTAGTACACAATTATTCAAAATAATGACAACTTGATTAACATATTTTTTTTAGAACACAACATAATAAACAATTTAAGTATACGAATAGCATTTTAAAATATATTTACATATCTTTCTAATTAATGTTCAAATTACTGTTCTATTTTTAAATTTTATTAGTTCTCATATTTTTTTCATAAAAATAGTTCTTTATAGTTCAACATGAGTCCATGATCAAATTAAAAGAAAGTAATTTATACTACCTTATTCCTTCGTCTGTTCTAACGTGAGGGTTACCTGAAATCTAGTCGGGTGGACCAGAAGTCTCCTCATCTTCGGATTCATCTCCTAGGTTACGCCAAGGTCTCCACTTGGTCGACAATACTGTTCACATTGATGGTAGGTGCGGCAAGACCCTCTGTCACCGCTGATTCGCTTGGGCAGTCCAAATTCATCGGCAAGTTCCTAAGAGTTTTTAAGGCGTGCTGGATGGAAGTATTCTTTACGGGATTAAGCCTGGTGAATCTAGAGAAGTTGTCACTCGCCACAATCAAATCTTGATTAAATCCAGTGCAGATGTTGGTCTCATAAACTGCATCATGTTTATTATCTTCAGCTCGTAAACTCCTATGGTCAGTATGCATTATCTTAGCATAAACATGCCTTAGCGTCTCAGTGTTAACATCCACTGGAGAATGTTCACCTTCTATAATGAAATTCTCTATAGTCTTATTATTTACTTTATCCCTGGTTACGCTTTTTAAGCAGTCCTGAACATCGGCAATGAAAATACAATTTTCTGAAACACTTCCTTTGTCGATACATGAACTGACATCAGGCAAAGGTTCACCCGGTGTACTGTCTTGGTCACTCAAAGAATCTAAACACGCATTTTTCACATCAAGTGTTATAGTTCTCTCAGTCATTGGGACATCACTTTCTAATGAAGAATCTCGAGCACATACATCGTCAACGATATCACTGACAACATTTTCATTGTCTTTGTGGGCATTAGAATTTTTCAAATTCTTCTTTTCTATACTTGTATTCGCATTTAAATGTACATTTTTGTTACAGAAATCCTCACTCACAGAATGCGCATGCAAACTCGCAGATTTCGTATTTCTTTCTGTCTTGTAAACAACTTCTTCGAAATTTTCGTTCCTTGAAGTTTTAGAGTTACTGATTTTTGAATCCTTGTATTTATAACTGGAAAAATCGTTTTTCCCTCATTAACTTCTAACAATGCATCTAAGTTATCTTCTTTACCTTCAATAATTATTAATCCGTTATTTATTTCTTCTGGTTTAGCTTTTACAAAGTTTATACTGTTGTTCACAACTTGCGTATCTTCGACCGTTTTTAATTTCATGCGTGATTCAGTTTCTCTGGAATCAATTTCAATAAAAGGGAAATCTCTATTATACCTAACGTACAAATTTTTGCCTACGGCTGCATAAGCAATGTAAGGTAAATACAAAAATGTTCTCCCAACCAATAAATCAACCGGCTGCGTTTGATCTGGTACGATTAGAACAGAAACATCCTTCGCGATTACGTCATCAATCTGAATATCAATCATTGTCCCTCCTACACGTTTCACTGCTGGCGTCAGTTGATTTCCGAAACCAAACAAATGTTTTTCACAAGGCGAAAAGTATAGTCGTAAATTTTTCGCTACAGAGTCCTTCAAAAGGCAGTTGCTACTTCCGGTGTCCAACAAAGCGCTGAAACGCTGTTTGTTAATTTGCACGTCTTTGAGATATCGGTTTGGCGTTAAAGATTCGGTGTCGTTTACATTCAAATGATTCTTATTCTTTTTGTCTTTCGCAGTACAATATTTTTTTGAATGGCCTTTAATGCCGCAGTTTTTACAATGTAAAGGGCAATTTCTCGCAACATGGCCATATACATTACATGAAAAAGACTTTCGGATGGAATTATCGTACCCAATAATAGACATATCATTGGATTTGTTACCATTTTTGTTATTTGGTTTATTCGACTCAACACTCTTATAATTGCGGGAATCTATCTTAGGATTATTAGGTAATAACTATTGACTTCATCATAATATTCAGTGTTCTTAAATTCATTATTTGCGATTTTAAATCCCAAGCGCATATTTTCGTGTTCGTCCAATTTACCTGCCAACTCGTTTGCATTTACAAATTTTGGCCAAGAATCGATAAAATGTTTCCGTATTACATTTGGAACGCGTTTCTTTAATGGATACGTTATAATCAGCTCTTTTAAAGAGTCAAAATCGTCAATATTTAAACCAGCTAACTATTCATTAAAATAATTTTGCAGATCATAAACGTAATCTTCCCATGTGCTTTTTGAATCTTACACATGATTTATAAATTTCTGTCTGAACTTTTCGGGACTCAACTTAAACCGTCTTAATAACAAGGTTATAACAAATGCATAGTCATTAGCTTTTTGTTCATCTTTCCTGGCGATAAGTTGGGTAAATTCGTAAGGTAAAAGTCCTAACAGATGAGATACATAATCTTCTTCTTTAATACCTATACGTTTAGCTTGCCGTTCAAACAATATTAAATAAAATGTGATATCACCGTCATTTAAGCTAAATTGTTGCATTAAGCTCCGTAGTTCAAAGTTACTTTTGTTTACTTTTGAAACTCGAACAGTTTCATCGTGTCCTCCCAAGGATCTATTAGTAGTTTCGATTTTAAGTTTTTCTAATTCAAAAGCTCTTTCAGCTTCCAATTTTTGCCGTTCAGCTTCAAGTTTTTCCCCGTTCATAAACTATTTCTTCATTCTTAAGCCTAGTATCTATAATTCTTTCAAATAAAATTTTGGTGAATTGTTCATCATAATCTTTGTTTTGGCAAATAATTTTCTTTAATTCCAATATCGTACTATCGGTTGAGACTACATTACCGAGATCTAGCTCCCTCGCTGTTTCTAACAAATCAATTTTTCTGCCCTTCCCTAAATAAGCCATTTTTGTTACTTATAAATACTTTAACGAAAATAATATACTTGCTTCATCATTAGACATACCTTGTATTATATTCGTATTCCGTTTTGGTGCGTAGGCGGAGTGCCACTTCTGATTTTTGTTGTCTTCCCTTTTTAAAACTTTAGGTCTGAAATGTCCACTGACGTATGAACCTGCGTGACCTTCCTTTTCGCGTGAACGTGCGACTTTAAAAGAGGAGACTCATTTAATAATAAAATAATAATTTATTAGGATAACGTTAGAGCATGACCACTCTGATTCGCGTTATTACTACATCTGCCGTCTTTTACATTTACAGCGCCATCTCTTGGAGAGCAAATAGCTTTAACAGACAGATGGATTTAATTTATGCAACAACGTTGATAATATTTCTTTTCACTTTAACGCACGTCTCTTGATTTTATTGTTAAAAGCAAAATTGTGTCATTTCTCGTTTTCAAGAATTTAGTAGTTTGAAAAAATGGTCTGATTTAAAACAAAGACAAAAGCAACTCACTGTATTGTATTGAATAAAATGATATTCTGAAGAAGTACACTAGAGGACTGACATCGCATTAGAAGTAGGCGGTATTCCAAGTGACAACACTAGCATTTGTGGTAATCAAAGGATCTGAGACAATATAATATCCAGACTTGGAAAATATCCTCTCGCACGGGACAGAATTTGCGAGGGCACAAAGCTTCTTTTTTGCCAATTGGCTAAGAAATGGGTAATTAAATTTTTGTTCTGCCCACCACTTCATAGGGTCGCCATTTCTATTTTGTTCTGGTTCTTCCAGATATCTTTGGACTTCCATACTTGCCCGCGAGTTGGTAGTCCGTTTCGTTTGTCTGGTGGAAATCTTTTGATCAAAAGAAGCCTACAAAGAAATTCATGGGCTTCCGAACTGGTGGGCGGGGGATCGTCGGTTCTAGTTTCTTCTTCAGAAACTTTATTAGCCCTAGACTGGGCAATTATATCACCGACAGCAGCATGTATACTTTTTTTTCACATTTTCTGCAGCATCCGAATATTTAAACACGATTAATTTAAATCTTGGGTCAAGAAATGTACAGGTAGACAGGGTGTTACTGTATTCAACTTTTCCCAAACTATCTGCAATACCCGTTAATAGTTTTCTTACGACATCGGAAGATATTTCGTGTAATTCTAAACGGGACAATTTCTCACACATAGTTTCAAGTTCATGTGTTAGAACAATTACCAAAGAGGCAGTGGCATACGTTTCTCCACTCATCGTCTTTGTCGCGTCTTCAAAGGGTTTTAGTATTGGACAAAATTCTTTTAAAATACGCCATTCATCTGGCGTAACGGAAGGTAAATTAGAATCTAACATACCTAAAGTGGATCAGACTGTCTCTTCTAGATTTGAAAATCTAGAGATCATATGATATGTGGAATTCCACCTAGTAGGGACTTCTTGAATTATTTTTTTAAATTTTCCCATCCCAGCTTGCTCTTGGTATTTTTTTAATCTATTGTTGGCATTCGTGCTTCTCCTAAAAATGTTACAATTGCCTTAATTTTATCGGTTATATTTTCTACTAATTAAAGAGCGTCTTTCACAATTAAATTAAGCGTATGAGAATAACATCCGAAATGCATAAAATTTAATTTATTTGTTAGCGCGCTTTTTATGTTGGAAGCGTTATCCGATACTGAGAATATTATTTTATTGAATGGAATATTCCATTCTGACAGTGTATTTTTTATTTCATCGGCTAAGTTATCACT
This sequence comes from Dolomedes plantarius, assembly GCA_907164885.2. NCBI lineage: Eukaryota > Metazoa > Arthropoda > Arachnida > Araneae > Dolomedidae > Dolomedes > Dolomedes plantarius. The sequence goes on along the minus strand of OU015494.1, from coordinate 154,701,190 downwards.
AGTATGGGTCACTTCTGTTGGAGCACAGCTAAGTAACATTGATTGTAATTTAAAGTCATTATCGACAAAATGGACTGTTACTGCCATAAAACCTTCGTTGTTTATTGACGTCCAACAGTCCGTAGTTAAACAAAATTGAGAAGTTTCATTGATAACTTCTTTACACTTCGCTAAAAAAGTGTCGTAAAGAGCTGGGATAAAACTGTTGGAGATTGTTCGACGATTAGGAAAACGTAAGTAGGGTTTAATGCTTTGACGAAATTTTTAAAACCTCTGTCCTCAACAACTCTGAATGGCTGAAAATCATACACGAACAAACCCAAAAGTTCATGGTCAATCTTTTTTTTTAAACGTACTGTCATTTTTTTTCCAGTATAGAATGAAGTTAATGGCTGTTGTTGGTTTTTTTTTTCTCTGGGCATTGACACAGATGTTCCTTGTTGATGTGATGTTCCTGGTTGAGGATCTTCAGATTCAGGTGGAGCCAAGGACCGCTCCTGTAATTGACAAAAATCAATAAATTTAAAGGTTGACTAGGCTAGGTATATTAGTATAGTTGAAAGAAATATATTCCTCGAAAAATTGACTTTTAAAATTAGGTAGGTACTTCTAAAAATCAAGAAAATAATAATAACGCGAATAAGAGTATATAATTTGAAACTACATTGAAAATATTATTATTTATTGTGCTAGTTTTTTAAGGGGACAGTGGACCTTCAAACCTAACTTTTTTTGTTTTGAATGGATTTGCTTGAAATTTGAATATGTGGTTAGTACCATAGATATGTATAAGTGGTTAAAATTTAAAGATGAAATACTAATAAATTATGAATTATTAATTATATCAAAAATTGGCCTCATTAAAAATGTTCCATGCGCATTTCATTTGCATATAATATGGTAATTTTTATTTACAGGATACCTTATAGAACTAACAATGAAACTTATTGCTAATTTTAAGTATTCATTAAAAATATAAAGAGAAAAAATAATAATAGTGAAAGCACCCTTTTTATGACGCAAAATACCTATAAATCATCTTTTCAAGTACAAAATTTAGAAATTCTGAGCTACGAAGCATAATGTTTTTCAATAAGATTTATTTAATATACAGTTAAGTATATAAAACTTAAATTTCAAAGCAATACGATAGTTAGAAATGCGCCTGGAGCAGTTTGAATATTCGTATGACATAAAAATTTTTATTTTGAGAAAAACACATTTAAAGTTATTGCTATTAGTAACCACATAATATCTAATTTAAATACAAATGCCTATAACTAGGAAAGTAATCACAGAAATTAAAAATTCTTTTTGCAACACATTCCTACTCGTCCGTAGTTTCACAATTCAATAAAATAAAAAAAAATCGAATTTTTGGACAAATTTCATAAGTCCACTGTCCCCTTAATTAATTATTTTGGTCAGACAATGTAATCTATATATATAACACAGTTCTGTAACAGACTGACTGACATACAACGCACAGACCAAACCGTTGGACATAATGGGCTGAAATTTTGCATGGCGATTCTTCTTATAGTATAGAGGTGCACTAAGAGAGAGTTTTGAAAAATTCTTCTTAGATTTTTTAAAATTAAATTTTTAAGCTGTTTTTGTAACATTTTTTAAAGTTTGCATTTAAAATAATAATTCGAGAGTTATAAAATTTATATCACGAGAAAGATCATAAAAATTCCTTTAAAATGAAATATTTTTCGAATCTTTACCTCCATTTTCTGATTTTTGGTGAATTTTTAAAGATTAATTTTTTAAGATTAAGACAGTGTGCTGCGATACTATTCTACTTGACCCTGCATTGTATTGGGCTGTCAGCTGAGCCACTGTCTGGCTCCGGTTTTGCTTCACCATGCGAGACAGTCTCCGACGACCTTTTTCTTTGATAGCGTGTGGACGTCCAACACCATGTCGTCTACTGCTGGTTTCACCGTCATTCATCCACTTTGCATAAGTACTAACAACTGTAGGTCGCGAACAACCCACGAGTCGTGCAGTTTCGGAAATATTTGTTCCGAGCCTTCGAGCCATTACAATCTGCCCTCTATCAAAGTCGCTTAGATCCGCAGCCTTTCCCATCACACACAGAAGTAAGTGAAAGAATGATTCTTCAGACTCTCCAGCAGCAGTTAAATACCACTTCCACCTGATCACGTGCCTTCCACGTCATCCAGGCGAATTCATTGCAAAATGTAGGGGTGGTCATAATGTTTTGGCTCTTGAGTGTAAATAAAGAAGTCAGAAGACATGGATTGAGTATTCTGATCGGAACAGTTGAAATCTGGAACACACCTATTCATGGCATAAAAATATTTCTTTCAATAATGCATATGCATAGTTGATGCAGGATAATTTTTTTCCCTCTCTCTGCGTAAGTCTCTAAGAATTTCGGACAAAACATCCGTAACGTATTTTGCTTTTCATGTTCAGGATTTTCGCTTTACGGGCTTTTGATTAATATTTCTGACGTGGCCTGAGACTGGCAGTCTCTAGATTTGCACTTTGTATATTTTAATTTAGCTTTTGGCCACAGTCTTCGCCTACTTTCACCGTTAATTACTAAAGTGTTAATTATAAGTTGAATTCATTGTATTAGCGGTATGAGGTGTTTGGCGACGCGGACTTACATGGATTTTGTTAAAACTCTTAGATGATGCGATATTAAAATCATTGTTTGGAGGGAGTTAAAACGCATTGCTCCAGATAACATGTTTTTTTTAATCCCCCCCGAAAAAAAATTAAAAAAAATTATGAAGAACTTTTAAAATTTGTTTGAAATTAGTTATCTGCCGTAGTTTTCACTGGTAACTTAACAATATTCTTCCAAGTGAGAATTTGCTGTTCCCTCTCCCATTAGAAATAAGAAACTAGGTAATAGCAAAATCAATTTATGGGTGTTTGAAATAGGAGTGAATTACAAGAACGAACAATTACTTTGTTGCAAAAGTTTTTCATCTAATCAACATTAAAATAATAAGATTAATTTACAGGAATGCACACCTTTCTCTACACATTATTCAATGAACTTAACGTGGTCCATCAAACTAAACTATTTTGATTACAATTTACAGAAAATTTTCAGCTCATTTGAATAATCAAAAGAGGCAGAATTGTTACTTGAAAACGCCTTGAAACTGCTCTGAATGCATTTAAGTTAGACGCTGCGACTAAACGCATCTCTTATCTACTAGATTGACTGTCCAGTTGAATGCAAGTAATCGCTTTTGATAAAAAACTTCATCTGCCACTGGCCATTTTGGAAAGTTAGATAAAGAGACTATAGAATAACGAGAAAAACAAAATATGAAATTTAAACATTAATAACCTGACTATAACCCCATACAACGTTTACTAAAAATCCTGAAGTGGGAATATTATTAGGGATACATAAATTTCGCATAAAAAATATCGAAATTTCGCAAAAAAATACAATATATATAATTTGGCATTTATTCAAAAAAAAAAAACAAAAATAAATTCAGAAATTTCGCGTTTAATAAAAACATTTCAATTTTACTTACTTTGATAGGTAAGTATCAAAATTCTTAGTTAAAAGCTAAGATAGTAGTAGTCTTCACATTATGTTACTTAAGTATTTGCCTTCTGTCATTAATTACTATGTTGTGTATACTAAAATATCTCAGTATCTACTCTGTTAACGGGACTATAGAAGCTTTATATAGCTGCCTTTGCAAAGCTAAGGTAACAGCATTTCGTTGCAATTATAATCTGTATAACAACAGGAGTCTTTTGGTTGACTACTGTAAGTAACTGAAATCCCTTGAATTTGGCGCTCAAGAGACGTTCTTAAATCTACTAAATTGTTCCACAAAACTTAATGGTTGATTTTTACAGTTAGATTTTTAGGTTCGACTCCGGTACGGACAAATTGTACCGGTGAAATTCGGAGAAAATCCGACGGAGAGTGAAAATTCTCAGTTAAAGACCTCGGATGGTCTTAGTTAAACTATTGCGTTAATAAATTAGTACTATTCTTACCTAATTTCGCTTAAAAAGTCGTTTATCACCAAGTTTTCGTCAAAAAGTAATAAAGAAATAATTTTCGCATTTATTCGGTCATATCGGCAAATTTTGCATTTATTCGCATCTATATCATAAATACGAAAATTATGTATCGCTAAATATTATTAAACACTTATATTTTAAAGCATTTGGCCGTCTGAGAAACACCTTATGTGTGTTGTGTGGGCAGGACTTCATAAAAGAGAATAACGCACCAATAAATTCACACGCACTCGCACGTCAAAACACTCTCTCAAATAATTAAACATTTACTTTTTGAGTTTTAAACTCTGATGAGAAACTAGTATTAACATGAGCGATAACCTCTTGTCTCAGATTTACGAGCCAGAAATCGGCGATATATTTATTTTTGTAACCAATTAATATACGTAAGACCACAGATCTCTATTAATTCTTCTGCAGTTGTTACTGAATGTATCAATTGGTAGTCTATTTATACTTTTAGTATTAATAGGTTCGTCATGTACGCATAACAGACTTTTTATTGAATGGGATGAACTCTTTCTTCATATGACAAAGAAGATGTTTAAACAAAGGATAAGAGCGCATTTTCTTACTCCGTAACATCGATATATTTTCAAAGTGTTAGGAATAAAAGTTTTGTGATGCATTGTAAATATTTATGTTCATAAACACGAATGAGAATAAACGTGGAAAGAGAAAATACAACTCATCGTTGAAATTCCGAATGTAAAATTCATATTTTTTTCGACTAGAATTTTAAAAGATATACAGGAAATATATTTTATGGCGTGAAGAATGTTTCTTCTTGGTAAAGATCCATAAAAATATAGAAACAGTATGTATGCAGAGTAAGAGAGACTTATGAAGATAAAAAGCATTTTCTATAATATATAAAATTCACTCCCAACTTTTTTTTTAGTTTGAGTAGCATTTACGCGTGTATGTTTCTGACAAAAAACGTCATTATTATTTGAGATTTTGCTTTACTTCAGTGAGCTGTACTTCCAAGGAATAAATATTTACACATTTGTGTACACTAAAGATAAGCTTGTTAAACCCCAAAACAAGCATTTTGAAATTCTAAAGTGAAGTTTTTGTAATAATAATATGAAAACAATCGTTAAGTGTATTTCCGATTTTAAAAGTTCACGTGCAAAAGAATCCCTTTGCAAAAGAATCCCTTTGCAAAAGAATGCATTTGAGTCAATAGATCTTTTTAGGTTTCTTAAAAAAAGAATATCAACATGATTTTCAAGCAAATGTTGAAACAATTTTTTTTTAATACGAAATTCTATTACCATCTGAATCCCAGTAATCTACAGATCATGCCAGCGATGAAAAACTCGAAGTATTTTTCAATTTTAAATGGTGTTAGAACTGTAAGAAAATGTGCAACTTCTTCACTATGGGAATAACCCATAAGATGTTGGCGTTGAACTGACGGTTGTTGACGCCATAAATTTTATCACGACTTCTTTGTCTACTTTGGAGGAAGAAGGGGAAAAAAACCTGGTTTTTAGAATTTCTTCATTTCTTCACCTTTGAATTTTTATCTTTTCCACACTTCAGCATGTGGTGTTAATTTGGAGGGATCTTAATAGACGCCGGTGTTGCAATGTTGCAACTTATCTGTTCAGGTAGCAGAGTATCTAGATTTTGATTTTTGAGTCTGTTGTAATTTGAAACGAAATAAAAGTATAATAAAGTGTGAGACAATGTTGATGAATGGTAATTGCATGCATTTTCCTAGTTGAGGAACTGAACCAAGGATTTTGAGTTTGCGGGCTATGTCACTTGAACTGGAAAACACTCATATTCACTTTTCACTTGCTTCTCTTCTCAGAAAGACTGTGAGAGACAGGAAATCAGATGCCGAGATGACCACAGAGCATTAGATGAACTTACGCACTGTAGCTTACTGTATAGCCGGTATTATTGATTTTTATTTAAAAAGTATGGAATAAATCCTGTTGATATCCCATTTCAGAAATCCACTTCGAGGAGTCAGAATTTTTTTCGGGATTCAAAGAAACACATTGGAAAATATTTTTCAACGTAAAAGCGATAAATAAATAGATAATATTTAAAATTCAATTTGCATAGAAGTACGAAAGGTTCAACATAAAGTGATACAGTATTTATTTAGAACTGGGGATGTTGTAAAGATGAAACTTTTCGAGGATTTTTTTCTCCCTTAAGTTTTGCCTATTTCAGATGATTTAATTGTGCTGGTTATAAGAGGAAAGACACTGAGATCACAGTCACAAATTATTTTTCTCTGTTTTCAAAATGATTATACTTTATAGCAGGGGTGGCCAAAGCGATGACCGCGGTCGACTGGTAGACCGCGTAACTAGTCCTAGTCGCCCGCCTGTCTGATATGTAATTGGCTGGGAATCCTAATGGATTTATTACTCTTTGTAAAAATGATGATGATATTCCAAGTTTTACAAACTACCATTGCATTATCCATCAGCAGGCATTGTGCTCAAAAATATTGAATTCAGATGATGTGAGGAATTTCGCATTTAAAATAGTTAATTCTATTCGTGGAAGAAATTTGCAAAGATTCAGATTCAGAGCATTGCTAGAGGAATGTGAATCTGATTTCGGGGAAGTACTATTACACACTGACGTTAGGTGGCTAAGCCGTGCTAAGTTTTTAAAAAGATTTTTGGATCTTTTGCTTGACATAAAATAATTTATGGCAACTGTTAATACATCATATCCTCAATTGGAAGATAAGTGGGTACGTGATCTTGCTTTTCTCTCTGACATTACAGGAAAGGGGACTCACTACCCTTAAATCTTTAAAACATTCGATGTTTTGAAAAAAATATATGTTACAGCTTGATCATTTCTGAACAACATAAAGCAAACCGCATGAAAATATTCCGATTATTTCCGGGGATATCGATATTCTAAATATTTAATTACCGATCAAGTTTATAGTAAGAAAAATTTTAAACTCATTTTTCTCAAAATGCAATTTTGCATCATTCCGCAACTGATATCTCAAAAACTATGAAACACAATGCCCTGAAATTTTTATCACTGCATAATCATGTTACTTTATTGCTTTTGAACTAGAATTATTGCAATCACTGCACATTTTGTTACTTTTTCAGGGGTAAATGAATGCAAAAATTTAAGGAAATTTTAAGTATATTTTGAGCAGTTTTAAAAAAATTGAAAAAATATTTTAATGTTGAATGTTTTACGTTCAATTGTATTTCGAATTATTTATTTTAAATATAAAACAGGAATTATACATTTAAGTATAAAATTAATTTCATAGTTCTGCGCGCAAGCCAGTATACAATAAAAATGCTTAAAAAACAAGGTATATCTAAAGAATTAAAAAAAAATATTTAAAATTATTTTGAGGGTTGAAAATTTGTTTATTAAAATAAATATATCAGTTTATCATATACATAAAATTTTGAAAAATTGGGAGTAAATTGAAATAGTTACAAAGAATCAAAAAGTATGAAAATATGCCTTATTTGCTCGACTTAAAGAGTCGTGAGTCCCCTTAAATGAATTAAATTTGCAACTTCAAGGAAAGAACAAAACATTAACTGAGATGGTTAGCAATGTTAATGCATTAAATGGGAAACTTACATTCCTAGAAGCACAATTGAGGAGAGGAGATTTAAAACAATTTGAAAATATGGCAGCTAATTCTACATATAAACTCAAATGAATACGATCAATATGCTGATAAGATGTCTCTGTTACGAAATGAGTTTCATAGAAGATTTAAAGATATTTCTAAAATAGAGGATATAATATTATTCATGTTATTCCCATTCAATGATGAAATAAAAAATAGAAGAAATATCAATAAAATTAAAAGAATTTTTGGATGTGGATCAAATGCTAGTTGAGAATGAAATCCTTAACCTAAAATGCGATATATTTTTGTAATCAAGAGCTTCGTCTCAAAATAGTGATTGGAATTTACTTTGTGAAGAAAAATATTCATGTTTATGGAGATGTGTAGCATATTTAACAGCCTTTTTCGGTTCTACTTACCTCTGCCAAATATTTTCCACCATGAATGCAATCAAAACAAAACATCGCTCCCGTTTAACAGATGACCATTTGGTAGCATGTTTACGAATAGCTATAAGTACATATGAACCACAGTATAAAAAGCATGCCGAAAATATGCAATGTCATGTTTCCAGCGCGTCCTCTAATATGAAATAAAAAATAATAGTTAAAATTAATTTACATTAACATTGTTCGCATTAATAATAAGAAAATAAAAGAACATATTGTTTTATTTATAAACTAATTAGTTTATAAGATGAAAACATTTTTTCTCTTATTAAAATAACTTGATATTGAATATAATTAGTAATATCTATGATTATTTTAAATTTAAACACATTTTTGGCTTTAAATTACTAATTTTCTTATGATCACTTAACACATATGATTCTGGTAGACCACCGCCTATAATTTCAATTACAGGTCCCCCGTAGTGATCAAAAGTTTGGCCACCACTGCTTTATAGGATAGTACCGGTTGTGTATTAGAGAAGATGATGATGTAAGTTTTGTTGTGTAATTATCACTACATCTGTCTGGAAAGTCGAAAAAACTGGCATCATTTCCGGGCTTGCCAATTGCATTGTAAGCCTCTGGATAATTCATAAACACGGGAAAGTGGTGTTGCATGGTTATTATAGTGGAACCTGAAAAAGTTAGAGGATTCTTTCCGAGGATTGAGGGCCCTTTCAAGAGGAGATAATGATATGGCTTTATGGAGTAATGGTTAGCACCTCTATTCGAAAATAATAAGGATCCAAGTTCCATTCCTGGGGTAGTCAGTTTCATTTTAATCGTAAAAAATGATAAAGGGGAAAATGAGGGGTTGTTATAACTTATAAAATCTTTATGCATGGCATTCCCATAAGTACAACTTAACTCAGGGTTGGTTAGTTTTCAAGAGTCATCTAGTTTAGGTATTTTAAATGTTAAAAAATGTTATTATATTGAAAAAAATTAGAATTTTATTTTCTTTTAGCATTTTTTCATTACTTTAGTGAGCGTAGTCTGTCAATAATAATAAAAGTATGGTTTGCTAAGAAGTTCCAACTTTGATATAAGCCCCTTTATTATATCACCAAATTTGGTTAAGTACTATCATGTAATACATGTATGTGCTCTAACAGCTGTCCTGTATAGCACATCAAATTTTTAAAATTCTGATTGAAAAATTTTCTATATATTTGTAACCCAATAGATATAAGGAGTTGAGCTTTATTGGTGCATCACTGAAGAAAGCCCATGGGAAATTTAAAAATTCATTTTCTCTGCTTATAGTTTTCCAAAAACTTCTTTTCGTGTCACATCCAGGTGACGTTCATCTTGCAAAGAGTAAAGTATCTGTTTTAGAATTAAGTATTTGTGTTCATTTGTAAGTCAAGTACCTGCCAGACTTTCAGCTTAATCTTGTCATTCTTCTTTCCGGCTTAAACCCCAAGGCAAGAGAAAAATTACAGAGATTTATTTTTTTAGCACGTTTTTGGACACAAAGCATATCGAATTTAGAGAAAACTTTAGCGTAATTTATATTTTTTCTCTTAGCTAAAAAGAGTTGTATAACAGAATTTGCATTAAGAGGATTTACCCAAAATTTTGTAAAGAAATTTCTTCATTATAGAGCTTTAAAGGACCTAATGGGAATGGGATTTATATGCAATTCTAGAATGACGATTTACGAAGTCGATATCCTTTCAAAATGCACAACTTTATTGCTGTGATACGATCGCCGTCATTATGTGGTGTTTAGTGTCTCTAGCTATCATTGCGTGGGCCTGGTTTCGAAACTCATCTAAGGCATGGATGTTTCTGTGTTGTCCCCTTGTGGGAAGCAAAGTTGATTTACATACTGGAAGCTCGCACAGTGAAATATGGTGCGGTATGTATGTGCGAATATCCCTAGCATAAAACCCCATCGCATTGAACATAATTATTTTGATAGTGGAAAACACAAATTAAAACTCTTCCTAAAACGTACCTGATTTAGATTATATAAACTGACTGATTAGATAGTTTCAACTGTCAACTGATTTAGATTATGCCCATTATGTCAACTTAATCTACTCCTCTTATGTGGGAGAAACTCAAAGATTCAAGGGAGACAGGACCCCTTAGTTTAGTGGATTTACATTCTTTAGTATCTTGAAAAGGTTCAGTAACAGTGTATCTTCACGAAGTTTGTGCACGTGATATATTGCGTTTTGACTGAGGGCGAACATCAATGCATTCTCTACATATGTATCTACGTGGAAAGTAACACTTATAAATATTTGAATCTTCTAAGTAGAGAAAATGGATACTCATGTCACAAAAGCCTGAAGATATTAAATATACCACTCACTCTAAAAGGGATCGCAAAACGAAAAGGTCTAATGTGGGCAGCATTGCATTGTTACTTTTCATAGTATCGTAATTAATATATAAATATATATATATAGGGTGTCCATAATTAAAGTCCCACTTTCAAAAGGCTGCAAAAAAAGAACCACTGGTCAGAATGACTTCAAATTTGAACTGAATATACTGGAAGAAGGGGGAAACGATTTGGCATAATAAAAAAAGTTCCAAAATGTATTAATAGATGGCGCTGTAAGCGGCATACTATGCAAAATAATTAATAGACACTCATGCGCACGACACATTGCATGTGGTATAAAAGCGCGGGATATGTGGCGTTCCCATCATATTGTATCTGAGTAGCTTGTCATGAGTCTCTCAATGAAGGATCGCGCTCTTCTGGTGAAGCTTTTCTACAAGAACGAAGACTGTGTGCCTGCAGCTTTAAAGAAATTCCGGTCACTAAAGGGAATGAAAAAAGGCTGTGGTCCGATTTCTGCAAAAGGTCTAAAGAATATGATTCTGAAATTTGAAGAAACAGGTTCTTTTGAAGTGAAATCTGGCAGAGGGAGGAAATCAATTGCTTCGACGTCAGTAGTGGTAGTAGAAGATGTGGCCACAGCATTAGAGGAAGGGACGAACAGTGGTGTGCAAACGTGCAGTACACGTGGTATTGCCCAATGTTTAGACATGCCTGCGAGTACAGTGCACAAAATTATACGGAATATCCTGCATTGCTATCCATACAAAATTACACATGTTCAGGAGTTGCTTCCTGCTGACCTGCCAAGAAGACAGGCGTTTGCTCTGGAATTTCTCGCTCGCATGGAAGTGGACAATGAATGGCCATGGAACATTTTGTGGACAGATGAAGCCCATTTCCACCTTCACGGGTTTGTCAACACACAAAATTGCAGGATATGGGTAAAGGAAAACCCATTCGCAACTCAACCAGTACCAATGTATTCGCCAAAGGTAACTGTGTGGTGCGGGTTGACGGCATCGTGTATGGTAGGGCCATTTTTTTTCGAGGAGATAGGTCCTGTGGGTCCTGTTACCTGTACCGTGAATGGTAAATGGTATGCGAGTCTTTTGCGCAGCCAGGTCATTCCAACACTTCAACAGCGTGCATGTCTGGATAGAATCATTTTCATGCAAGATGGCGCTCCTCCGCACATCGCAAAGCCAATCATGCAACTGCTCAAGAGGCATTTCGGAAATAATCGACTTATCAGCCGTCATTGTCCAACAGCCTGGCCTCTACGATCACCAGACCTCAATCCTTGTGACTTCTGGCTGTGGGGTTATCTTAAAAATGTTGTGTACAGTGGCCCGATTGCAAATTTAGCTGAATTGAAGGCACGGATTACGCAACACATTCGCAACGTCACCCCTGAGACACTTCGGTCTGTTGTGGAACATGTTGTTTATCGCTTTCAGCTTGTGGCGGACAATGGTGGAAAGCATATTGAACCTGTCTGCCGCAAGTCTAGCGATAATTAACAGGCGTTTTCATTGTTGCTTTTTATGCGGTTTTTGGCCCAAGGACAATTAAAAACCAATTATTCCCATCCAATGTGGTATGACCTTGCTGTGGTGGATGGGCTTTCCACTAACAGTGCCACAACTGTTGACTGACTTGGAAGTCATTTTTTCCGTCAAACGACCCAAATACACATGCACATTGAACACTACAGTTGGTTTACTGCGCAACTCATGCCAAAGCCGTCGTATTTTGATTCAAAATGTCACTTGTAGCCGAATCCACTTTCGTTATGCCGCTTACAGCGCCATCTATTGATACATTTTGGAACTTTTTTTATTATGCCAAATCGTTTCCCCCTTCTTCCAGTATATTCAGTTCAAATTTGAAGTCATTCTGACCATTGGTTCTTTTTTTGCAGCCTTTTGAAAGTGGGACTTTAATTATGCACACCCTGTATATATATACAGGTGGATATCAAAATAATGGAAACATTTAGGAATAACACGAAATTCTTCATTAATATGACATAGGACCATCTATGCCATTTAATATCACCTGAATTCACTAAGGAATTAATTTATGCAAGTCATGAATAGTGGTTAAGGGAATATTATACCATTCTTTATGGATAAATCGTCAATGTTCCTGTAGAGATGCTGTTGGTGGATATTGAGTCCTGACTTTATTCTCTAAAACAGACAGCAGCAGTTTAATGATATTGCGGTTTAGGGACAGTGCGTGCCAGATAAGATGTTTGACTCGGTCTTTATGTTCCTAAAACCACGACCTGACACGTCTAGCTGTATGGATCGGAGCATTATCATCATGGAGAACGCCATCTCCTGCAGGAAACAATTTTTACACTATAGGATGGATCTGGTTGGCTGAAAGTTCGACACAGTCCTTCCCAGTCAATCTCCCTTTCAGGGTTACAATAAATCACCTTTGAAAACCATGATATGGCCTCCGAAACCCTGAGAAATTTCCCTCCATGTTTGACAGCTGGCATGAGACAAGCATGATCATACGCTTGTGTAGGTGTTCTTCAGACATACGCACGTCCTGTTGCAGGGAACAAAGTGAACAATGATTCGACTAACCAAATGTCATATTTTGAAGTATCACTCGTCCAAGGTTTGTGCTCATGGCATACCTGTAGAGCAGCGGTTCTCAACCTGGGGGGCGCGCCCCCCTGGGGGGGGGGCGTAGAAGAATTTCAAGGGAGGCGTGATTGAAAAAGTAAAATAAAAAGTAAAACTAACTGTAATTTACTGTATTCAATTTTGCGGTCACAATGTAATCATAACATATTTTCGACATACGAACACGAATACGATAATTGTCGTACGCGATAATTGTCGTAATTGTAAAAACACTATAATTGTCGCACGTCTGGACGTTGAAAGTGACCTGAGGTGTGCTTTGTAACAGTTACAACCTAATATTCAAAAACTTGCCAAGGACAAACATTGTGAGCCCTCTCATTAATGTTGTGAAAGTGACTTTTATTACATGCCAACCTCATCTAGATCCTTGATTACCTCAAATATATTTGATCTGTATTTAATTCTTTGATTTCATTTATTCTAATAATGATATGGTCCAAATTAAGATATGTGTAGTAATATTAAATTTTTTGTATGAAATTATCAATTCTATATTTTCATTTAATAACCGGCTTCAGTTTCAAATTCCGATCGTACTACATGCATTGACCACATATGGTGGTAGTGGTGGTGGTGGGGGAGGGGGAGGCGTGACCTCACATCACTGTTCAAAGGGGGGCCCAGAGCCTGAAAGGTTGAGAACCCCTGCTGTAGAGGACGCTTAGTATTTACATCTGATATAAGTGGCTTGGGAATTACTACTCGGCCGTATATGCTTTGTTTGTGAAGTTTTCTCATACCTGTAATGACTAGTACTGGAGTCTGCAGATTCAGATGGAGATCTACAGTCACTTTGGCTGCAGTTGTCTTCTTTTTTGGCTTCACAATCTACTTCAACACCCGTCAGTCTCTTTCCCTTTGGTCCACTATTCTGTTTCACAGAGGATGTCTTTCCGTGCACTCTGTATGCCTTCCGATATATATGCCTTCCGATCATGACTTCCGATATCATAACTCAGTAAACACCCCTAACATTGGGGGATGTTGTAACAGATACTCTAATTAAACGCGTTTCAACAATTTGCCCTCTCTGCACGGTCTACAAGGTTTGACATCTTACTCAATTTCCCAAAGAGCCTGATGCCCATAGTTTCATTACTGCTACTTTAGAGTAGAATAATGTATACACTATATTCTATAAAAAAATACTGGTCCCTAGACTTGTTTTTTAAGGAATACGAAGCACTTTACTAAACACCACTAATATTGACATGTGTTTCCATTATTTTGATAACTCTCACTCTCACTCTCTCTCTCTCTCTCTCTCTCTCTCTCTCTCTCTATATATATATATATATATATATATATATATATATATATATATATATATATATAAATTCTTTGATGTGATTTACAGTCTCGTCCATTATTGGACCATATTCATTCGGGAGCGACATATAATTCAGCATTTCAGACTGTCAACATTTCTTAGACAGAGATACAAAAATGAAGCATACTGTGTATACAATATAGTACTAGATTTTTTATAATGTAACAGAAAGTGGGTAGTTTTTTCCTTCATTATCGATGGAAAAGGTTTTCATTCAACAAACAGACATCGAGTGTCTCCAAGATTTAATAATTTTTTGTCGCTTTAAACTTTCATTAGGGAAGAACCTAAAATAGAAAGTGAGAAGGATTATTCCAACTGCTGATTTTCTTCCCGGTGTGTAGCCATAATACCACGGTCGGATATAATCATTTTTGCTATGATTGAAATGCAGTCAAGATTGTTAACAGTGCTTCTTAATAATGAACAACGCTTTGAACGTTTATTCTCATAGTTGTCTCTGTGGTGCCATTAGCAGTCCGAAACGAGTTGATACTTTTCTAGCATTTAAGGTAGCACAAGATTTTAAAGTAGAAATGACTTGACAGCTCTCGGCATTGGGCAGTATAACCACAAATTTTGTCTAATAGGTATTTCGGAAAAAAAACCCCACCTGATTTTGGAATAACTATAACAGTCTTAGATCTCGTATATTTATAAGGAGGAAGTATTCTAATACTTCACACCTTTTCAATCATTAACTACAGAGTTTTGAACATATGGTAAAACCCAGAGCTTAATATATTCAAGTGTAACTATCATATTCAAAGACCTGTATCCTCTTACTTGTGACAAAATGCGATTTGGATTTTTTCTTGTTGTTATTTAATGGGACTATTGTTCATAATATTTTTCTAAGAGAGAAAAATTTTAAAATTGTTTGAATTGTAAGGCACGTTTTTCAGATATGATAGCATGATGATAATATTCTTAGCCAAGTGTTACAACCTTCAGAGCATGGTACAAGAAATTTCCTACCAAAATGAAAGCTGCCTTTTCACATTGCGTAACCATTATATATATAACTTCATGAGTTATTTAGACGATGAATGTTATCGACACAAATCAATATTAGTTTATAGGGGCAGCTTTTATATGCACTATTTGGGCTTTCTGATTTATATTTTTATTTAAAATATGAATCATGCTTCATAGATAAAAAAATTGTATTTTTTCTTTTTTGCCTAATGCCATCGTATAATGATGGGAAGTTTTCTCATGCTTAACTGATTCTTTAACATCTATTCATATTTGATGAAAAATTATGGACGCACGTAATTCTTAAGAAAAGAAGCATTTGCATTTTATTAATAAAGTTATTACCGACATGTTTTATGAGCTCCATATTTGCTAAATGAGATGCACATATTTAATCCTTTCTTAAAATTTGTTAAATACTTCGCCTGTTTTCCATGATCAAAATATTTGAGGGGAAGTTTTTGGAGAATTTGAAAAGTTTTTCTGAGTCTATCTGATTTAAAGCATGTGACTATAATGTTCTTCAAAATAAGCAGCGAGCTCAAGTATAGCATTACTCAAAGTCAAAATTTGAGTAAGGATAAATATTCATCACTTTCAATAGCACAAACCTGAGTAATCAGTATGTTGTTATAATTTATAACACTATATTTTAATATTGAATTGCTTTATAAGGTATCCGACTATTTTTTTTTTTCAAAAACTGTACTTGCGTAAATTTCTGTATTATTTTTCAAAGGGATATAACACTAAAATACGAAAATGGTGAGAAAATAGGCTATAACTATGCAACTTTTTACAAAATTGATAATTTTGGGTCGAAATGAGCAAATTTTTACAAAAACGGCTCTAGCTCTTAAAAAAAAAAACAGTCCATATAACAATTTCTTTTTGTCATATGTATGTAAATACCTCCTAAGTGTAATGACCAAAAAGCTAATCGATATCTTGAAATCTAAAAAAAATACAGGTCATTATATGCAATTACATGTAAAACTTTAGTAAATTTTCATGAGATTTTTTATAAATGCAGCTATAAATCAACAAATAATATACCTAGAACCAAATCTGTAGTCCATTACATTTTTAGTGTTAATAAAAAATATACGTGAAAAATTTAATAGACATATCATGGTTAGATTTTGAGTTATCACAAGAGTCGTTTACATTTTTGATGAAAAATAAGTTCTTCAGAAAACACGATTAAAATTTTCAACTTGTATTGAAATTCATAGCTGCTGTTGATCTTTAAATCGCTCTCATTTCATTTCTAATGATCGTACCGAAAAAACAAAAGAAGATTTAGAAAGATAAATTTACAATCTTTAGAAAAAAGGAATAAAAACAATTTCGGAATTTTCGTCAAAATCGATGTTTTAAAGGTTGTCAGATACCTTAAGGTGTCTGCCTACGTTTGGATCACTTTTTTTTCAAAAATATAAAATACTTATTAAGTATGAAGATTTTTAGTTCAAATGTGATATAAAATCATGAAATCAAATATAGCATTGCTAAAAATTTCATAACATTTTTAAATATAGGGAGTTTTTTTATAAATTTTTAGAACAATTTAGTGCTTACGCCAGAGACCCTGTACTCAATTAAACAAAATGCAATTTAATTTCTTTTATATTATATACTACTTGGACACTAACCTGTGTTCTGAAGTAAAATTTTTACATTATTTCCAAAAATCACTGAAATATACCAAAAAAGTGAATAAGCACAGATTAAAAAAAAAATTAAGTGCAGGTACCTGTAGAATTATTAAATCAACACATATAGCTTAACTTTTAGTTGAAAACATAGTTTGTAATATGTAAAGCACTATTGTAATGATGCGCCTTTAATTTGGATAAAAGTTATTGAAATATTGAGAAGAACTATTTAAAGGCGGCAACAATACATTTTTGGGTAAGGACGCCGGCGCGGTAGGTCTTTGTATTTTAATTAGAGAGTAAGACGGTCCCGTTTGACTTAGCCAATTTAAAATCAGCTAAGAGAAATTGAGGGGGTCTGTGGTTTCCGATCCTAGAGAAGATTAGCGGGGTTGGAGCCACAGTTGACGTTAAAATAAAATACCCTTTTCTCAACAAAATTTACGAGAGTCAGTGTGTGGGGTCAACCGCAGAACACGTGGAATGGACTTTGGGTGGTCTGAAATGACGCAATGAAAGGCGTGCACGTTTTGAGGGAGACTTCCAATCGAAGAGGGCGAGTTGTGAACAAGCGAATAAAAATACTGCAGTGTCTTGGAATGCCTAGAAGTTTTATGAGAAGGCGGGATTAATTTTAGACAAAGGGTGATGAAAGAAGATATATTCATGAATCAGGGCTTGAAAAAAGATGAAGATTTTGCCGGGGAATTTGTTGAGTCCCCGCACCCCTGTGTTTGGTTTTCGAAGCTTGTTTTGACGAGTGAAGCTGTTAGTCACTCGTGTAGATAAATTTACGTAAAAGACATAAATAGGCCGTTAGCTGAGTGGAGCCAGCAGCAGACCCAAAATGTCAACTATTAGAGTGGAGGTTACGATAAAGAATTGATGGAAGTATAGAGTGGAGACCATTCAGACATCCTGCCAGACAACGAGAAGGTTCCCTCATCATAAAGTCAGACTCGACCGCCCCATGCCAAGCAAGGTTTTTGAACCCCAGACCCATCGCAGTAAATTGAAGATTAGCCATCATAAAAGATCAGCAAACTGAGTGAGTGTTTTTTGGCATTATTTTGATTTGTTCAGTTCCTACGGTTCCGGGTTAGTTTTGATGTGTTAGAAAAATATAATAAGTTTTTCGATTATTTCGGTTAGGGTCAGACTAGTGATTTGTGGTCTGAGTGGAGCCAGCAGCAGACCCAAATTGTCAACTATTAGAGTGGAGCCCGCCTCTAAGGTTTCGCATAGAGGTTATCAACCGTCAATCAAGTGAAGGCCGCATCCGAATTTACGATAAAGAATTGATGGAAGTATAGAGTGGAGACCATTCAGACATCCTGCCAGACAACGAGAAGGTTCCCTCATCATAAAGCCAGACTCGACCGCCCCATGCCAAGCAAGGTTTTTGAACCCCGGACCCATCGCAGTAAATTGAAGATTAGCCATCATAAAAGATCAGCAAACTGAGTGAGTGTTTTTTGGCATTATTTTGATTTGTTCAGTTCCCACGGTTCCGGGTTAGTTTTGATGTGTTAGAAAAATATAATAAGTTTTTCGATTATTTCGGTTAGGGTCAGACTAGTGATTTGTGGTCTGAGTGGAGCCAGCAGCAGACCCAAATTGTCAACTATTAGAGTGGAGCCCGCCTCTAAAGTTTCGCATAGAGGTTATCAACCGTCAATCAAGTGAAGGCCGCATCCGAATTTACGATAAAGAATTGATGGAAGTATAGAGATGTGTTAGAGAAATATAATAAGTTTTTAGATTATTTCGGTTAGGGTCAGACTAGTGATTTGTGGTTTCAAGTCTTTACGCTCCCTAATCCTATAAAGGTAGAGAGATGAATAAATTGATAAATATTTTAATTAAATAATTGTTTAAGCTTAAAATTTGAAATATTGATAAAGCTGATAATTGAAGATTCATAGCATTGTTCATAGCATAAGTTGTAAATATTAGCTTTTTTTGTAAATAAATTATGATTTATTTTAAATTTAATGAGTCTGTTTAATTTATGGTTAACTCTAATTTATTGTAGCAAAGTTATTTGACCTGTTCGTTTGCCAATAATGTCTAGAGCTTTGGATTGTATTGAATAAAATAAATATTAACACAACGCACCCAAATACCAATTTCCTAAAAAAATAAATTTGTACTAACCCATTTAAGCTACGAATCACGCCCATTTAAATACTTAAGACAGGCAATACGACAACTATTGTAAAATTTCAATGAAATATATTGAAAACCTTTTAAATTATTAGCTCTTTTGTTTACAAAAGTCACTGAAAAATTAGTTTTCTAGAAAATACATTTAAAGATGCTACTTCCTACCTTTTAATATAGCTTTCGGTTTATTGAATTAGCCATAAGTTCTCCTCCAATGATCGCACGGTTAAAAGTAAAGAAGTTTTAAAATTCCAAAAGATTGGCCTTTGAAAAAGAGCATTAAAAAGTGTTTCGGAATTTTGCACCAGAACAGCCATTTCAACCTAGATACCTTAATTATGGATTATTGGAATCAACATACAATAGTAAAAACTTTTTTCCTAAAATAAAGTGTTGCAATGTGTTTTATTTACCGAAATAGTATTTTAATAAAATTAAGAGGGTTCAAAAGCAAAATAAATTACAAATGTGAGTGTGTTTCGTCGTTTCATTATTTCCAGTGGTTAGGTAACTTGATATACAAGAAACATCTTAAAATAAAAAGTATCAAACAAGGAACTTAAAAATGTCACTGTTCTGTTCTAAAACTTGCTGTCTAATATTAATCCATTTCAGTTACTATATCAAGAGCACTGCATCACTGATCGTGGACTCGATTGGAGACTTCCCATAAAAGCCAGTTTGGGCTCGGCAGAACACCTAAGCGAGGTGCTTTGTCAAACAGTCCTGTCTCTATATCAGGTGTGTCCAATTTTTCAAAACCAATTTGTCTGTAAGGTATTGGCGAAGTTTTAAATTTTATCGCATGTACCATATAATGAAGTCAATTTATATTGTTTTTCCTCCCCTGATTTGCCTTTGGATAAGAAAATAATTTGTACTGCTTAGTGATACAAAGTGTATCATTTTAATATTCATATGAAATTTATGCATAAAATCACCAAGCAAGGATGTTAGATTGGAATATCAGGATGATATGTTAATATATGTAAAATAGAGATGAGAGTCAAAGTTTAAAAAAAAATTGACTGAATTTTAAGAAAATGCATCTACGTAATGGCTAAAATTTTGACACACTCAGTAAACAAATTATATAAAAAAAAATAATGCTGATTCATAAAATTTTACGTGATTAATAAAGTCTTTATTGACGTATTTTGGATTATTTAGAATTCATACAGCAATTTGAAGGTTTTATATTTTTAAAATAGAGTGTACCTCGTTCTTTATTCTCTTTAAATATCAGTGCAAAATTCTTAAAAATAGAACAACGCTACGGATGTGTTTTTACAGTGACTACTGGACTATTTACAATCAAATAGACTAAAGAAGGCAAAGTTTATATTTTCAATGCCAGGAAATTCTATTTGATAATTAAAACAAGAGGATTTTTATAAATGAAAACAATCTTGCTTCAAGCTTTCCTTTCTTCTACCGTAAATGCTCAAAAATACGCTTTGCTAAGGCTTTGGTTATATCTTCAAGGTGTTTCAGATCAAAGAAATTTAATTTTGCCTAGGACTAAGACCATGTTATTGTTTTAAGATTTATTGAGTTTCTAATTAATGACACGAGTTCTTTTTTCTATGATCTTCTTTTCATGAGTAGTGACTGCTTTAATGGATTAACACCAAACACATTTTTTAAAATTAGCAACATGAATATTCTCTTTAAAAGATTGTTTTTCCATATTTATGACTTTTTTGCATTTTAAATAAAAGAATACAACAATGAGATCGCTTATTGATTGATTAAAATGATTGGAAATATTTATGGGAACCTATAAAACTGATTAAATAAAAATAAATAGCATTCTAGTACTAAAGTAAATAAATAAGGCAAATAATCATATTATAAAATAATTACATTAGACATTTTGATTTGTATATTTCAAATTATGCTGTACAGCACTTTAAAATAAAAGTATTGAAAACCAGACAGTTTGTATATTTCAGATTTGCGTATCATTTCCAATGCTTTTGGCTATGGATGCATAAGTACACTGAAATATTTGTAACACAGTTCCATAGACTTGTATTTCACAAATTTTTTAAGAATAAGCCCCTAAACATCTTTTTAGATATTTACAAACATTGTTCTAGTATGCAGAAGTGGAACACAAAATAATGTTAAACGTTATTTGATGCAAAAACTTGTCTCTTTAGTGCGATCTGTCACAGTTAAACTGAATTTATTGCGGCTGTCATTCGATTTCTCGAGGTAGTGGGAACTCCGTTGAACAATTGCTCCAATCATCCGATTGAATTGAATTCGATTGGGTTTTTTTTTCCTTCCTCAACTGGATAGGTTTCTTACGATGTATTTTCAGCATTTAAGTTTCATGGGAATCCGATTAAAGAGATAAGATACCGCAGCCTGTTCATCGCCTCTGCAGCTTGACAGGCACGCTTATAGCATTAAGACGATGATCGCTGAATACAATCTCTTGCTTTCCGGTCACATAATTAGCCTATAAATGTATTAATTAGCATAGATTTTGACCATATTTCATGCAGCTCGTCGGTAAATTTTATAACTGTTTCGGGTCAAGAAATTCGACTCCTTTAGAAATCATAACACACATTTCTTCGTTTAGCAAATATAGGCCACTGTCATTTATCCAATTTTGAAATGAAGAGTATAAGGATAATTCACAATAATAATTAATGCTTCCAGGACGTTAGTCCATAAGCTTGGAGAACCTGAAGACCAGAACCTGCTTAGCAATATCTGCAAACTCAGCCAAGGGTAAATTTACCCTGTTCGGTTTATGTTTAGTATGGGGCTGGGCGCCGGACGGACAGTACAGATCTGCCGGCAATTTGGGCAACCCAGGACCCCAGAGTATAGTGATAAATGCAATGTTCGTACAAAACATCATACAATAGCTTTTTCCCTGTATCAGATATAGTTTTTTTTATCTACAAAAACCAAGTTTTAAGCAAGCTAGAAAAATTAAAATAACTAGAATGTCTAACTAGATTAAATAACCTTTTACTACTTTACTAACTATTAAAATAACAGTTTAGTAAAGCAGTAAAATAATGAAATTACTTCGAAGAAAAACACGAATAAGTAAAAATGGATTGAAATTACTAGAACTGTAAAAGTTAAAAAATTATTATTGTACCAAGATAATCACTAAATAAATATACACTGCTGGCCACCCAAATTGCAACACCAAGAAAGACAAGAGATATCACAGCAAAATTTATTTTGTAGATAACATGTTGACCAAGTATCAAATGATTAAATTTATAGACTTCTGTGAAGTGTGGTTCCTGCCAAAATCAGTAGCCAGAGTAGCCGCCATTATTGGAGATCACCGCTGCCACACGCCTCGGCATTGATTCAAAGAGACTTTGGATGAGTTCTTGGGGTACAGCAGACCAAGCAGCTTCCACACGTTGCCAAAGTTGATCTGCTGTGGCAGCTGGGGAAGGAATCTGGGTCAATCGTAGAGCAACCATGGACCACATGTTTTCTATCGGCGAAAGATCCGGAGAGCGAGGCGGCCAGGGAAGCAATTCAATGTGGCGATTGACGAAGAACCGTTGGACAATGCGTGCCACGTGTGGTAGCGTATTATCCTGTTGAAATATGGCTGTGGGCAAGCCCTGAAGGTAAGGAAGGACAACTGGCTCCAACACCTCGGAGATGTAGCGCTGGCTGTTTAAAGTACCGGCAATGTGTACTAGAGGTGTGCGAGAGTGATATCCAATACCGCCCCATACCATAATACCCGGTGCAGGACCAGTGTGGCGGTGCATAACGCAGCTGTTCAGCATCCTCTCTTCACGGTGTCTCCAGACTCGAATGCGACCATCGTGGTGTTGCAGACAGAAGCGTGACTCGTCAGTAAAGACAACTTCATTCCATTCTGCCGTCCACATCCTTCTGTCATCGCACCATTGGCGGCGGAGACGTCTGTGGCTCTGCGTCAAGGTTAGACAAAGCAATGGACGTCTTGTGGACAGACCACTCTGCTGTAAACGGCGTCGAATGGTACGCGCAGACACTGGATGATGCGTTACAGACTGCATGTGCTGTGCTATGGTTCATGATGTGACTGAGCGATCCGTCACTGCCATGCGCACAATTTGCCTGTCATCACGTGAAGTGGTGCGCTGAGGTGGATGCGATCGAACATGCCGGTCCGTCGTACCCTCCTGCATCCAACGATCACATATCTGCATTACAGTTGTTTGGTTTCGTCCAACACGACTACCGATTTCCCTGAAAGATAATCCACAATCTCGGTAGGCCACTATCCTTCCTCTGTTGAACTCGGATACTTGATCAAAAGATGATCGCTGTTTTCGACGAGGCATAATTGATCGTTTTTTTGAAAAAACCACAAGAAAAACACAATTGCCGAACTTGAAATCGTCGAAATCTCCAAGCCTTAAATAGCGCTTTGAAGTGGCGCCACAGGCGCGCGTGATGTGAGTCTGCGCTGAAATTCTAATCATTTGCATATCTCACCTCCGCTAATGCATGTTGTAAATTTCATGTTATTTGCATGTTTCCTTCAGGGTGTTGCATTTACAGTGGCCAGCAGTGTATTTTCTGTATAATATTTTGACCAATCAAAAAGTTTCGCGCGAATTTGCTTGATAAATCGTGAGTTATCGCTATATGTATCTAAGGGGGGTTTTCGGCAAAGTAAGGCCAAATGAGAACTGAGTCAAGGTGATTGTAGCTCCCGATCACTCACACACAATACAATAGAGTTTTTCCCCCCGATTGAATCAGGCCTTACGAAATGCTGTCATTGGATAATTGTTCTTCCCAGTGTAATGGACTATAAACAAAATTTAAATTTTAATGAAAAAGCAGAATTTGTAGTAAAAAATTTATTTTCATATAACTGGTAAACTCTTTGTAATTAAAAGTGTATAATTCTTAAGCCAAGATTAAATTCTTCTGCTTGCTTTAAAGCTCTCTCTTAAAGTTTCAAAGAAATTTTCTTTATAATGTGATATGTATATATATACACTGCTCAAAACAATTAGGGGAGCACATGGTTTTAACGAAATTACGCAAATACTTACACCGATAAGTAACATAAAATAAATCATCCATAATTTAAAGCCTAGCAGGAAATAGAAGAAGAAAACTTCATATGCAAATCAAAGTTTATGCCGTCAAAAACCAGAAAAGAACATAAGGGCGGAAATCGGGATGTTGCAGAAACGTCTGTTTCACTGCCT
Organism: Dolomedes plantarius; assembly: GCA_907164885.2. Taxonomy (NCBI): domain Eukaryota; kingdom Metazoa; phylum Arthropoda; class Arachnida; order Araneae; family Dolomedidae; genus Dolomedes; species Dolomedes plantarius. The sequence continues at coordinate 154,676,775 of OU015494.1, read as the reverse complement.
TAAATGTGAAATTCGATTGCTCAGTTATTCTTTTTGAGAAAATGTGACTTGAAAATGTCTCAACAACGTATTGAAGATTAACGTATTGAAGGCATGGCGTATTATAGGCAGACTTGAATCCCGGCAAACACAACGTATTGTCGCGGACGCTGTTGGAGTTTTCCAGAAGTGTCGTTGCAAGGCTGTGGAATCGATTCCAAGAAGCAGGGAACGTTAGACGTCGACCAGGGCAAGGTCGGCCACGCGCCACTACAGCAACTGATGACCGGTATATACTGTTAACAGCACGTCGAAACAGAACAGACAATGCTACTCAGCTGCAAAGACAGTTGCTCTTGGCAACAGGACGAAGGTTGTTCAGCCAAACAGTACGTAATAGGCTTCATCAGGGAAGTCTCTATGCACGTAGGCCAATGGTCTGCATTCCGTTGACCTCACGCCACCGCGCGGCCCGAAGAAGATGGGCTGCTGAACATCGAGATTGGGAGCGACATGATTGGAGCCAAGTACTGTTTACAGACGAGTCCCGATTCAGTCTGGAGTGTGACACCCGACGTGTTTTGGTATGGAGGGAAAGGGGCACTCGAAATAACCCCACATTCGTTCGTGAAAGGTCACAATACAGACGAGCTGGTTTTATGGTATGGGGTGGAATCAGCATAGGTGGATGTCATAGGGACATGACAGTAGTGTCACGGCCAGGGGCAGGAGCATTGAAAAGTACAGGACAAAGTACAATAATTGTTAAATGCAAGAAAGAAACAGGGCAATAAAAGAGAAGGGAAGAAAGCCATAGACCGAAACGAAATTTAGAGATTGTGTTGTAGCAAGAAATAGAAGATAAAAGTTGAAGAGAGTGAGTTGCAAGAAGAGAATAAAAGAAAATTTATGATGGCTATAAAACAGCCCACCCTGCTTGAAGCCGAAGCATGGGAAAAAGTTAAATTTGAGGGAGAATTTATAAATCCCGCCCTTGATGCGCATTGGTAAAAAGGGGATTGAGAAGAGGCAGCCACGGACGAATGGCGATGGCATGATAATGATATGACCAATGGAAATTATAAGAGGCGGAGACATTAATAAGAAAATATATGAAATGAGAAATAGTGTGTGAAGGCAGAGATAACCTAAGAAGTCAGAGTCAGTTAGAAGTTTGTTGAGAGGTAGAAGTGGTGTCAAGGCAAATAGATCTATGAGGAGAGTTAGAAGTTGGAGATACAAGTTGTCGAGCTCCCAGTATCCCGTGCCGAAGGTCTGCAATGAGCGACGGAGCCTTATACCAAACAAGAAAGTGCCCTAGTTCCGTGTGATGATAAAGAAAGTGCCCTAGTTCCGTGTGATGATAAAGAAAGTGCCCTAGTTCCGTGTGATGATAAAGAAAGTGCCCTAGTTCCGTGTGATGATAAAGAAAGTGCCCTAATTCCGTGTGATGATAAAGACGACGAAGTCATCGTTACGAGTGCCAGCTGCCCATAGTGATTCCACAGTCAGCTTCCAAGGTACCGACTTTGCGTTTCCTTTTTATATTGTTATCATTGCTTCTCAGTGTGTAGCCATAATAATTAATATAGACCGCGATGAGTATAGTGTTTGAATATAAGATGTTGAGGAATTAACCGATAATTCATACAAACAATTTAATATAATGTTATGCTTATATATATAAATTAATTTAGTAGGAATGAAGTTGAAAGTAATATGTGTAGATGAAGTACGAAATGTTGTTATAATAAGTGAATGAGTCAAATATAGGTGTCGTAAAGAATTAATTTAGTAGGAATGAAGTTGTGAATTATGTGTAAATGCCGGAGGAAATATTGAGTAATATTGGAGTGTATTATTTATGTGTGTTAATATTCAATAAATTAATTTGTCAATATAACCAAAGTTATTTCCATTATTTGGGAATCACAATCAACCAATGTACTAGCCACAATCATGAACCAATAAATTACTAAATCATAATCATCATTAATAATAAATATAATTAATATAAAGAATAATAAAATAACTCCCAATCCTCATCATTGAATTAATTAATTCTAACAACTCTCACTGCTACAGTGGACGTACGGACCTGCATATCATTCGGAATGGTACTTTGACGGCCCGAAGGTATGCAGACGAGATACTGAGACCTCATGTCATAACTTACGCTGCAAACATTGGAGATTCCTTTGTTTTCCAGCATGATAATGCCCGACCGCTTACAGCTCATCTTGTGGAGAACATGATTGAGGCTGAAACAATACTGCGTATGGAATGGCCAGCGTGCTGTCCTGACCTGAATCTTATCGAGCATGTTTGGGACATGCTCGGACGACGCATTGCTGCGAGACCAAGGCCTCCTTTTAAATTCCGAGACTTGGAGATTGCAATTCTTGAGGAGTGGAACAGTATTCTCCAAAGTCTTATCGATAACATCATCGCATCCATGGAAAACAGGTGTGCAGCAGTCTTAGCTGTTCGAGGAGACCACACGCCATATTAAAAATCTTGCATCATTTCTAAACAATACTTTTTTTTATCACTTACATGTAACCAAATTGTTGCCCTAAATCGTCTTTTCATGTTTTTCCATATTTTCAAAGAATTAAAGCTTAATTACAAATTTTTTACGTCTTTTTTTCTGTATTGCGCATTGATACGCGTGTACTATCCATTTTATGCCAATACGTGGCTGTCTCGCACGGTTTTCGTAACTTCTTTGCTTGCTACCCTAATTTTTTTGAGCAGTATATATATATATATATATATATATATATATATATATATATATATATATATATATATAGGATATAACTGTATGTAATCAGAAGAGTATGTTTTTGTTTATGGCTGCTTTATATTCCCAGAAATGGTCTAATATTTCATAAGTTTTGATTTATTTTAAAAGCTTCTACTAAAATCCATTAATCTCACTGTATGTCACAAAATTTAATCAAAATATAATTTAAATAAAAAAAGTAACTGGACTTATAAGTCTTTCAAGCTACAGTTAATGAACTCTCGATCTTTAATAATGCATCTGCTTAAAGCATAACATTTTTTCTGATCGCTTAAAGTTTTTCCTTGAAATTTCGATAAAATTCACTTCAGATCGTGTCTCCCTTCAACACGATAGTAAAATACATTTCCTCGTTACAAAACTTTGCTCTTTATCCTTTCAAAAGTTCGATATGCAAATATGTATTTTGCTTCTATTAAGGAACCTGTCCGTTTATCCTTTCCCAATTCTTTTGATTACAGTTTAGTAAAATATACATTGTTCGAAAAGTAATAATTTTCTGAAAACTAAATTTTTGCAAAAGATGAATAAAGAATCGAAATCTTTTCCTGTTATCCAAATAATGTTAAATGAAATATTTTTTAAAATATCAATAAATAGTGAAGAATAAAATATTTAATTTATATATATATATATATATATATATATATATATATATATATATATATATATATATTCGTTGTATTATTGTTATATCTAGTATGAAATTTGATTAAAATACATTAGAACATATTATTTGACATATTGCACTACATTACTCTTTATTGAATAACAATTCACAGCAAACATACAGTGTAAAAAATAATAATGAAGATTATATTGATGAATAAGCAGTGATTTTTAAGCATTTTGCTTTAAAATAACTTTACTACTAGACTTGATAGTACAGTGTGATAGCTATTAATGAAAGATCATTGCTTTATTAAAAAAACTATAAGTAAGAAGTAAAGCAGGAGGAATAAATCCCATTCGCTGTGTTTATTTGTTTATACACCTTTTATCAAACAGTTAACCATTAATTTAAAAGGGAAGTTAAAATTTTAACTTAAATGTTGTCAGGATAATTTTTGTCAAATTGTAGTATTATTATTACTTAGATCTCCTAAACACCTTTCAAAGCATTTTTTTTATATAAAATACATAGCTTACTTAGAGGGAGAAGATGAAAATTTATAGGTCATTTAGGAAGGGTATCACATTTTCGTGCAAATATTTTTAATGAGATATAAAATTTATATTCAAGGATATATCTTTTACTAGATATTACTCTTTGAAACAAATTAAGAAAAACTTAACTCTTGGACAAATTATCTAAACCATCAGAACACAAAAAATATTACAGTACAATCTCGACTATAATACACACCCGACTATAATTCGCATGCTTGATTTTGCTGAAATTTTCGGGAAAAAATTAAATTAGACTATATTACGCACCCATACTTTTCAATATTTTATTTAAAAATTGCACAAATATTTATTAGCAGAAATAAAATTTGTAATAAAACAATATGAAAACATTAGATTCAGTAGAAAAGAAAACTTAAATTTTTATTCAAAACTAACAATACTGTCAAATTATCTGTCTTAATCACTTTCACTAGAATACAGCTCATCTATTGTTGTTGCGTCCATGTCATAAGTATTGGTGCCGTCGTAATATATATCATGATCATCATCCTCATTTTATGAAAACTGCCCATCCTCCCATAATATGTCGTTCTCACTGCTGTCTCACGTTTAACAATTCATAATTTTTCTGCTGCCGTATAGGACCGTCTTAAAGAAAATTTGAGAAAATAAATAAAATTAAAAAAATAATTTTTTGCCCTTGCAACAACCGGGAACTATCAGTATTTCAAGGGACCTGTTATTAAACGGACGCGTGTGTGATACGAACTGTGAGTTCCGTTTGTTTAAAAGGAATATCTGCTTAGTAAATGAGAGGTTGAATCACGGAGTGCAGATGCGCGCGCACCCGTGTTGCGACAATGTCTTACAGCTGTTGTACGTTCGTTTATCTAATGTTTAAAACAACGGGTTTTTTGTACGCGAGTATAATACGCACCCTCATTTTTGCGGATTAAAATGTGAAAAAAAAAGTGCGTACTATACTCGAGATTTTAAGGTAATTTAGATGAATTTTAAATGAAGGAAATCGACGATTACTCGGAATCTACCCGATGGATTCCCTCAAAACGTGTTGATTCGCCAAAAGGCATTCTATTTAGTACATTCAAGCGCTAATTATGTGACCGTAGCTTGGGGGCCGACCGGCAGGACCATTCCACCATCTTCGCTTGTCCTGCAATCGGATTCCTGTCCGGAATAGGCGGCAGTCTTCCGTTCTTATCTTCATATTCCTACGAATCTCGAGGAATGCTGAAAAAATATCCTATGAAACACTTCCCAAGCAGATACACATAATTGTACTATTGACATGGTTAGGGATTGTATTATATATTGTACCAAAATTACGAAATTTAACAGATTACGGGTGGGTGATCAGGAGATATAATCACCTCGCCAAAAGCTAATTTTCGGCCTCATCCTACCGAAAATCTTCCTAAGACATACGTATATAGCGATTACATGTTGAATTAACATGAAATTTGCTGATTACTCAATATATATCCTTACTAACTGAAAACCCGCATTTCGCTACGGAGTACATTCAAATTAAATACAACGGTCAATGTATGCAATTAATGCATATATATATATATATATATATATATATATATATATATATATATATATATATATATATATATATATATATATATTTATAATAAATACGACGATCAATGCATACAATTGATGTAAAATAAATACATTTATAAAAAATCGTAAGGGATATTTTATAGACAAAATAACGTAGAAGAAAATATTCAAATTAAATCTAATAGGACATACTAAAGAATATAGTACAGTTTGATGATCATATCTTTTACGGTATTTTAATATTTTTCTAGATAATGTCCAATCGTCTGCCACATTAGCAAGAAAAGAAAATTATTTTTTTGTCTATTTCGTTGTTATGACGTGACGATAAATTTATTTAAAGTACCAGAAAAAGAAATCACGTGATCAACATTTAATAAATTAAATTCTAAAGGAATTTTTAAGATCTTTCTTGTGATATAAATTTTATAACCCTCAAATTATTATTTTAAATGCAAACTTAAAAAAAGTTAGTAAAACAGCTTAAAAATTTAATTTTAAAAAAATCTATGAAGAATGTTTTAAAAATCTTTCTTAGTGCACCCCTACACTATAAGAAGAATCGCCATGTAAAATTTCAGCCCTTTAGGTCCAGCGGTTTGGTCTCTGCATTGTATGTCAGTCAGTGAGTCAGTCAGTTACGGAACTGTTTTATATATATAGATTTGTATATTTAGATGGTAATATATAAATAAGAACAGATAAAATGACCGGTAGGATGGTTCACCGATTGTTGCTTTTCTTGCACATGCGTTTCTGTTAGGAATACACGGTGAAATTTCCCGTTCCTTTCGTCTGATTCGCTCGAAATTTGAATGTTCGAGAAATAACCAAGAAACACACTTATTCCCGGCAGAGTTAAAAAAAAATTATATAAAGGTATCCACTTGGCTGGTATTTCTGTTTTATACATACCTGGTTGAGCATGAATAAAGCTACGAAATTTAATCAGAGTTCGGACTTGGTAGTAGCTCAAGTGTAATAATGGCGAAGGGACTTCTTTACATTTAAAAATCAAGTTATACCTTAAAATGAAGTACATAATTAGTCAAATTTTGGGGAATACTAATAAAACTTTTATTGCAAATTCCTGAATAATATTTTTCTTGAAAAAAGTCAGGATGAGCAAAATTTCTGGAGGGAGATGCAATTCTTTGGGATACATGACCGATTTGTCATGTTTTTATTTGGAAAAACTCTCTTCTACGGACATCTCATAACTTGGAATGAAAATGGAAGTGATGTTAATTAACAAATATTTATTTATTAAGTCAATTTAATGTAATTTGAATATTAAAGGAATAATGTATTTCCTTTTAACCAATCGAGTTTCATGTCGTGGGTGTATTAAAATGAACTATATAAAAGTAACGTATGAAATATATTTTTATGAAAAATATATTTCATACGTTATAATTTTAAAAGTAACGTATACGATATATTTTTAAAAGTAGCGTATGAAATATATCCTCATACCTATTTAGAAGGTTTTCAGAACCCTTACAGATTGAAAACGGCACTTAAATAAATTTTATTTTTAGATTACAGAATAAAATACATCTATACTGAAATTTTATGGCCCCTAGTAGGTTTATTTTAAATAATTCTTTTGATATTATAATAGGAGATCACGATCAATTTTCTTTTTAAAAAAACTTTTAAATGAATGCACAATCCTTCCCCGAGAAATTTGTGAACCGTGATAAATGTGTTCTTAAATAAGCTTTTCCGCAAGATCCTTTGAATCAACAATTTAGGATATTTTTATGCTAAGACAACAATGGTTTCAAGACTTGTCTAAGACAGAAACTGGGGAAAATATCAAATGGAAGAAACCTGATGCTGATAAATTGAATTTCAGATTTTATCTGAAACCCGGAAAAGGTTGAATAAATCGAATTTATATATCGAATTGGCATTAAGCGTTTGCAAATTTGAATTCCAAACAGGAAAATCCGCGAATCCGAAAAGAATCACTTTCAAATTAACTTCTTTTATTCTTTATTTTGTATGAAGTAATATATCATAGAATACTAAGATTAAGTAGCATCGAAAAAATATGTTTCTACATAAATGTGAGGGAAAGGTATAATAAACGTTCATGAAAGAAATGCTGTTTTCTTTTTTTAACATTCATGGTGTATTAAGAGATTTTTAAATAAAATCTTAGTAGATTTTTAAATAAAATCTTAGTACAAGGGGCAACAGATGAAATACTAATGTGATGCTGAAATTAAAACCCCTGCTTAGTAAACAAGGGTTTGTTAATAGTATAATTATGCATTAATAGTTTAAATATATATTAATTGTTTAAATATATATAAGCAGTTTAAATACATATTTTAAGTAATTTATTAACTGTTTAATAAATCAACAGCAATTGGAATTCCAGGAAGTTATGAAATTCAACCATTTAAAATTTTGAAGCATCCATTTATACAAACCTGAGGTAACATAAAGCACTTAAGTTCATATTCCAGACAGGAAAAGGGCAAGCAATGAAAAAATTTCATCTGTAGTGTTTAAAAACTTTTACTTTACATCTAATTTCTACACATAATGATTATATTTATTTTAGAGGATGCTGGCACTGCATTGTTTCTAATCATAGTGGGCAATCCAAACTATTTTTTTTTGTCATACATTACCCTCGTTAAATGTAATTTCATATGAAGCAGTTTGTAACATCCTAGTTTCCTAACTCCCCACATCTACTTATTATGTCTCTGGTCTCTCTTGAAATAGTCGTCCCTCTAACTCAGTGGTTCCTAGCCTTTTTGTATATCAGGGATCACTTGTAAAAAAAAAAAATAAAAAAAAATCGTAGGTTACCATTCTCCCAACCAGTTTTTTTAGAAACAAAAATGGGTTTTATTTACTGAATAAACAAACCATCCGTGATAAACAACTTTAATTAAAAGTTACAAATGAACTTAATAACAATAACACATTTAACGTAAAAGAAAATTTAATACTAAACGTAAAAACCTACGAAAACCTAAAAATTGTATTTGCTTTACTAGCTGTAAAATTGATGTAGGGCTTGAGGTGGCCTTGTGGTAACGTGCTGGCTTTCGGTGCTGAGGTAAATACCTCCGTGTCTAGGCCGGATATGGGTGCGTTAAAACCGTAGACCGGAAAGTCCCTCTATGAAGGTGAGAGAGGATGGGAGAGGGTACGATCCCCCTTGATGTCACCCCTGGGGTTGCTCGGTCAAAATTAAGGTGGCAACTAGCGGACCCCGACCCTTGTGGTCTATTCAAACCAGAGCCTCACATTTCAGACGGTAGCCTGTATGAACCTGGTCTGGGACTACATTCCAGCCAGGGGGAATGAGAAACAACAGCAGGAACAACAACAAAATTGCTGTAATACTGCGAAATAACTGTGACGCTGCGAATCTGCGCCACACAGAATATATTAGAAATTTTTAAACAGAACAGGGATTTTTTCATTCGCAAAAGTCAGAAAGCGTAAGAAATACAGGAATTATCTGAATTTGAACACCTTTTTTTTCTCCCAGTTTAAAAAAAAATTGTTTTAATTCATGGTTGTTTTGAAACGATGAAACCGATTTTTATCTATCATTCCTGGCCACTTCTTAGGTTTTCGCTGACCACCAGTTAGGAACCGCTAATCAAACTGAAAAATACGTTTTCAAAACAATCTTTGTTTGTTAAATATATTTAAACCTTTGACTGAAACATAAGAATCCTCATTAAAACAATTTAGATATTATGACCCCATACTTAAGCAATTCTACCAAAATTATTGTTAATTCCAAGGTTTTATACCTCACTACCATCAGATGGTCATCTAAACTAATTAAATAGCGAACTACTTTTTGTCCTCTCGACCTACATTCCTTCAATCGACATCAATATCCATTGACTATAACGATATTTACATAAGACGGGAAAGGGACCAATTTTGAACAGGATTTATCTGAAAGAGTCAAATAGAAAAAAACAATGAATAACTAAAAATAAAGTTGGCTTGTGTCGGCACAAGTTTATATATACTGCCTGGATGTAACATTACGTCAAAGGGCCGACAGACATTACCTTGAAATTTCTGCGGTGCTAATTGTAGAGGATTTACAATGGAATCGAATAACTAGGGAAAGATAGAAAAATGTAGAATTTTTTTATTTATGATTATAAATACTGAAAATAATAAATTTAAAAACAAATTGAAAAAACAGAAAATTCTGTTGGTTCTGGATTTTTAGCCTTCATGTTGCAAAAGACAGGCTTCATTCAAAATACCAATCTACAAACAAATGAATAAATAACTTAATTAACCCTATTTCTCCTTAAAACGTCTAATAGTATACACGCATGTTTAAAATTGATTTAAACAGGACTTTCAGAGGAGATTCGGAAACATAATTATCTAATAATTTGATTGCCAGAGTCTGACTTCTACTTGTTAAACTGTATTAATTGTGTTGACAATGACAACACTCAAAAACAGTCTGACAGGAGCGAGAGTCTTCAAAATTATTTGCGAAGTTCATTGGAATTCGTGTACTTTGAGATAATAAATTTGAAATTTAGACCTTTATTGAATGCAAAGAAATACATTTTGGACTATGAGACATTTCTTAGAAAACTAGAGCTCCCAATTAAAAGTAAATTTATTCGAAAGAATTTTAAAGTGTTTTCTTCCTATTTAAACCGTTTTTAGCAATGCTATTATTTGAAAATGTGGCAGAAAATTGAAATTTGGAAGGCTATCAAAGTCTAAAATAATTTATTTGTACCCTGAAGATGATTTTACATTTTTTTCAAATACATATAACAGCAAACACTTTTTCCACTTTGTCTCATTATACAAATTTAAAAAACTAATTAAAGAACTATTTTTTTACATTCCTTTGATCTTAGTTCTTTAATAAAGAAATTTAAAATGTATGTAGGATATCTCGTATAAAAAGAAATACTGTTAATTTAAAGTAGAGAGATAGGATTCTCACAGAGATCAAAGTGAATAATATTTTCTTAATTTTCCTCCCGTTATTTCTTGCAGATTCTTCGTTTGAATTCAAATATCTTACTAACTGAAATTTCAAACTTTCTAGATGGATAAGGGAACCATAAGAGGTTTTTAATTTCATATTTAAATCGTAGGATTCATTTTAGAGGTTTTTTAAACTATTTTAACTGCAAATTGCATTTCAGAGATTTGTTAAAAAGTATTTCAGGAGTTTAGTTTGTTGGTGAAAAAGATTGTAAAATTGTAACATTTAATTATTGGATAAATTAGTAGTAAAGTCCAAGTGGAAAAAAACTTACAAGTTTTACCCTTGTCGTAACACTGTCTTTTCAAGCTAGTTGTCATTGCAATACGCAACATGAGTGTTTTATATTTATTTGGGATGGCAGCTCACAATGTATGTGAAGCAGCAACGACAAACTTAGTAATCTGAGACACTTTCATATATGTATTATTCAAAGACAGATGGAACCTTTTTCTTAAAAAAAAATGAATGTGTTACTAATTTGACAATTTTTATATTTAAATACAGCAGTATTTTGGAGTAATTTTGTCAACTGATTTCTACGTTTGAATTTATACTTAGGTATATTATGTCCTTATTTGGTGCAAGAATCACTGGCATTTTATCTTATTGGAAAAATGAAAGTGATTTGGAGAGAACAGTTAGCTTTAAAAATACATGACTGCTCTTTAAAAATATATGATACTTTTCCTTGAGTCTATGCTCATTGTACATTGCCTATAATATACATCATTTAAGTGGTTTTAAGAATTCAGAGAATCCATAATCTAAATAATTAAAGAGAGAGGCCAATGTTTTGTGGATCCCATCCAATCAACTAACATTACTGAAATATAATACTTCAAATCTACAGCTTCATCAATGGCTATTGTAACCCAACTACACCAGTTCAATGCCTCATGGGGTTAACATCTAGTGGAGAATATCTAGCTCCTTCCACCCCCAGGCCCTACCCAAATACGTTTCATAATTAACCTTCCATAAAACGTTGACCTTAGTCCATGAGAAGTATACCTATTTTATATCTGGAAGTCCAAGTAACGAGTCCATGGATTTGATGTTTCTACTACTATCACGAAAGGGTCTGGCTCAAATGTTCAAATTGTTATAAACAATTCATGTATTCGGTGAATATGTGAACAGTTTACTTTTACGAATCAAGTTGATAGTGATCAATTTTAAATGTCCATGTGTAGGTTGATCTCGAGAAATAAACTTATTTGCTTTTTAAAAAAAAGTCTTGGTCTTTATTGAACAGCGAACGCATTTCCCCAGCTGTAACTGAAAAAAAATATTGACTCAACAAAATGGCAATGCAGCTCGTCGGTAACTTTAGTAACTGTTTTGAATCAAGAAAGTCAACTCCTTTTGAAATCCCAAAATGCATTTCTTCGTTTGGAAAATATAGGCCGCTGCCATGTATTTTGAAATGAAGAGTATAATGATAAACATTCGTACAAAACATCAAACAATAGCTCTTTCCCTTTATAAGATATAGTTTTTGTTATCTACAAAATGAAGTCTTAAGAAAACCAGAAAAAAGAAAATAAACTAGGGAGTAATGCAATAAAATGACTAATGAAGTTACTTCGAAGAAAAACACGGAAAATAGTATTTTACCAATGCGAGGCACTTGTCAATGAAGAACATAATCCACGAGAATCATTGGTTGCTTTCAATAGGTGCACCGTATAGGTGAACCAACACCATCCCCTGGTGTCACCTCAACTTTGACTGAGCACCCCCAGGGTCGATATTTTGGTTGATCGTGCATTCTCCCACCCGCTTTGATATCATAAAAGGGATTTTCCGATCTAATGTACCTATATCCGGCCCAGACACGAATGTATTTAAATTCGTCGGGATTCGAACCGAGAACCTCCAGTTCTAAGTCCAACATGCTGGCACCAGGCTACCTCGAACTCCAAAACACGAAAAAGTAAAAGTGGGATGAAATTATTGGGGTGATAAAAGTAAAAAAATATTATTATACCAAGATAATCACTAAATAGATATATTTTCTGAACAATGTGATGGCAGTTGCTTGAACGTGAGATTACTTCATTAGTAGAGGAAATGTTTTTCTTTCATTCCTAGAAAATCAGAGTTCACTTATCAGAAGAGGTCAGCTGCAAGTGTCGTGATTTAACCTTATGGTATCAGACTTCTCCAAGAGTCGTTCAGTTTACAATTAATTCCTAAGAGTCGTGAGATTACTTCATTAGTAGAGGAAATGTTTTTTTTTCATTCTTAGAAAATCAGAGTACACTTATGAAAGGAGGCCAGCTGCAAGTGTCGTGATTTAAAACGGGTTAACCTGATGGTATTAGACTTCTCCAAGAGTCGTTCAGTTTACAATTAATTCTTAGGAGTCGTGAGATTACATCATTAGTAGAGGAAATTTTCTTTTCATTCTTAGAAAATCAGAGTACTCTTATCAGAAGAGGCCAACTGCAAGTGTCGTGATTTAACCTGATGATATCAGACTTCTCCATGAGTCGTTCAGTTTACAATTAATAGAAAAAATATTTTATTGATTAAATATGCAACTCTCTTTTTGACGTCCTTTCTGAGTTTTTATGGCAATACGGATCTAAATCTGAATGTTACATATATTTCCACAAATACTCTACATAAAGTGTGGCAACTATTAAATTCTTTTCTATTAAAGAAAAATTCTATTAAAGGAAATTGAATTTTTTCCGAGAAGGATAATATAGCTATTAATCGAAAAATGAGTCTTTAGATATAAATTTCCTTTCTATTGTATTAAATAAAAATTTTTATTGTATGAAATATATTATGTTTAAAAGCAGTATAAATTATAGTGAAATATTAATTAACAGAACACCTTAAATTATAAACAAAGTAATTTTAAATTATTAAAGTTCAGTGAGAAATAGGAAAATGTAACTTTCTGAAACTTTTGCAGAAATTAATTCAGAAAATCCTCGAAAACGCAAATCATTTTGTATCCAAATCCCTGTGCAAATTCTGCAAATTACTGAAACGTCACTTTTAAACTCCCCATTAATCAGTGTTTCCGAAAGCTTTAATCTCGATGCATGAGTTATGGCAAAGACAAACTTAAATTGAAACTGCGGTAGAAATAAACGTAACAACGAATACTGACCGATCTTTTTTTAAATTTAATTATCATTAAAATCGGTGTCCACATCAAATAAAATTATCATAACACAATGGACTTCGGTGTCAATTAATCATTTCTTAAATTTTAATATAATTAATTTACCTTCATAGGTTTAGTCAATGTCAGAGAAAAAGTGAACCAAAGTATAGCATTTGTGTTTCGTACAAAGATTTAAAATAAATGCTAAGATTAACTATCCTTTGTTTTTTTATAAAAGAACTTATTTGAATGTGAAATATTGCGCAGCGCGTTATTTATTATTACAGAGAAAACTGAATAAAATAGCACTTTCCCTTTGTTTACGTATCTGTGATAAGGAAATTAATGTGTTACGTTTGAAGCAAACTGTCACACAAAGCTAGAGTAAATGTAGCAGTGTGTCTATTAATTAGTTCGACAGATTTTATCAATTCAATTTTATTGTTGTTGCAAAATTGTTTCCGCTCATTTGGGGAAACTTTATAATGGTATCAGGATTTTCAGGAATTTTATATGCTTACATTATCATGATTTATTTTATGTTTTCCCGTCACAGAATATCTTCAGCTGTCATCGTATATTTGAGAAATGTAAGCTAATTTGCTTTCCCATTGACTATGAGTTGCGTATTAATTGGATATGCAGAAGGTAGTCATGAAGTATAATTGCTGACTAGAGTATTCGTGTCGTGGGTGGACAATGAATTCTATTCACTGTTACTTTCTTTATCTTACTTTACTAGGTGTGTTTTGAAGTTCGTCATTCAATGTTAATAAAAATTCAGTTTTATGTTCTAGTAAGGATGATTATATATGAATTCAAATACACTTAAAGTTGGCGACGAGAATGATTTAGTATTGTTTCTCAAACATGGCTGCTATTCAAATTCCTCTTTTCGAGAGCTGCGATGGTAATGTGGAGAGTTTTGATACAAATCGCGATAAATTTCAGTGTTGCTCTACATGTGTTGTTATGGAGTATTAGAGATATTTTCTTGCTTGTATTGGTGCGAAAATTTGTTCTAGAAGAAAAGCAGTTGCGGTTCCTGCATAGCCCTCTATTTAAAAATTTGAAGAAATAATCAAAAAAATATTTAATAATGTATAACCCAAACTACTGGTTTCAAATGAAAGACAGAAATTTCGATCATGATTCAGCCCGAGCAGAGTCTTTTTATCATTTTGGGCCTTGTTGGTGTGTCGGGCCCGCCGTGTGCATTTTGGAGTCTTTTTAATCAAAATTTTATGAGCCCTCAAAGAACTTTCAGTTTGCTACTCGTTTGAGGGGGAGGATCGGTTAAAGAAACAGATTCGAAATCAAATAACAAAGGGCATTTGAAATTAAAGTACTCAACGCTATTTTTTACGCATTAATAATTCAGTTTATATAATCTATTTAAGGCTGTTTTGTATTAACCCTATTGGATTCGCTCACTTCAATGTTAACCTATGGAGAACATTTGTCTACTATTTACAGCTACATAAATGCTGATAATCAAATAAAAATAGTATTTTCAGATAGTATGAACTTTTCTACATCTTACAACAGGATTCATTTTATAAATTTCGTCCACCAAAGGAATTTATCAGGGTTTAAAACACACTATAGTAGATTTTCCCCCCGACTAATTTAAGTATTAAAATATTATTTGCCTTCAAAAAGAACAAAATATGACCCAAGATGTAAAATTTCTTTTTCTATTACAGAGTGCAATTAAAAAGTATATTTAAATACAAGTTGGCAATCCTTGGACAAATTTTCTCCATAGTTTAACATTGAGGTAAGCGAATCCAATAGGATTAGCACATATCAGCCTTAAGAAACCTCTAGCAGACGACCAATCTTGTATCAGCGAGCGAGATTTAGAACGTGCCAGTTGTGCCTCCGTTAACAAAGCTGCTACCACTCAACAAAATTTATATCATAAACGAGGCAAGCATAAAAAATAAAATGCAAGTGAAAATATGAAGTACTATCATATTTTAAATGATATGAGAAACAAAGCCTATGAAAACGAAGATTTCAGGCTCAAAAAGAAAAGTCATATACGTAAGGTGTATTAAATCCAATCACTTAGCAAGCTAGTTAAAATTTATAAATGCGATTTGTCATTATGTCATAAAAAGGGGTATGTAACTTCTGCATAATGGAATGGTAAACTTGGTTTGCAAATAATGTTGAAAATGAAAAAAAAAATAAGGTAGTCTCTTCTGACGAAACTACCACGGGTTATTAACGTAGGATTACTTATCGTTGCTTACCTCTTTTTTTTACAATAAAATTCCTACATACGAAGAGAAGGATCAGTGACAACCCTACGCAGAATAGGTCGATGATAAAAAAAAGTTACATATGTCTACTCTGCCACTCTTGATTTATAACTCGCGACGACGGTTTTAGCGTCATAAATTTTGCTTTACCGCGGACCGTTATGGAGCAACGTAATCATACGTTAAAAAAGAATTCAAAATGTAGTCAATTTAAGGCCTACTGGAGACATTGAGGAAAATTCGCATAAATGTGAAACTTCTGAGTTAAGTCATATTGTATGTTACTTAGAATAAACTACATGCAAACAAGATTGCAGTTAAGTACATATTGAAAGTAATCATTTAAAAATGAAATCTGATACATGTGCTACCTATACATGGATCTCGCATAGAACTCTTAGCGATTTATATCCACACAAAATAATCGAACCACGTAGTTTATCGTCAACTTTTAGCTACGAGACTGTTCCAGTAATGGGTGCAGGAAATGTAAATCAGCATAAAAGAACCAAAACTTGAGTGGGGAATTGTACACAGTAAAAAGAAACTATGACACAGCTTTTGGTGGACTGGATGTATCAATATTTAGAGGTAAGGATTTTGTTTAACAATTCTCAGATGCCTACTTACGGCTTAAGAAACTAATATTGAGTTACACATGTTTGTTTTTCCATGAGCCCAAAAGGTTAAAGTCATATAAAACCGATTTTAAAAACTACAATATGTTTAAATCCTAAATCTTGCAAATTTCAAACTATACCTTTCGCACTTAAAGAACGCTTTGAAATAAAATGAGACAGATCGAAATCTTACAGGTATTAACTAAAAAAACCAGTTATTCAGAATAGGCTGCTACATTAGTTCCAATTGTAAAACATAATAGAAGTATTTTTATACGTGGATATTATAAAGTCAATGTCTGACTCTCAAAAATCAGCTGTATCATTACTGTAAGACCTCCATTTGACTTTCAGAAGTTAGCTTTGTAATTGTTGGAGCCACCCATTTTTATTTCTTCTCCTTATGTACTGACGGAAGTTTTTCAATTTTGGTACACTTCAAGGGATTTTAATTTCTTTCATCAGCAATAAGGATTTTATGAGCTTAGATGGCTAAACAGACTAGTTTGTATGTCGTTCTGATTACAAGGGATCTCCAGTAAGTTGTTGCAGACACTCAAAATATAGAATATAGTAATATTTTAAGTTCTACTTTTCTGTGTAAGTTTCCTGGAATGTTGCCTTTATTCTCGAAATCTGTAAATGTTTATATATCATTTTTAAATACCCAGCATTATTAAACTGAAATTTTGAAAGCCATTAGTTAATTTCTGATAAATTTTAAAGTTTTGAAGATAACATGCCAGAGATATACATTTATTCATTGAGATTAAATATTAAAATACCCGTCACATATGCATAAAAGATATGATCTCCAGATGTTGGTTTAGTTGAATTAGTTTATAAGCTATCTAAATCTAGCATGTTATTTTGCTTTTTTTTTAATGTGTTCATTTATACTTGAGATAGGTAGACATTTTTTTTCTTTCGCCATAAACATCCTTTCAGAAGGTTATATACTTTACTCTTACAAATTCAAGACTGAACATTTAGGCGAAAAAGTTGTGATAAGGCACACAAAATAAAGATGCAATTAAGTAAAAGCCCATGAGTTTTACTGATAAATTTGTCTAAAATATGTTTTCTAAAATTCTATATTCTCTTATCTCCGGTTAATACGAATATCCATGAGTAATTTATGAGACACGCGACATTTGATTTTTAGCATTTAAAAATAATTTAAAATCTTCAAAGAAGCTGAAAAAAGGGATGAAAAGGATTTTAAGGTCGTTAAATTATGCGACACAAGAAAAATGTTTTTCTGAGCAAGAATTAAAGGATACGTAAAGGAACATTAATAGATCCAGATAAACAATAGAACTAACTTGACACTTTAGAAAATATATTTATGTAGTCTTTAAATTATATTTTGAATTCACAATGTTATAAATTCAACTGATTATCAAAATATTTATGAAGAAGTAAAGAAAAATTCCACTGTTTTGTTAACTTTTTAATGCACCCCCAAAGAAGTTCAAAATTATTTTTTCTGCAAAGATACTTTGTCCTAACAACCAAAAACGTATCCCTAGTTGTTCGTACGTTCATCCATCTTCATGTCTTTTAAATGCAGTAAACTTAGAAAAAAAATTGAGCTATACTCATAAAATCTTGTTTTCGATATTCGTTCTTAAATCGACAAATCTTCGATTTTTGTCACAATCCATCAACACTTTGTATGTCCATTCCTAGCTTTTCAACTGCGGATTAATGCTGTTTAAAAAATAACAGCTTGTTTCTTCGAACAATCAATGGGAAATCACATCTCGTCTTTATATTCATGGTTTGTTACATGGATTTATTGATTTTGGTGACTATCAATCATTTTCGAGTTATATTCTGCCTATGAAATTTTAACATTTCAGATATGAACCAACATATTTCGCAGAAAAAGGATATAGAATATTTAAGTTTTAAAACGGGGCTTGAGATAGCCTAGTGGTAGAGCGTTGGCCTTCGGTGTTGAGGGTGCTCGGATCAAATACCGACAAGCGCCATAAAATATTTCAGTGTCTAAGCCCTATATGGACACGTTAAATCTGTAGACAGGAAATTCCCTCTACGAGGTCAAAGAGGGTGGGAGAGGGTACGACCCCCCCGTATGTCATCCCTGGGGATGCTTAGCTAAAATTGAGGTGCCATCTGGCTAAGTCGGACTCTGACCCTTGTGGTGCCATTATAAACTGGAGACGCACCCCTCTGCCCGCTAGCCTATATGGATCTGGTATGGAATACTTCCGGCCAGGGGACATTAGAAACAATATCACGCTTTAAAACTGTCGTCACTATGTATATGATAGAATAGATAGTAAATTTCGAGTAAGCCCATGAACCTATTTATTAATGGAATTGATCTTTATGGAAAAAGAAGTGCTTTAAAATAAAATACTCTATCTCTCATATATTTAATACTAGCTGAAAACCCGCGCTTCGCTACGGAGTACATTCAAATTAAATACAACGGTCAACGTATGCAATTTATGCCAAAAAATAAATATATATATTTATAATAAATGCGATGATCAATGTATACAATTGAAGTAAAATATCTATCTATCTATATATATATATTTATAAAAAAATCGTAAGGGATATGCATTTTTTTTGGATAATATCCAGTCGTCTGCTGCATTAGAAAGAGAAAAAAATATTTTTTTTGTCTATTTAGTTGTTACGCACGTGACGATAAATTTACTGAAAGTACCAGAAAAAGAAATCACGTGATCAGCATTTAATAAATTAAATTCTAAAAATTAATCTTTAAAAATTCCCCCAAAATCAGAAAATGGTAAAGATTCGAAAAAAATTTCATTTTAAAGGAATTTTCCTGATCTTTCTCGTGATATAAATTTTATAACCCTCAATGCATTATTTTAAATGCAAACGTAAAAAAAGTTTAAAAAACAGCTTAAAAATTTAATTTAAAAAAATCTAAGAAGAATTTTTGAAAAATCTTTCTTAGTGCACCCCTACACTATTAGAAGAATCGCCATGCAAAATTTCAGACCTTTAGGTCCAGCGGTTTGGTCTGTGCGTTGTATGTCAGTCAGTCAGTGAATGAATGAGTCAGTTACGGAACTGTTTTATATATATAGATAAGAATATGAAACTCTTGTTGCTCCGTCTGTATTATTTACAATTCTTAACTTGAGTACAGATGCATTAATTTTCAAATACTTACAACATTATAGGACATATGATTACAGTTATAAAAAGTTTACGCTAGGGTAAGGGATTGCAATCATTTAGTTCCCTCTACACAATTTTGGTGTTATCAAATACGATATGAACGCAGGTAAATCGGACAAACGAAACCTCTCTAAGGTAATATGACAAACTAACGTAAACAATGTAATGAAATTTGTTTACGAACATCCCTCAGGATAATTTGAGATGAAATTATCATAACTGTAAATAACTGATTAAAGGATCATGTATAACAATATTTGAAAAATTCTTTTTGATTATATACGAATCTTTGAGCACTATAATATTACTAAATGCTACTGCAATTATACTATAATATTACTAAAATGACCTGTTGCATCACAATCCAGCTAATCAGTCTTCATATTCATCTAAATAAAGCAATGAAAAACAAACGACTGCTAATGCATTTTGCAGATAAAGGAATTGAAGTGCTAATATAGCTAGTAATGAAAAAGTTACTTCAGTACAAAAGTTAAAAAAAAAATAATAAAAAATAAAAAAAAAATTGATGATTTAAAAGAAACTCGAAGTAGTTTGCTCATTAGAAAATTCTGATGATTCCTAATTCTCTAATCAACATGCCGTTCAGAAAAAGGATATCATATTCTCTAATGAGATACACCGATGCTGTTTCGGAAAATTTTTTAATTCCTCGCTCGATTCTTTTATAGTAAGAGCTCACTTTATGGGTCTAACAATCGATATTTGAATACTTAATCTGACATTCAATAAAAAGTACCTTACCAATTTAGGCATAATACATTTTTTGCTAAGAAGAGTTGCAGAGTCGCTGATTATTTGTTTTCTTATTATTGAAATACCTGTAAAATCTTCCACCAAGGTTTATGCGTCATAATTGCTTAGATTTTAAGTAAATGACAATTTTGTAAATACATCAGCAATTAAAAAACAAAATAGACTGAGAGATATTTATAGTATGTTTAAAGAAAGAAAAGTTCCCTATATTAGATATCTCTGAGATTAAATGCTGATTTATTCAATATTTTAAACACATTCCCTTCTTATCAATCGAATGTTAACGTCACTATTAATTGGGAAAAACCTTTTTCATACGTTTTGACCTTTAGAGTCCGAATAATTTTGATTCATAGAGTAAAAACTTTCCGAGAACAACCTTAAACACTTTCTGTGAGTCAACAGAAGTATAGGACGCGTTTGTTTCCTATACGTAACAACAGATATTAACAATAGTATTAAGTTGCTAAAGAGACAAAATTATGTTTCAGTTTGCTGTTTATCCAATGATGTTGTCTTTGAAAATTTTTACTGTCATAACTTTAATATTCTAAATGCTCAGAAATTTCTAACTGAAACTATGAGAAATGTATGATTAATGTTTTGTTCCTGATAAACTGGATTTAAGTTGCTTAAAACTGGTAATGCCTTCTTTGGGAAAGATAAGTATGTAGGGTATACATTATTACTCATTACACATCGTAAAATCATCTCATTTTATTAAAGAATTCTAGTTATACCATTAATGTAAATAAAGCACATACTAACTCTCAAATTCCCCTTGAGATCTTAATGCCTAGTGAAATAAATTTCGATATATATTATCAACAGTACTTTTATGGGAAAAGGGTAAGTTAATATGTAAAGCTATATGTGATACGGAGTACTATCTAGAGAGCAATTTCATCATACTTTTCTAAACTCCATTGCTTAACTTGCTTATATTTTAAAATTTACGAAGCATAGCAAAATTCTTGGACACGATAACTGCCTGTTGATCTATATTGGTCACCGTTTGTACTCAGGTGTAGACTTTAGATAGGGGACAAATATTCCACCTCTAATCTCACTCCTTGAAACATCTAATAGACTTGTTGTTCAAATACCTTATCATTCTGAATTTCGGATTAATTTTCAATATTTGGCTGTAAAAGTTGATCAGGAATACAGTTAAAAGTATGATAGGTCCCCACTTAATTATGGTCTGGTAAATTTACATTTTCACTGGCTTTGAATTAATCTCAAACTCGAACAACATATGAAATTCCCCACTGGGGACGAGTGTCTTGCTAATTAATAGTCCTTTGACCTTTGTGCTATGATCCTGAAAGGTAGGGTTACGTAACCTTAGAGAACTAAACATTGTCTTCCTATCGATGTTTTATAAAAAACTGATTCATATATTTATTTGAAACGTAAAAGTAGTGTAACGGAAGGAAAGTATGCTTGGCTTTAAGAATGGGGCTGATGATATGGCATATTTTTGAAGATCTCTTACACAAAATTAATTAACTTACTTCTCTTTATAACCTTTATTGTTCTCTTTTAGTAATGGGACGACTATACAACTTTTTTTGACAATTTCAATTGATTATATTTCATTGAAGTTGTCATGCAACATTTTATTCAATAAAAAAATTTCCATAGATGTATTTTTGCTTGACTTAAACAAGACATCGGAAAAATTTTGAATATAGTTTGGAATAAAAGGTGATTCCTCGTGGACTGTATTCGAAGTCAAAAACAAAAATATATTAAAAAGGTCCTTGCGATATCTCTTCGTGATTGCCATGTCATATAAGACCGAAGGAAGTGAAAAATCTAAAACGTCAGAAGAGTCCTTTTGAAAAAATTATGAGCTCAAATTCCAGAAAATTTGAGATTGTAAAATCTTTGAAGGTGTTACTATCCATCACTGGTTATATTTTATAAAAACGAACTGCATGAAACTGCCTCCTTTTTTACTTTGTTTTCTCCGCTCCTGATAAAATGTGTCGAGGTAAAAAAAATCTAATTTATTTCGAAGCACTAGAATGTTTGAAAAAACACTTTAAAATGAAAAGCCTTGAATTACAGTTTTCCCTGCACTCTGTAATCCAGGTTGTCTTTTATACACGTGTTAAATATTTCCATTAAATTCTCATCATGATAAAAAATTCATAATACAATTTAAAACTTTTATTCGTAACTCAAAAACAATTACAAAATAAAATTTTCCCTTGAGTTATGCAGAAAGATGAATAAATTTAATTCATCGTTGAAATAAAGATAAGCGTATGTTTCGCCAAAGACCCGATTATGTTTTTGCTATAATCTGGAGCATTTTTTTATATTAAAAATTTGGCTATTGTTCAATAGGTCCTTTTGAATTAGCTACGTTATACTGAATTAAAAAGTATTTTTTTAGGCTACAGAATCCGTTTGTTATTTATTACTGGAATGTAAATTATGACTTTATACAGGAGTTTATCAAGATAATGGAAACACTGACATTTTCAGGGGAACTTTTAACTAATAAACTGTGGGCTTGCTTTTTGGATTACAAAACAGCTTGGATACGACGTGGGATAAAGTGATTTAATTCCTCTTCATAAGATATTGGAATTTGGCAGATTTCCTCCTGTAGCATGTCTTAACTGTTCCAGTAATTTGGAGGGAGAGTACTCGATTGAACATTTCTCACCAAACTTTCCCCCAAGTTTTCAATACCGTCAAGGTCAGGCGAATGAGGTGGCCAGGATAGATACTGTACCTCCCCTGCATGCTCTTGAAACCACATGCTGACACGTCTCATATGATGCAAGGTTACATTATCGTCTTGGAAATGTGGACAGTCATTAGGGAATAACGCCTGATTCGTTGATGCATGTGGTCGGCCAGAAGGATTTCTTAAATTTCCCACGTCACAGGACGCTGAAAAACAATTTAAAGTCCCAGGAAATGCCAAAAGATAGCGCCCCACAGAATTAGACTTTACAATTTGCACCAAGCAGTCGGAAGTTATGTTTCGGAAGCTGTTCGTCAAACGTATACTCTACCCGTGGTAAGAAACTATGTGAAAATTCATTCATCCGACCTGATGACACGTTGCCAATCACTTTAATTCTAATTTTTATGTTCGTAGATCCATCTGACACGTTTTCGTTCATTGGTGTCAGTAACGAGTGACTTCTGGATTGCAGCACAACCATTAATACTAACTTTATGCAACTCCCGTTGAATTATTGTTACTGAAACCGGATAACTTCAACTCGTATTTACCTCTGCTGTTATCTGCTGGTCTTAGTCGTCTTACGTTTTTTGTCGTACAAACCATACAAAGTTTCACATTTCCCTCGTTGACACCTTCCAGTGGATAGTGCCTATCTGTCACACGCTTGGGTTAAAATATAATGTTAATCTTATTGTAGTATAATTGAAATGTACATTTCAAAACTACAACAATTGAAGTTTCAATTTATTTTCAATTATAGTTCAAGAGATACGTATTTCTTGAATTATAATTGAAAATAAATTAGATTATGGGAATTTTGAAAATCTCTAATTTAGTATTTGAAATGAACAAACTATAATATTATAATACATGTATTCGTACTCTTATTTCAATGATTTCGTATAAATCTGCTTATTCATTATGCTCTATAGGGGATAGAGTTAAGCCCATCACAAGGAAACAAGAACTGTTGCCTAAGAATAATTACCTAGAAAAATTAATCACTTAATTGGGAGATTTTGCTTAACATATTTTTTTGTAATTATTATCATCTATTTTTAAAAGTTTTTAACATTTATATACTCTGATATGAGTCAAATTCAAATAATCTTTTTATTCTAATATATATTATATCTATTGATACTAACCCATATGTAAATAGCGCTTTAGTCTCTTTAAGATAAAAGTCCAAAAAAAGGCATACACCTTTTGTCTATTGCAATGGCTGGCATTGTTGAGGGGTAAACAATACTTATAAACAACCATTTTTGTCGCCAGCATTTTTAGGTTTATCGTTTTATCTTTAATTTTTCTTGCATAGTTTGATGTTAAGATTTTAATGATCTACTGTGCGCCTATATTTGGAAATAAGTTTAATTAAATATTTTGTTTTCCTATTCACTAATTTCGATGAAAATAGCTTTCTGAATTAAAAAAATTTTTTTGGTGTATATTCGCTCGTATGTGTTTATGTAACACGTATATTGTACGTATGTATACTAATCGCATTTTTATTTACACTAGTACACGGATGCTTAAAGAAAACTTTCATATTATTAGAAAATTATACGTATTTAGAATTAAATACTGCAGTTGATACTATTAACAGCTAATTTTGAGACTGAAAGCTGTTTGAAAAGACAAATTTGCTTTCAAAATTAAAAATATACTTTAAACATGAGTAAATAAATTTTTTTAAGATTCCTTTTCTTTATTATAAATGAATCCGAAGAAGATGTTAGTAACAGACTTGTAGAAAATTCTTTGGGGAGCTACTGTTAGACTAAAGAATGAAAATCTAGTTCAGCTCACTTTTATGTGAACTCCGTGCTGGGGTAAGAAATATTCTCTTTTGAGCCTCATTCGTATGCCTCGAGACATTGTACTATTCCTACTAAGGTATTCTCGTAAAAATAAATGAAGATAAATAATATGAACAAAGCATTTCTTTTGTAAAAGAGTAAGCCGAAAATAAATTCTTGATGTGTTCATGTAATGTGATTTGTCTTTTTACCAGAAAGACGAAACGGAGGTATATGGAATTATTGTGATTAAAAGTAAATTCTTTATATACCTATGAGAAAAGCATACGTGATAAAATAGAAATATGTTGTAGCTGTAGAATGTAATGATTAAAAAATAATATAATATTTTGAAGAATACTCAATGAAAAGGAGTAACTTTTTTTCAAAGAACATTAAAAAATTATAGGAATTATAAATGCACTAAACAATTTCCAGAGGCATTTTCAGTCAGTTTTTAACTTCTGAAATTAGACATTGGATGCCATCCTATAAGGTAACATAATAAGATACTTTGAATGGAAATGAGTTAATTAAGTTTTAGAATGTTAGCACAAAATTACATTTTCATTGTCAAAGAATTTAATTATGTCTTTTTACTTTTATACAGTTCAAATTAAGCTATTAATTACTTTTGTAAAGACAACAACATGTAGATGAATTTTTCTGTTGAGATTTTATAATTATTATTATTGCTATTTCTAAATGTTTAATTCCGTTTTTTAAATGCTCCATAATTTGTAATCAGAGCGGTAAATATGCTTATTTTGTTGTTTTCATCATAAACTATTATTGCATTAAATATACGTAAGTATGAAGGAATTATGAAGAATTGCTACATGAAACTCACAGATTCCTATAATGATTAAATAAACTTTTTTATTAACATGAAAGAATTTAAGATATATAACATGACCTACAAAGTTCTTGGTAATAAGAAATCAGAGCTATTTCGATAAGTTTAATGGAAAAGCTAAATCATGCACGATAATAATATATCCTTTCCAAACTTCCCGGTGATTTAAGGGAAGATTTCCTGTTGGTGAAATATAAAATTTTTTATTTAAATTAAGATAAAAAACTTTTACCATTGACATATAAAAGTTAACTTCTATAGATGTTTAGAGTCAAAATGTTAGACAGTTTAATATAAAAGTAGTATTATGTCAGTTATATACGTGAGTAACTCTATTCATGTGTAATATCTCCCTGATGGTCTTTAGAGATCCTATTCATGTGTATCCACATTTATGCATCTGTGAAACTATATTTGTGAGATCCTATCCATAATTCAACTCATAGTTTTATAATTCCTTTTTTAACAGATTGCATCAAGTTTCTCTGTTTTGATTTGCGTCCATGATTCCGCAAGCCTCTCAAACCCGACCATATCTTATTTTTTCTAACGAACCAAGAATTATTTTCCTCGGAATTCCTCCAAAATATGTGCCACAAATTCTTTGCGGAAGTTTCCTGCTTTCAGTTGTTCTCTATCTCTTAGCTTAATGAATAGATGAGGTACTTAACACCGAAGAGGACAATGATAGAACTTTTATCTACACACAAAACACTGAAAATTATTCATTTCAAAATCTAAATGGTAGTTAAAAATTGTGTTTTTACATTAAGATCACTACAAGAAGTCATCTATAGTATCCCAGTATAGTGCAATATTTAGAAACTTGCTTTACTTTTTTTCGAAGGGTTCTTATTTCATTTCCAGTTCCATGAGAACTGATTTAATTATACAAACAGAAGCTGTTAGTTCATCGGATATAAATGTGCAGACTGAGTTAATGCGTAATACTTCCTTTCATACAATGTCATCTGAAGTGTATTTTACTTAAAAAAGTTGCTTGGTAACGATTCAACATTTCAGTTAGTGTTCAATACCGATATTAATTTTTAAATATGGATTTTACTGACAGGAAAATGTTTTATACAAAAGCAAATAGATCACCAGTTTTCAATCATAAAATGATCGATCAAAGTTCTTATATGAGTCCCAATTTATCTATCGTAGTTCATTCCATTTTTCTCTTGGGAATCTCAGACTTTCACAAGAGGGGACTCCCGAACTATTCCAAAAATATTCCACGTATTTTCACTAATATAGTTCACCAATAAAAAATAATTTTAATGAGAAGTTTCTATAATAGTGTTGAATATTTTCAGAGCATTTCTAATATGCTACAGAACTAGTATTTTTGCAGTCTTTCAGCTATTTTGTCATCACAATGCGAAGATAATTGAACGGAATAATATATGAATATTTCTCTAAATATTGTTAATTTGGAGGTTCATATGTATTGTTGTAAGGGATTTACTAAATTTTACTCAATGCAGCAACGCTGCTTTGTAGTTTTATTTCACTAACCAAGTTATTTATCGTGGCTGTGTTGAATTAATTTTTATGCTAATAATAAAATGTAACGGAAGAATAAGATAAAATTTGTAATTAATGATTTATGAAGCAATTAAAATTTCTTCAAACTAATCAACTTTTAGAATTCAATGGGAAGAACGATAAAAGAGTACCATCGGAGATATATTTTATAAATGCTTACATACTCTTGATATGCATTTAATACGTTACTTTTTGGAAAGTTGTTCTCCGATATTCTCTATGAAGCCATGATTGGAGGCTTGGAAGAAACTTTATTCATGAAATCCTTGCTCAGTTGAATTCCACAAGAACTCCAACTACCTTCCCTAGAATGCACTACCTTTTTCTCGAGCATGAAAATTCCGCAAGCAGTGCCGTCGGTATCAAGGGATTGGTGGTAACAGGGCAAAGTAATCTCATATTTCCTACATATTTTGGCTAGTGCACAAACTACAACATCTTATGGAGCTACTGGCACTGTAGATAGTGCATGTTTCATTGGAGCCTGTTACTGATTTACCATCTCGGTCACGCCTTCCCCAAGAACAGCGTT
Organism: Dolomedes plantarius; assembly: GCA_907164885.2. Lineage (NCBI taxonomy): Eukaryota > Metazoa > Arthropoda > Arachnida > Araneae > Dolomedidae > Dolomedes > Dolomedes plantarius. The sequence goes on along the minus strand of OU015494.1, from coordinate 154,648,800 downwards.
GCTTCCGTGATGGTTATACGAGTCCCAATGACCATTTATGGCAGAATTTTTCTGCTATTTATAGCCCTGACGCATTTGTTGGGAATCTGGATATACTGACTCAACTAATTGCCTTTTAAGCTTATGTCGCGATCACTTTAGATAAAGGTATGCAAAACTTAATCTATTCAGAGTCATCAGTTTGAAAAATTTCACATCTACAACCTCAGGATGTGAGATCAAATGAAACCCGATCTTCAATAATTTTTGTATTCTGTCATGTCAAAACAACGAGACTGCTGCATTCATGGGTTGTTTTCTCTGATATTCAGGTCGAATGCTCTCGTGCTTGATCACTGAAACTCAACCCGTAGGGACAATGTATAAGACACTTAAGCACGTCATTTGGTGCTCTCAGGTCAACAATTTTTGTCACAGGGCAGTGACAAGCGATATTTTAAAGGAAAAAATCTGTATACTGAGAAATTAGACAAATTTACTGCAGTTTCCCTGTAAATATACTTGATAAAATTAAAAAACATGTAGCGCTCACAGTATTATGATCAAAGCAAGTTTTGTGCATTTAGTGCGTTCTTGATTTCTTGTACTTTTCGCTTGGATACTAATGCCATTGTTGATTTGCTCTTTTTAAAGTGTCTCTTAGTTTATGATCTACGTAAAGACATGTAGCGCTCACAGTGTAATGATAATAATCACTTTCGATGTTTGATCTATAATATCACCTTATCAACATTTGTCAAACATTTGTAATATTTGCCAACATACATACAATAGAGGTTATGCTTTTGCTTTTTTTTCATATCCTGGTATTTGTGCAGGATTATGTGACAGAGTTCTTTTATTTTGTCACACATTCTTCCGAGAGCAGTTGTGTAACAACCCGTGAAGTAAAATATTTTCTATATCGTCTAACTCAATATCCTCCAAAAACGATTTATAATAATAAATGTGGTCATCTTGAGCAACTTCATCTTTATGTATGGACTTGACACACTTTGCAGTTTTACTAAAGTTTTCATTTGTTCCAACTAATTTTTGGGACAGAGAAAATTTGCCGCTGAACTGCGCATTCAAATTCCGAATAAAGCAGAACACAGCAAATGACTTTTCAGGCAAAAGTTTAGTTTGGGAAGCTTAAAATTCCTATCGTCAAAATGAGGATGTCTTTGAATAAAGCTAACATGCAAATGCACCACTTTCATTCAAGAAAGGGGACTTTTTTTAACGACAAATAAAATGCCGTTGCAAAAGTTGACCATAGAAACGTGCGTTTTTACGGACAATTTATGTAACGCATGGGTCGAAGAAATCTCACGTGCGTCCTCCCGATGTTTGAATTCTGCGAAAACTATTGTATCACATTTTATCGCATTATTGTACATTATTTAAAAGGGCTGGGACTTATTGTACGGATAAAAATGCACCGTTCGCTTTTCAATTGCGTCTATAAGCATACGTCACACAAAACAAATATTTTGCTTTTAGTTAAGTACGTATGAAATTCGATGTTTGAAGGTTTGATACTTTTTCTGAGAGAAATTTTTCATTAAAATATATCTATTTATGTTCATGACATATGTAGATCAGTATTTTTTAACAATGATGAATAAAGACATAGTTTCTCGTAACGCCTGAAATAATGTGATATTTTTGCAGTTAGGTGTTAAACTCTTTGATACTTATAAATTACAATACTAGTTCACAGAAGCACTGTTGCTATATCCGTTTTAGTAGGATTCTTTCTATCCTTTGTGGTTGTTAAACTGAAGCTGCCCTCTCTTCAATATTTTATATTACCCTTATATTATTTTTTGTTTTTGAAATCGAAAATTCACTCTGAAATGAGCAGTAAATTTCATAAATGGATTTAAATACTGATGTTGATGCTCACATTAAAAAGCTGCCGCACGATGTTTTAGAGCAGTTTTTTGAAAAACAATTATTACATTTTATTTATAAATGTACAGACATAACTTAATACAGTTGTTTGTAATAGCTTCTCACAATTAGCATCATACACAATTCACATTTAATTTGGGTGTCTACGAAATCAAAATCCGTACTTTCCGCTTGCCGGCACCATGTTTCAACATTACATCACCAGGGAATAGTACAGTGGTTTTTTATGAACCCAACGCAGTCGTTCCAAACAAAGGGCATTTTTAATGAAAATTGTAGTATACGGGGGAATATACAAGTTTGTCTTTTACCATCATTCTTATGTTTTCAAGATGTTTTAAGCAGACTTTTTTACGCTTTAATAGGAATATCGAAGTGTAAAATTATTAAAACTATGTAAATTATGTTTCCAATACCCTTGGAGTAGGAAAGCCTACACCAAGTCCAAAAGACCCAGGTCCTTGGCGAGGGGTAAAAAGCAGCTTCACTTTAAGGTCAGGTACCACTAGGGCTGAAGTCTGACTTGACTTCGAAGAACATCGGTCCCATAATTTTGAACAGAGTCCAGTGACGAGACCGGAACACTTGACCCCGCACCCCCAGAGGTAAATTTGAGAAGTTGGAGGACATTGTAGCCACGCCCTATTTTAGTGCCCCGGTCACCATTAGTGAACACGGCGGTGTGGATTTGAAGCGACGAGCATCGAACCAGGGACGCTCAGTTCACTCGCTCGACGCCTTTGCCAACCGGGCCACCGCACCCACTATGCAAATTATTAAACTAGTAAATAACTAAAACTATGTAAAATAATTATTGAGAGGGACGGGAAGGGATGGGAAAGGATAGGAATCCGTGTTTCCTATCCTTTCTTAACTTCAACGATAACAACGAGTCTCTCAAAACTCTTTCTTGTTGTAAAGAATTCGTTCCTCTTAGAAAAGAGATAATTAATTAAGACTCTTCCAAAGGATACTTTTTGGATAGTTAACAGGATATAAACTATCACAGGAGTTTTACCTCTGTGACGATATGCACACTTTCTCCCAGATATCTGGACATAGATTAATTCAAAATACGGAGTTTAGGTTTTAAAATTATGCATTTAATTATATACAATATTTACACTTCAGTTACATCAAATTTTACAGTCATAACCGCCCTAAGGCACCGGGGAGTTTAGATTCTTCCCCAAACAGTCAGAGTCCACTGACTACGTGAAACGGCACTAAGCCCGGGATTCAAGTTCCCAAAAATGTAATCTGGCCCAAGGCCGCAGGTATCAATCACCTTCTGAGAGTAGATCTTAAGTCTATCTGATTCTTTTTCGGTCCGAGGTTCTCCACGAAAACTCTAAGCACCTCCCTGGAACATATTTCGTCCTATCATGCGTTGGTTTTAGTGCTTAGACGCTGATTTGTTGAAATAGTGACATCAGCAATTTCCAACATTCGAGAATTTCCCACGCAGAGGGTTTTAGCGTAACGAACAGCCCCTTTCTGCATGAAGAATGTCGGACTCTCGGTGTGTGGCCTTTGTCGCCAGCTGACACCCTCTTGCCAGTAGACAAGGAGAGGAATATCGCCCTCTGCCCGGCGATGACCATCAGTCAGTTAGCTTGACACCAGAGTTCAACCCTGTTCACGCCCCCCTCTGTTGCCAAGGACAGGGGTTACAAAAACACATCAAATATTCACCTGACTGACTGCTTGAAGAATTTCCTATTCTTCACACCTCTCACCTGATCTGCTTACCATGTGTTTGCTCGCAGTATTACGAATCCCAGAAAATTTCTAAAACTAATAAATAGCTAAGACTATGTAAAATTATTATTGAGAGTTTGCTCGCAGTATTACAAATCCCAGAAAATTATTAAAACTAGTAAATAACTAAAACTATGTAAAATTACTATTGAGAGGTCTGAAATTCTTATAACTAAGCAGTAAGTGAAATGTTTGAATAAAAATGTTTTTCCATTAAAAAGTCTTTGAATTAATTTGTAAGGGATAATTACTGTAAAAACATAAATATATTTTATAAATTAATATCTATATTCACATAAATAAACTTTTTACATTTTCTTGTTAGAGACAAAACAATCAAACAAGACTTTTTTCCCTCCAATAGGAAATAAAATGCCCAGTTCACTTAAGTAAATATTCTAATTAACTTCGAATGCACTTACTGAAAAGAAAATAAAGGTTTCTTTTTAGCAAAAAGGAAAAAAAGGGAGGAGGATTCTTGATTCCCACTGAAATAGTTTCTTAAGTTTTAATCAGAATTTCAAAGGAAATAATGTTAAACAAAGTCTTTACTCCAAAAGCTATCTTACATTGTGTCGGAAAAACAATCAGGTAAACATTTCTTCAAAGTATTAGTATTTTGAGAATTTACTGAAGTTTTATTCTCTGGCTATCGTAAGTTTTCGTGTTTGTTTTGGCGAAAGGGGCAACTCTCTTTAACTGATGGGTAAATCTAATAAGTAAGTTCCCCGCTGTCAAGTAAACTGTTTTTTTCTAATACTCTCAAATTGCAGGAATCGATGATTGTTTCCTGTCTAGTTTAGGGTTTTTAGTGATTTAGTGAATTCATTTGTGTTAGAGCTTGAGCATGGGTGGAAGAGAGATACAGTGATTGTTGTCTGATTCGGAATCCTCTGAAATGGAATAACTCATAGCAGAAAAAAATCAGTTTTAAACAGCTTTATAGTTTTATTTAGTAAATAAATGATTTTCAACTGGTATTTTATGTGATTGCATAAAGTTGGCGTGAACCCAAGGTTCCTATCCTTTCTTAAATTCAATGATAACAACTGATCTCAAAACTCTTTCTTGTTCTATAGAATTTGATCCTCTTAGAAAAGAGATAATTAATAAAGATTCTTTCAAAGGATACATTTTGGATAGTTAACAGGATATCAGAGACTATCACAGCAGTTTTATCTCCCACTTGATCTGCTTACCATGAGTATTCTCGCAGTATTACGAATCCCAGATGTTGCGTATGATCCAAAACAATACTTCGTGATATATAAGAATGTGATTGAGCTAAATTTCGCATACGAGGTAAAAAAAGAACGGGTAAAAAGCCTACATTTAACTTGGTCGTAATGATGGATGTACATTAACTGTTATCTAAACTAAAAACTCAATTAATAGCCCCAATGATACCATTACACACAACAATCCAGATGTGGATCAAGGCCGGTGGTGCTCATCTCCGCTTTCTTGACCGTGGGCTTGGGGTGCCATGCAGCATACAGGTGGTCTCGGTCAGACGGTCAACCTGACTCGTGACCCCCGAGTTAGTTCCCAAGCATGCTTGGTCCTCATTTTATCGACCCACTCAAGGTATAAAAGGCTGAGTCGACCTTGCCCAGTCGCAGGATTATTTGTTATCTACACTCCTTTTATGTGACTTTCTCTGCAAATTTTTGTACGTTGAACATATAAGATTAAGGAAAAGTTAAACATGCAGTGTTACTAAAATTAGTAATATGTACACATTCTTAAATTCTTTAATGTGAATGGCTGCGTATGTGACTGATATGAACATCAGATACAAAACCTTGTTTTGTCCCTAGATATGTTTATACTTTTATCCAATGTTAATAAACATATTTCAAAACAAACACACACACACAGACATAGATATATATATGTGATAATATTACTAACTGCCTCTGATCGCCCATTCTGAGTTTTATGTCTGTCCTGGTAACCCCTCTTTCTTCCCTGCCTCGCCTTTCCACACACTAACTTCCTCCGCCAATTCTGGCAACCTCTCTGACCTAATTCTATTTTTCGCGCTTTTACGAGGAGACGCTGGACTGACTCGAAGCGAATAAGATGTGTTGCTTTACTGTTTAATAAATTTGTTTGTTCCTGAAGCTGACTGTATTATTTTCCGGCCACGACGATTCTTATTTCAGAAGATGACCATTCGGGTCCACTCACTCACTCACTCTCTCTCTCTCTCTCTCTCTCGCAACCCCCCCCATATATATATATATATATATATATATATATAGGGGAAAGTAGAGTAAGATGACGAAGCGGGTAAGATGAACTCGGTATTTCTCCGAGGCAATCACAGATAGCAGCACCTATCCAGGCGATTCTTAAGACTCTAGTATTGGGTTATGACGCCCACTACAAGTAATATAAGTTGAGATCGTTTTGTGAGTAGTGGCGACTCAAATGTATTTCTTTAATCTGTGTTTGTAAATTTTGGACTTCACAGAACAAGGAATTACCCGACTACGGTAAGTAATTTTTTCTCCTCTATTTTTCTCTCTCAAAATACAACTCGTAACGTTAAATATCATGTATGTTATAGTTTATTTACGATAAGCTTGGATACTGATAAACAACTTGAAATCAAAAATGGCGTTGTGGGGTAAGATGACGAGAAGCCTATCTTAGAATTAGTACTGTCCAGATTGCTGTGAACGGATTCAGAGCAACTGGCATTGAGCCTCTAGACAGCAATATTTTCACAGACGAAGATTTTCACGCTTCTTACACCAGTGATGTTGTTGAAAACAACCAATTAGATTATCCTACCATTTATCAGCAGCACATTTCATCGGCCTTTCCTCCTGAACCTACCATTTCATCAACCCTATCTCCACAGCCATCAACTTCCTCAGCTCTTACTCCACTTCCGATGGCCAGCAAGAAAACAACCAGGAAACCAAGGAAGAAACTGCTTTCTTACCACATTTCTGGATCTCCTGTAAAACAAGCTCTTGAAAAAAGAAGAAAGAAATACAATTGATGGAACTTAAAGGACAGGAAAGATTGAAAAGAAAAGCTGAAACATTAGCGTCAAAGAAAGCTAAATGTTTACCGAAAACACCTAGAAAAAGAAGGAAAACTAGAATGCGTCAACGGGATTACTGATCATCTGATGAGTCATCACAAGAAGAAGTTCCATATGTGGAGGAGGACGACGACTATAATACTGAAACATTATTGGAAAAAGACTTCATTATTTGCGGGGAGGAGCGAAAGGACGAATTATGGTATCAGTGCTTCAGGTGCAAATTTTGGGCACATGCTCAATGTTCCGGCTGGGATAATAATGAAGCGAAAGACAGACCCTGGAAATGCGATTTTTGTATATGAACTTTATTACCTATGTTTTTTCTTAATTTTTGTAACTAATTCTTTAAGTTTTTGTTTCATTATGGGTAATCTGTCATTGTATTTTTAGTGTTATCTGTGCCTTTTTCAGTAAGTACCTAAGTGAAATTGTTTCTCTGCATTTTTCAAAATAAACCTTTATATCTTGATTTATATTGTTATCGATTCGTCATCTTACCCACCGCCCTTAGTCATCTTAGCCCACCTAATGGGTAAGATGCCGAAAATTGCTTTCTTGGTGGAAAGGGAATATTTTGCCCTCTTCCAAGAGGAGATGAAATCGTTTCAATTTTTTTTATAAAACATAAAGGTTGAAAGAAGTCTTTCTGTAAATTTCAGGTTTTTAAACCACTTATTGAATTCAGGAAAAATATTTGAAGCTTAAGTTCGTCATCTTACCCCACCTTCCCCTATATATATATCAATATATATATATATATATATATATATATATATATATATATATATATATATAATATATATGTGTAGTGGGCCATCATAAGTCAGGTGTTGGACGAACAGGAATACAAAAGAGTAGGTTTAATGAAATTCTTGGATATACAGGGACGACACAGTTATGTAGATTATTTTCAAGAAAGTTAATATGGTATTACGTCTTCATTGCACACTTCTTAAGAGTAATTTCTTTTAAATAGAAAAACCGTCGTTTCAGAATTTTACACTTAAAGTTAGGAGTCCGTCTTTACTGGAATCGACTTTCGGTCTCATCTGCTTGCCAAAAGTCATAGCGCGCTCAATTCCAGGCAAAACCCTCTCTTCTCGAGACGTCAACGCTTCGTCAGCAGCTAAGCTTCACACAGGCGAACAAGTGATTGAAATATGAGGTGACAGAGGACAGTTTATTTCATTCATATATATATATATATATATATATATATATATATATATATATATATATATATATATGTGTGTGTGTGTGTATGTATGTATATATATATATATATATATATATATATATATATATATATATATATATATATATATATATATATATATATGTAACAGCACGGGTGACGACGAGGAAGGAAGGTGTTAATTGCTGGCCGTTTGTCACAGAATATCTAGTTCGATGTCAGTTCCCGCGAAAAATATCGTAGCCAGCCTTGGAGGCTCGCTGTCTCTTTGGGGTACTCGAAGGCCCTCTTCAAACTCTTTTACGGGCCCCTCCAGCCCCGAACACGAGGAACACGCCGCACTAAGACAAAGGTTTTTTATTCTCAACTGCTACTTGATATCGGGGCAACAACAATTCAACAAATTCCCCTGCCAAAACCTTGGTGGCTCTTTTAAAACTTCATGAGGTCGTTGTCACATGACCCTTGCACTTTTGCATTGATTGGACAGAGGCCCCCGGACCAGTTCTCTGCGATTGAGCCCGGAGCCTGTTATATAAAATTTGGCGCCCACGAGACTGGGGGTTAAAGGGATGATATACTGATTACCTTCTATTGCTTTTAGGTTACACTCAAATCCTTTGTTCTTAAAACAAAAACTAAATTAATTTGCTTACGCCCAAGTAATTTTAAAGGAAAATGAAAAGAATTTGGAAATTAAAAAAGGTTTTTGTTTTGTATGTTATATATATATATATATATATATATATATATAAATAATTGTACACATCCGATATGTGGAATCTGAAAATAATCCTCCATACCATTTGTAAGCAATAATTAAAGATTCCCTTCATTTAATCTTAGGAACGAAACATTCTTAATGCGCGAGAGCATTTAGTAGCTGGTCTGTAAATAAATGCTAAGCCACTCAGCTATCTTGGATGCAATCAATACAGAAGAGATAGGTTCAACAAGTTTCAGCATATTTCGAAATAGTGAAGCATAAACTGTTTATACCTGATTCAATTCCTTTTCAATGTTCTCTATTTTTATAAATGAATGTGCATTCAGCATTCTAGAGAAATTTATTTTTCATGTCTCTTTTCATGAGATTCCGGAATTCAAAGATGCATAAAGTCAATATAAATCATTTCCATCTTTGAAATCCAGCGTCCCAGAATATTTGCTCGAAAATACAAAAAATCTCATTTTTATAGCATTTTTGTAGTAAATATTTACTCATGCTTAACAGCTAAATTATGCTTTAAAGTAATTTACAGCATTTCATCTCAATTTAAAAAGTCGTAGATTAGATATAATTTTGTACTGTCCCTTGAAATTTAAAATACTAAAAAAACCCATATAGATGTAAAAGGGCTTGAATTGATAAACTTGAAAGAAATTGATAAACTAAAAAGAAAGATATTGGTAGTAATTGTTCGTAGAGAATAACACACGTGTGAACAATGTTAACAAATAGAAATATTTGTTTTGTGGGATTAAGTAGCATTTTCGACTAAATTAGGTACACTTATAATTCTTATTCCCCAGTATCTAAATGGTAAAACATTCATAAATTAAGAACTAATAAGATCACGTAAGAAATGAACAGAACATCACGCTACAACAACAACATCACGCGACAGAAATTTAACAGTGCTAAGACGATGACTCTAGATTAAAGACGATGTCTTTAATTCTAGTGATTTGAGGGATATTAGATAAATTATTTTGAAAAAAATATCAAATATTTAAAATACCTTCTTTTGTTTTAAGGTTGTCTATAATAACCTGGTCTTTCTGAGAGACGCTAAGGCCTTCTATCAAAGAAATGCACAGTGCTAAAAATGGTCCCACTATGTTTATCTTACAGTTATTCTCTCCTATGGAAAAAATAATGGTTTTAACTCTCCAGTTATTGAGATTCTACTATTATTTTCCAAATATTAGAAATTTTAATAGGTTAAAGTTTTTGGCACCACAGACTTATAAGCGCTGAAGTTTAAACATGAAAAATTTAACAATGGGTGTTGATCGCACTAAAGTTTTCATACTTTTCTCAGCTGGAGTAAATGAGTAAAAGAAACAAATAAAAGCAAGAATATTAAAGTGAGAGGCTGCAAAGGGAAATTGAGATTTTAAAAACGTACAATTTGGAAAAGTGTTGAAAAAATATCTTAAAAAAAATCTCTCAGGATAACCACATTTTCCAAACGTATTTTTATTCATGAGTAATGAAATTCAAAATTTTTAAGTTATGCGATTTTAATTTCGAAAATTCTATGAAATTGTTAATACTACTCCTATTTTCGAACAGCAAGAAAAATTGCTTAAAACCTCTATATTTGTTTTAGAAAGTCACCCGGACTTCCAATCGTAGTGTCGAAAAAACTTTAGAACATAAAATGTGTGTGTGTGTATGTATGCATATCTATGCTAACATTTAAACCAAGACGCTCGCCTTCTCCACTGTTTCAAAAATTAACGTATTGGATGTTTTATAAAATTTTAATGTTAATTGTTATGATATCAGTCAGATATTCTATAAAGATGGTACATACTCATTTTAGTGTTTTAAATGTCGAAATAAAAATAAAATCCATTTCTCATAGAGATAGCTTCCTAGCGTTTGACGGGCCAAGAGAGAGAATGAGGAATTACGATATAAAGTGTTTTCAGAGTAATTCAAACATTAAACTGAAGCCCACGTTAGCTGAGTCTTAAAGAATTTCCGTGATCATTTGTAAATTGGTTACAAATTGTATACCCTAAACCAAATGTCAATATCTATTTAAAAATAAGCATGATTTAAAATTTACTGAAAGGAAATAACCTAGGGTACAAAATATCACTATTATAGCCCCTTGAAGCCAAATTATATCCGAAGCACTCGCAGGGTGATGTGTATTTGTTTAATATATTGCGAAAGTTCACACAAATAGACCAGCATAACACATTTGACAACACATTTGACAAGAAACTTCTTGTCAAATGTGTTAAGTTTGATTTATTATGCATATTTTCATTTAGGTAATTTATTATTCAGTCGAAATTATGCACGCTAATTTCTAAAACTAAACTTTAAGAATTTTTGGAGAACTTTAATTAAGTAAATTTTCTGAGAAATTGGCTGAAATGTACTGACAAATCTAGTAAAAAGAAAAGAGGAGAGAGACTCTTCAATTCTGACAAAACCAGTAAAGGCCCGTTTTCAGACAAACTTTCCGAGAGGACCGCACAGGCCTGTTTTTGGTTTTATACTTTCTAATGAATATATAAAAAATCCAGGAGGCCTGCCCCTCTCAAGGATTCTTAAAAATGTTTTTTCCTCGCTGTTAGAACATATTTCTCTATTAGCACAGACAAATTAGGCGTTCCCCTTGAAAAGCAGGTAAGTGCTAAAATTTCCGAAGAGTATTTTTTCACTGATACAAGGGTTTGTTCCAAGGCTAAGGCCTGGAAAAGGAGGTAAGTGCCTAGCTAGTTTGGTTTAGTTCTGAGCTAGGTACTTAACTCCTTTTCCACGCCATTAGCCCTGGAACAAACCCTTGTATCAGTGAAAAAATACTTTTTGGAAATTTTGGCACTTATCCGCTTTTCAATTGTAACGCCTCAAACATCTTCATGAAGGTTTTGCGAATTTCTGGGCCTAATATAGCACAAGGCCAGACGATAGTCGAATGGCTTGGGAGATAGTCTGGGGGTTAAAACGCCGTGGTAAGCATTGGTGTTTGTAGCCGTTTGGAATTAGCTTTAAGCTGTACTTTCTCACCAGTTTAGCTCTTGTGTTGCAAATGGGGATAGAAGAACTCGCAACCAACTACCCTTGTAGAGCCAATGAAATTAATAGATTATTTCAAGACCTGGATGATCTGAAAACACAATACCAACTCTGACATGACGTGCTTTTTAGAGAATGGTTTCATTTATGGTATGATTCTTACAGACATTCACTCACAGTCGAATATATGTACCCATTTGGGGCTTTTGATGGATGAGACTATACCTTTGTTCATAGTCCTTACTGCTAATTTAATAGTTTGTTTTTTCCCCCAGACTTCGGGAATTAACTTACTTGGCAACCATCCTAAAGTGTTTTTCGAAATAAACTTTTTACTAGAGTAAAGCAAATTTTTAAATTTGAAAGATAAAATAAAATTCAGAATTTTTACATTGCTTTGCATTTTTTAGGTGACAAAATTTATAACGTGTTTGGAAATGAAATATTCCATTGTTTTGAGTTTTTTTTTCAAGATTTTTCTTTTCTTTTTAATGTGGTCAATTTTTGTACAAAAAAAGAGAAATAGATTCTTTGAATAGTTGAAGCACTTTCTCATCCATATGTATGAGAAGCATTGAAAAGATGGAATGGCCTTCAGTGGATAAATAGCGGTCTTGAGCATGAAAAAAATCCCAATCGCTCTCCATTAGCATCACGTGGTATTAATCGATCAGAGAGCTGTCTGCATCGCTAGGTGTATAAAGTGCAGGTAAGGAAGATCTATACAAAAACATTCTTGGGGTAAAAGAAAGTAAAAAAATAGTAGTAAACATTTTTTTATTTTCAAGAAAATTTACAATCAATTCTTTTCAGATACTTTTATCTAAATATCAAAAGAGAAGCAATATTCAAATCCGAGATTTTACAAGATGAACAAAACATGATATTGCGGCTGAGCATGCACACATTAATATTCAAACAGAAAACTTTACGATATCATGAAACGTGCTTTAATATATTGTTTTCAGCAAAATATAAAACACTATTTTAAAATACATAAAAAAAGGATTTGGGATATTAGGTTTCTATGTGTTAGTTTGATGATTAATATAACACATCTTTTACTAAAATAGATTAAGAGCGAAAAAAAATCCGTATGTAAAATTTTTATTATAGAAAAATAAATTTCAAAAGTCTTCATAAGTTGAAAGAGATTTTAGAGTCAAGTAATTATAAATGAATTAATTTATAAGTAAGTTTTTAAATGCTTAATTCAGGAATAAACTTCAAAACTTAAAATAACCGCGTTTTTAACATTGTTTTCACTACTGTTCTTGTTACAAAAAGTTTTATGTATAAGTAGACGAATGTATTTGAACGAAAACTAATGAAATAATAAACATAACTTGATGTAGCAAAGTTGGAATAATTAAAGCAACAATTGCATTAAACAATTAATTTCATTTAAATAAGTTTAAATTAGAATTTCCCAATTAGAACTGATACTAAGCAAATACTTTTAGAGAAGGTAGCGGAAATTCTCTTGTATATACTCCGGTTTCAAATTAATAAAATTGCTAACTTCTCAGTAGATTTACAGTTGCTGATAAAAAATGAAGTTATTGCGTAGACGCACTATGCTGACGTTAATTATAAATCAAAGTCTTCAACCATGAATTTATACCACTTATTTTGGGCTCTTCAACGCTCATGGCCAAATACTTTTTACGTTCACCCGTTGCATGCGAATTTTCTACTCCTCGTTTATACCCAGGTGAATCTGCTCATTTCATTCTAACGTAAAACGTAGAATTAACGTTAAACTATTCTAACGTATATCATTCTAAAGGTATTTAGCAATCACACTAAAAATACACGTTTTTTCTTGGGAAATGACTCCACCTGGGCGAGTAATAACGTCCTCTTTAGCATTCGATGATAACTATACACAGGACTAGATGCTTCACAAGTGTCATGCCAGTATGCTTTTCATTTATAACTGAAACCAGTGCTTTTTTGTTTGTTAATACATTGCCTATGACTTATTTAACTTGGCACGTATTACATACTTTTTTGCGATGTTTATGCTTTTGCAGTCTCACACTCTGGGTTCTGGCGTAGTATCAAGATGTGTCAGACCGAGATTGATTGTTGCCAGATTATCTCCTAAATTCTTTTACCGCATCCATTGAAGTAATTGGATATGTATAATTTTATACCTACCTTTTACTAATTAGTATTAAATTAGTGGCCTGGTGAACAAAATACTTCTTTGATAACCCCATACAAACCTTAGTTAGCAATTAGATTTTTGAATAGGGATGATATTCTTGAGTAGGTTCAGTTTTACTTTATTTACCGATATTTCTTATCGTTTTAAAAGTCAGTACCTTGTTTGTTCCGTGATGTTTTGGAATTTTTGATTTTATTAAGCGGCGTATTGATTATTAATTTTTCCTTTGTCAAACTATGTTAAATACAAAACGGAAGTTTTGTAATACCTACAGCAGACTCCGTTTTAGGTATGGACACTAGGGCGGAGCGTAAAAAAAAAGTTTTCGATTTTGTTTTTGCCCTAGTATGGAAAAGTTGGGTACTGGTGGGTAGGTCACGTATGCAAAGTTTTGGGAAAAATAAAAAATATCTTCCTATCCATTTCGGCCGTGATTTTTAGCAGATTTTTTACCATACAGTTAAAAATGTGTATTTCCATTGTTTTGTATGCAGCTTTTCGCTTTTTCTGAAATAAAATTCAAGCTGCATTGCGAGTTCCACCCGTGCCCACCTATCCACCCAACCATATCGGCACTAACTCCTTTGCCCTTGCAGTTATTCCGGTTTTTAATCGGTACTCGCATTTGGTTTCAAATGGTGGCATAGCATTTCTCGACTCTGTTCGGGTTCTAACTAAATCGTCACGCTTATTTTCTCCACACACAGCCGCAGAAACCTCTGTTACTAGTTTCACGAAACGTTCAACACTTTGAGTGTGGCCAGGAAATTTTAGGTTTCCCAGGTGTTGAGCTACAGACTCTCCACTGAAAATCAAATTTCTCAAATCATCTTCTATTAATTGGGGGTTCCGTCAAATTACATTTTTGCCAATCAATAAGGTCTATATACGAAACTGCCTCGAAGTTGAGCGACGGAATGTTGTAGTGTCTGATTCTTTATTTTTTTCCTTTCTTGCTCGTGAAATCCTACGTAGTCCAAGTTCTCGAATGGACTGTCTGTCGTCTGTGATCATTGACAAGATTATTGCTTCTGGGTGGCCGAAATAGCCATTTCTCTGGATAATGGGATCGACCACAGTATTTAAATCGTTTTTAAGATAGCGTGAGACGTTTATTGTCTGCCACAAATTTCGTGGACCATTCGTGCAATATAGATTTAATTTGACTGTAAACCACATAGGTGGGTACACTTTCATGATGAACTCTGCCAGAGTTTGAAGTTGGTTTGAAGGCTCTGACGAGATAATGTATAAACGCTTTATTCGATTTGCAGTTGTTAGCCAACGTGCATGAGACATTTTCCCAGAGTACTTTTGTGACAAATTTGATGAACAGTTTCTATTTGTGACAGCTTGACAAATATCCCAAAGCTATCGCTTGTGTGTGCTATGATCCTTTATGTTGATTTTCGGAAATTCGCTCGAAATGTCTACAAATCTCACAACTGGGAGGTTTTTACAATTTGCCAATGCTTTCCCAGTAAGACCAGAAAATGCATTAGGGCCACTCGTTCCACAATCCAAATGCTGCACTAAATGTCGGAATGGTAACTCATTTGCGTGTAACTGGCAGATAAACCAGTGGAAGGATTTCCCAATGTCTTCCCTAGAAAGACGAATCATACCGATTTTATAGCCAGTATTAACGACTGTTCCATCGCACCCTATTGCTACTAGTTGATGAATGTCAATATTCTTATTCTCCATGAATTGCAGCATCATTTGAGAAATACTCAAAGCTGATGATGAGGTTAGGACTATGTGTCCAAGGTACTTTCTTCAGGTTCCTTAATCATTGTAACGTGTTCTTCCAGGACTGTTTTCTGGTACATCTTTCCCCCTACGCTCTCTTGCATTAGAGTTTTGCCCTTCCTTCCGTCAAAATAAAGTCCCTTCAATGGTTCCAGCTGTCTTTCATTTCCTTGCTGATATTCTTTCCGAATATTTCCTCTCTCTTCTTATTTTATGTCTATGAATTGCATTTAAAGTGTCTGTTTTGGTAATCATCCCCAAATCTTCCAAAGCAGCGCTTGCAATGATGTCTCCAGCCCGATCTGAAACTCCGGTTCTGTCACTAGCTATAGCTACTGCTGGGTATCGGCTTGATCGTAACGTCTTTTTCCCTTCATATTGAGTTATCCTGGATGTGGATGGGGAAGGCTTCAAGTAATATGTGTCACTATCTGAGTTATATGGATCAACGTCAGAATCTGGATCAGGAAATGTGAGCCTAGATGGAGTAACAGATGACGAAATGTTTATATTAAGACTTACTGTTTCTGTCTCTTTCTGATTCCTATCGGGTCGTTTCCTCAGCTTTCAGTTTCTTTTAAGTCAACTGCGCCTATAGACATTTGCCTAAGTGCCCGTTGGTCTATAAGAAAAGTTCTTTCCATTTTAGGGATCCTTTTATGCTTTGGGCATGAACAATTGTTAAAAGAAACACAATTAGATGAAAAAATGTCGAACAATTTCCGTGAGTCTTTCACGAAGGTTTTAAGCTTCGTTTCTAAAGTTTTTGTTGACAATGTTTGCATGCCAAAATATTTCTTTACCTTTCTGCACGCAGTGTGTCAGCTGCTGCCTTTCTGTATTAAGTTTCGAATTACCTCTGTATTTTATTTAAGAACAAAATGACGAGTTGCATACAAAACAATGGAAATACACATTTTTATCTGTATGGTAAAAATCTGCTAAAAATCACGGCCGAAATGGAGACGGAAGACATTTTTTGTTTTTCCCAAAACTTTGCATACGTGACCTACCCACCAGTACCCAACGTTTCCGCATTAGGGCAAAAACGAAATCGAAAACTTTTTTTTTTCGCTCCGCCCTAATGGACACTGATGAAGGCACTGCAGTGAATAGAACTTTAAAGTTATATGGTGTACCGCTTTAAATAAAACCAAAGTATGTATATCTTATTAATAAAGGGCGATATTAAGACCTCTTTCAAAGGAAACAAAATTTCAGTTACTTTTGATATATAATGTAAATGCACCTATAATGGGCCATGTCCCTATAATGGGCGACCCTTTAGAAATGTCGAGAAATTAAGGGTCTATTGTTACCCTAGACAGTGGAAGGGGTGAGGGTCATTGGCTACTACCTACGAGGATCCCTTAGCATTGGAATTCAGTTCATTCCTTTACTTTGTGAGAAGTGCAAGGTGTATTCTGCTAGAGAGAAGAAAATTTGTGTTTGTTTAAACGTCTGCTTAAGAAATCTGTTAAGGTAAGTGAATTTTTCAAAATTTTTTATTTAAGTACTATAATGCCTGTTTATTGACTTAAACTATTATTCATTACGATACTATGTATAATTCAAATTGTACAGTGATTAAATGACAAAAAACTTAGATTCCATTGTCAAAATAGCGTGGCCCATCATGGGATCACGAATTGTTACACTGTCCCTGTAATGGGCCAGCCCGTGTACTGGTACAAATTATTTTTTCGGAAATGTCAATATTTGCAACAACATACCAGCTGTGATAAGTAAAGCGGTACATCACCGGCAACATTAACCACAATTATTAAGTAAATTTAATTTTAGGTGTTTAAGTTAATAAATTTATATTTCAGTTATATTTCAGTTTTTATATATTTAGTGTAGTTGTACTGTAGTTATAAAATGAATAAACCGGTTTAAAAATATACATCATGTTTTTAGTTCCTTTTCTTTCCAATTTTATGATATCGTAGACTTGATTTTTGTTCCATAACATATTAAATAGATGACCCGTTAATGTTGTGATGGGCGATATTGATGGCCCATTATTGGGTGGCCCATTATGGGTACATCGGGAAAAATAATGGCCCATTATAGTTGCATCAGGTTGGTTATTATTTATGTATATATATATTTTTTTTATGAATGCAGCCAGTGCGCTCCAATTGCTACTACAGATGTAAGACAGTTATTAAAATGGCAGGTAAAAATTTGGACCAGTTTGCTTTATCTATAGCTGTGAAAATTCAGATTTACTTCATTTTTTCTCTTAACCGGCCCATTACTGGTGCGTTTACCTTATGTATACACTGACTCACATCCTCTTTAGCCCAAGATATATTTTTTTAATATTGAGGTTTTCGTTATGTAAATATACCTGAGCACACCGAAATAAAGTCCGACATCAGAAAAATAAAATAAGCTGTACACCAAAGCTATTGATTTTTGATTTTGTAATAATAGTTTTTACAAATTTTAATATTTCAGAAATATTTTCTTCTATCTTTTTATATTGTTATCCTTTCGCGAGCTTCATTTCCCTAGGTAATATATAAAATCAATATTTATTCTAGATGATTACATGTCACTCCAAAAGCTTGAATAAGTTTACATTTTAATATAGTGATCAAATACACTGTCTCAGTTTTACCTCTCAGTTGATGATAAAATTGAAAACAATGATTCCGATATTTTATAAGAACATAACAAAAAAGAACAGATAAAATCAATGTAATTTTTTTCGTTTTGTAGTTTGCGTTACATACAAGGTTTAAAATTTTTTAATCGTTAAAAACAAAAGCTTGAACCGGATTCTTGTAAAAAGAATGGATTTTATGTTATAACTGATTTTTAGACTTGTTGGAAGGGAATACTTAAACTACTCCCGGGGTTTTTCCATTGAAAGTTTAATATTTACAAAGATTTTTTAATAATCTATAACATTGAATTATTTCATCTGCTATATAGCTTTACATGCTAGTGATATAGGGAATTTTAACTAAATAAAGCAAATTTTACAGCGAATATTTTTCGCTTTATCATAGTTTTTCTCAGTGAGCAGAACATTTGCTTTAAAATAAAGAAACTGGCAATGAATGCAAGTTTTATAATGCTGATTAAATTGAAAGATAAATTATAACCTTATGTAGTTAGTTCAAGCATTGCGATGGAAAATCTTTTCAGGAATTGTATTATTTATTGCTAAAGAATTAATCGTTATCCCAAAAAAGCTGCCATTACACCCACTGAGTGCAATGAATTTTTTAGTTTGCTTTAGAAAAATTGCGAGTTGCGACCTCGAAACTCTTTTCAGTTAATTGCGTCACCCCACAGAGCATACCATATTAAAGTTTAAGTTTTGTAACATGTTTTGCTAACCTTATTTCTTATCTTTGAATACACTAGGATGAAAAATATGCTTTCAATCTCACAGCTATTGAGCCCCAGTCCTGTTTACATGACTCTGGCGTAAACCTTGTGACTTATGTACATTTATACATGCAACGATTAACAGAGTAAATATGACAGTTTATAGGAAAGTAGATTTATTACCCGGCTTCGCACAGGATTCAGGTCTGTTATTTTTTTTTCAATGATTAGCTTCATGTTAGGATGTTCTAAAGTTGTAACAACTCTTAAACTTTGCTGTGTGTGTGTGTCCCTTATTTCTGAAAGATTAAAAGTTGCTCTCTTCTTTTTAGACATTTTAAAGCATTAATTTATAGCAAGTCAATAATGTTTGAATGGATTTATTATTATAGAAAAAGATTCAATATTGTTTGAATGGACTGAGAACACACTCAATATTAAAACACAACAAATCTGATAATTATTATAGAAAAAGTATACACACATATTTTATACTAGGAATTCTTTCTCAAAACTAAATCGTTTGCTACGTTTCAATGCCACTTCAGTTATATAAATCATCGCATCAAGGCTAAACGCGCGTGTTTCTAGATAATTGAACGTGTCCTTCAGTATATCTCAGTTTGAACAGATAGCTTGGGATAGTTTTAATGCATGAAATGGATTGAGAACACATTAATTGAAAATGAATGACTTTCTATCTTTATATTTTTATTTTTAAAAAGAAATATTCGGGTGTTGCCACGTATATGAAAATAATATATCACATCCATTCTTGCATGCGCCAATATATGAATAAATCACGTTTTTAATTCATGTCTATTTATTTTTACGCAAATATTATAATTTAATTGGTAACAATGAAATGTTATGGCTTTGAACAAAAATATCTGTTGATACCGCGCAAACTTGTTCTAACATAATTCGGGAATGGAACGTTGTAGCTGGATGAAAATAATCACATTCATCCAAATTTTACAAGCACATTAAACCGTGTAAATTTCATCAAGGTAGAGCTCACGGTTCTTGAGTTTTTGCGACTCACACACACATACACACACGACCCATTTCCAGTTTCTGCTTTATATATAAGATAAAAGTATTTCAGTTGAATCGATATTTAAAGCTCCAATCAATCTCTGGAAATTATGAAAGACGTGGGCCACCTTCCAATATGTCCCTCGTTCGTTACTATATGCATAGCTGATTCTTTTTGAGGATAAAGCAACCTTGTTTTAAGAGCTGTGAAGGAGTGTATTCAGAGGATTCGAGCACATTTTTCATGAAGGGAAAAATGATCTGACAAGTGCATTCACATGAAAAATCTGACTGTATATGCATGATTTCAACGAAAAAGATAAAGGGAGGAAGTGAGACCATGATTCTAAGCATCGGCAAATGTGTCGACTAAGCCCAAGAGAGCAGTCAGTTTCTTTTATAAGAGCAATATGTGTAATAATTTCCCAAGAACGAAAGAGATTTTATACAAATTGAGACAAGCTACTAGCGGAAGAGGAAATGCGGTAAAACTGCAAAAGTGAGGCAAGTTTAACGGGAAAAATCAGAAAAGTAACAAAAATACTTTACTTACAGTGCTCCCAGTCTAATCAGACAAGTCAAGATAATTTCAAAATCAAATTTCACAAAAATATTAAAATTTCATTTCACTAAATTTGACGCTTTTCGTCCTACGAAATGAGAAAAACATTATGCGATGCACTACTGGAAGGCATGAGAAACAGAACTTGGAATTAAATGGATTTAGAATATTTGATATTTTAATTTCATTATTACTCCTTGTTCGCTATCTCATACAAAACTGGGAATATCACTGTCATTTTTAATTTCGTTCTAGTTGTGACAAGACATAAAATTAGATCCGTAATTCATATGAGTTAAATTATTTTTGACTCCTCATTTTACTGGAATATTTAAGAATTTATTTCTAGAACAAAAATTAATTTTCAATGTAATGATAATTGTCATTATACTGAATGAAAGTAGTGTTCAAATTTAAAAGGTTTAAACTAAATACCTTCAAAATTACGTATAATTGATTTAAAAGCTGCATTTGAGTGAAATATTGCTTTTAAGTATTTCATTAAATAGTTTTAAAATGGCACATTTCCTTGGGAATTAAAGAAACGCACATGCTTTTATATGGATTATAACGAAAAAAATCATATTGTGTGATCCTTTAATATATTTCTTGTAGAGAGTAAGTATAAGGTTTAAAAAGCATATTTGGGAAGAAGTGTGAGGGGATAATTGCGTAAAGTACATATTTACGAGATTATTTTAATGACTTTTTAATGAATGCATTAAATTTCTAAAACTTTCAAATTTAGAATTTGTAATCTATTTTCTCACTTACAGTAAAAGCCCATTAAAAGAAATTTTTTTGCATTTATTTATGTGGGTTGGAAGTGTAATTGCTCATGGATTTCACCAATTTGTATAAACTTTTTTACTTCAGCCTATGAGATTTGTCATCGTATAAAGCGTTTATTTTATAGTTAAATAATTTCTTTGTAATTTCTTTGTATTTCTTTGTAACTTATTTTCTAACTTACAGTAAAAGCCCCCTAAAGGAAATTTTTTTGCATCTATTTATGTGGGTTAGAGGTGTAATTGCTCATGAATTTCACCAATTTATATAAACATTTTTACTTCAGCCTATGAGATTTGTCATAATATAAAGCATTTATTTCATAGTTAAAACATTTATTATCTTTGAACGTTATTTAAAGTATTTTCGTAAGAGTCGTAATTTGGAAGGCTTGTTGTTGGTTGGTTGAGAGCACTATAGTCATTTTTGCCGAAACGCCCATAACAAGAATGATCTAATACATGTAGTGGAGACACTCTAAGTCCATCCCGCATTTGCGTCACATTCCAGGAAAATATGATACACGCATTCCTGTCACTAAGGAAATCATACTCCAAGGTCAAGATCAAAGTAATGGGTTTAAGGAGTACCTAGCGGGGCAGAACGTACTCCACTTTAACTTCCAATAGCTAAGATGAAAATCGGATATTTCGAAGCTAAATGTAGCACAGCCAAACTAGAATTTAGAAGGCGAACGGCAAAGTCCATGAACCGCATCACGGTCGTTTCAAAAAGCCGTCGCAGCCCATCAAAAAAAATAATAAATATCCTACTCCAAGTCTCAGCTGGTAGTGTTCCGAAACGACAATAACTTAACCTCTAGTTGAGTCCTTAAGTATTGAAAAAAATGTGTGTTAAACATCTATAATGTCTGAAATGTTTCTCACAGGAAAAATATATTTAAAAAGATTTTACTACTATTTTCTACAAAGCAATTAAAAATTATCAAAATATATAAGCAAGTTATTCATATTGAGCCTGAGACAGCCAAGCGGTTAGCCCGTTTGAATTCGGATAGAGGGACCTCTTTTCAAATCCCGGCAGGCATCATTGAATGCCTTCGTGTCTACGCCTAGTATAGGAATGTTAAATCCGTAGGCCGGAAAGCCCTCCCATGTGGTAATTTGGCGGGGTTGTGTACGAGCTCACGAGATGTCGGTCGTAAGGAGGATCGTTCAAATCTGAGGTGACCTCCAGGGAGCAATGTTGATTAATCTTTATTGTGCTTCCAGATAAAAAATAGTAAAAAATTACTGAAGTTAATCTTGCGAATATCTCTGGACAAGTGCCTCCACATTTGAAAGAAAAACTGTTCAAAGTAAATTTATATATATATATATACTGCTGGCCACCCAAATTGCAACACCAAGAAAGACAAGAGATATCACAACAAAATTTATTTTGTAGGTAACATGTTGACCAAGTATCAAATGATTAAATTTATAGACTTCTGTGAAGTGTGGTTCCTGCCAAAATCAGTAGCCAGAGTAGCCGCCATTGTTGGAGATCACCGCTGCCACACGCCTCGGCATTGATTCAAAGAGACTTTGGATGAGTTCTTGGGGTACAGCAGACCAAGCAGCTTCCACACATTGCCAAAGTTGATCTGCTGTGGCAGCTGGGGATGGAATCTGGGTCAATCGTAGAGCAACCATGGACCACATGTTTTCTATCGGCGAAAGATCCGGAGAGCGAGGCGGCCAGGGAAGCAATTCAATCTGGCGATTGACGAAGAACCGTTGGACAATGCGTGCCACGTGTGGTCGTGCATTATCCTGTTGAAATATGGCCGTGGGCAAGCCCTGAAGGTAAGGAAGGACAACTGGATCCAACACCTCGGAGATGTAGCGCTGGCTGTTTAAAGTACCGGCAATGCGTACTAGAGGTGTGCGAGAGTGATATCCAATACCGCCCCATACCATAATACCCGGTGCAGGACCAGTGTGGCGGTGCATAACGCAGCTGTTCAGCATCTTCTCTTCACGGTGTCTTCAGACTCGAATGCGACCATCGTGGTGTTGCAGACAGAAGCGTGACTCGTCAGTAAAGACAATTTCATTCCATTCTGCCGTCCACATCCTTCTGTCATCGCACCATTGGCGGCGGAGACGTCTGTGGTTCTGCGTCAAGGGTAGACAAAGCAATGGACGTCTTGCTGACAGACCCCTCTGCTGTAAACGGCGTCGAATGGTACGCGCAGACACTGGACGATGCGTTACAGACTGCATGTGCTGTGCTATGGTTCGTGATGTGACTGAGCGATCCGTCACTGCCATGCGCATAATTTGCCTGTCATCACGTGAAGTGGTGCGCTGAGGTGGATGCGATCGAACACGCCGGTCCGTCGTACCCTCCTGCATCCAACGATCACATATCCGCATTACAGTTGTTTGGTTTCGTCCAACACGACTACCAATTTCCCTGAAAGATAATCCACAATTTCGGTAGGCCACTATCCTTCCTCTGTCGAACTCGGATACTTGATCAAAAGATGATCGCTGTTTTCGACGAGGCATAATTGATCGTTTTTTTGAAAAAACCACAAGAAAAACACAATTGCCGAACTTGAAATAGTCGAAATCTCCAAGCCTTAAATAGCGCTTTGAAGTGGCGCCACAGGCGCGCGTGATGTGAGTCTGCGCTGAAATTCTAATCATTTGCATATCTCACCTCCGCTAATGCATGTTGTAAATTTCATGTTATTTGCATGTTTCCTTCAGGGTGTTGCATTTACAGTGGCCAGCAGTGTATATATAAAAAAGATTTAAAACATATTTTGCATACTCTCTTCTTTAAAGCCATTCAAAGTTATAAAAATATAGTAGTAAACTATTCAAAGCAATTTTTCTGAAAAATTTCAGCAAAATAGAGAGAATACTAAAAAAAAAAACTTTTACAGTTGTTAAAATAATCTTTTTGCTATCATAAATTAATCATACTTTTGGTTGATGACTTTCAAAATTTAGTGAGCTATTGCCTTAACAAATAAGAATTTTAAATTTTATTTCAGAAAAAAAGATCTCGCTGACAACAGATTTGATTTGAGCCTTTTTCAAGTGCTATCAATGAAATATTCAGAATTCTAATAAATTATTCAATATAATTTTTACTGAAAGGTATTATCCATGGGAAATAAAAATGCTTGAGGGAAGAAATCTAAAAGAAGTTTTTCACAAAACTGGCTGGCAAATGATGGATAGCATTGTTGATTTCTAAAATCCGAAATGCCTCTTAATTTTTAAAAATAAAAACTTAATTTCTCATTTCGACGAGTCCATTTTTAGGTATAGATGTCTCGTTTTGTAAACATCAATATACATCTGTGAATTTTTAAAAAATCCCTCTATCCTAAGATCGTTTAGCATACCTGAAAGAATAAGGTGAAATGTTAATCCCTGAGAGCATAGAAGTAATTAGTAAAAGGTTCGGAACAGTTTTAAATTTTTTAGGTAATTTGCATCATTGAATTTTCTTGTAATACAAAAAACGATTCTCTATTTAAAAAAAATTTTGCTTTTTAGAATAAAAAAAAGGTGAATTGCTATTTCCTTCGAATGAATCGTCTTTAAATTAGACGATAGGAGAATTATGTTTTCACAAACAAATTTGATCTAGATAAAAGAGGGATAACATATCAATAATTGTACTTATTACGCAACTACGATAGTTGTGAGTAGTATCAAATTATTCTGCTTCGATTTATTCATAAATGAAAGTCGCCTGGTTAAAAAAGGGTTTAAAAACTGTAAATTAGATTTTAGAGATACTGATCAAACTTAGGAAATTTGGTTGAATGTGTTATTGACGTTTTTTAAAGATAAGATTAAACAGACCGCATAGAATATTTGTGTCTTATGGAACAGAAGCGGCTTTCAAATAAATCCTTAGATTTTTCCAAATATGTGACAAAGAAATATGGGCTTCACCCATGGCATTTTTACTCAAATAATCCGCGGACTGACGTCTATAACGTACCGGTTATCTAACCATAAACTTGTGCATTTGAAGCTCAGTGTCATTATTCTTCAGAAAATGCCACCTTTAAATAAATCGGCATTGTAACCCAAGATCCTTTGAAAGCTGAAATTTTGTACGAGCTGTTTTCCTGTGATTCACGTAAAACTTTAAAATTTCCTAATGAGGAATCCATTTGTTTGTTCTCTGCAAACACTAAATATAAGGCATATTGGCATTGTCCAGTTCATAACAACCCTTGAATTTAGGGGCAAATTTGATTGTAAATTTGATGACAATGTGCCGAATTTGTGGCAAGTGAATTTTCTTTTACCTGGGGGCTCTAGAGATATCTTGAATTGTCCTGTTACAAGAAATTTCTAAAATGCAATAAAATTTTGCAAGGGTCAGTTCGAAATGTATTGATCGAACGATCAATACATTTTTTTTATTCGTCGATACAAAAGTACGACAAAGGTCAAGAAAATTATTACGCCTCTACGAATCCATGTGTTAATTAAAAAATATCTTTAACATATCGCGGGGCGTTTTATTTAATTTTGTCCAATTTGTTCCAGATCACAACAGACTCTGTTTAAAGGGCAGACATTAATCAAATATGTGGGTCATAAAGATAAAAGATAAGCGAAAAATACTTAGGATGTTATGTTACAAATATTTGAGCATGAATATTTTATCTCTTCTTTTTGCCTTGAGCAATCAAAAATGTAGATCGTTAAAGAAGTTCAGTTTCAGAAATAATGCGTTTTTATTTTTAATAGTGTTTTGAAACAAAGTATATGCTCGAAGTAAAATATTACTTCAGAAATTGCTGATCTCAATTTGCAGCTGCTTATTTATTACACTTGACGTATCATCCGATGTGACCTTGCAGCTGTTAAGATTTATTACTTGACGCTTCTGAAATCAGGGAGATTGTTGAGCTGGTAAATGGAATTACTACCCTTAGTTATAAGGGCAAAATTATAGTGATTAGGAGGAGTATTTTGAGTTTTCTGTATTGATGATAATTTAGAGAAGTGGTTCTGAATTTGTGGTCCCTGGTGGGGGCTGTGCAAATGTTGAAGTCTTGTGAATTTTAGAAAAGTTAGACCAGGGATAAATATTCAGGAGAAACATTCACAGAATAAACATTTCTTTTTCGATTTCTGAGCATTTTAACACTAGAACGCCCGACGGAGTCCTTTCGACTCCTCACGCTACAAAAACACTGATATCATTCCCAATTTTTCATTTCAGTTGTTTTCCTTCTGTGACTTTTAATGAGATAATAATGTCTATGACTTGAGGAAACCAGAAATATTTAATTTAATTAGTAAAATATTTGTGGGCCCATACCCCTAAAACGCCCAACGGAGTCGTATCAACTCCGAAAAGAAAAAAAGGGAAATTTTATCGTTTCCATCTCTGTTTCGGGGTCATGACCTTGGATAATATATGTTTTCCCAAACAGTGGCTTATCAGTTATTATACCCTTCCCCTGTCCACCCCTATATAGAAAATATGGTCAGTTCTTTGCACCTGCGGTCCAAATGCTTTCTTCTTTGAATGACTCATTTCACCGTTATTTCGTTTCTACTTGTGTTCTAATTATTAGAAGCTATTGCACTACTCAGTTTTGTTGCATATATTATGGAAAATGGCTCGTAAAAAAGTATTAACCCTCGAGGAAATAGCAGTTCTACTACGAGAGATCTCAGATAATGAATCTGAAGATGGGTGAGCTGTCAGACATTGAAGACGAGGATTTTGAATCTGTCAATTCTGAAAATAAAAATGACTATTCATCTGATTCTGATGAAAGTGAGAATAAAGAAACTACAAAAATAGTAATACGGGAGCCTTAATTGCTCCTGATGGTACAGAATGGGAAATATATGAAAGTGGAAAAAATCTTGGGAGGTTTCCAAAGCAAAATATCATACGGCAAGATAGTGGACCAACAAATCACGCGAAAAGAAACGTAAAGGATGATAGCGTGTTGAGTGCTTGGTTTTTATTTATAGACAACACAATTTTGAACACAATTTTCAGTATATAAAGAAATATATTGAAGCAGAGGTAAAACGAGTGCTTAGGAATGACACTTGGTCTATATATATATATATATATATATATATATATATAGAGGCTGTTCGCACATTTTTAGACGATTTTGGTAAGCTGTAATAAAAAATCGTTTGCTGCAAAAGAAATAATTGCAATTGTACTATGTTTTTAAAAGTCAAAATTATCGTCTGCGGATTGAAAGTTTTGTTTTTATTCAAAATGGCGTTTTTAACAAAGCAGTGGTTCGAAGGCTACATTTATGCTCTTTCCGAAGAGAAATATGCATACTCCGTTATCCAAAAACGATGTGAGAGTCATGGTTTTGTGATATCTAAAGCGTCGATAGGTAATATCGTCAACAAGAAAGGAAAAAAAAACGTCAAATTGGAGCATCAAGTGGGACAAAAATTCCAAACAAGTATCCAAGAAAAAAACGGACATCTTCAACTATTGCAAAGGTACGTTGTTTAATGTTAAAAGAAAATCCCCCTAGTCAAAAGACAGCTGCAAAATCATCAAAATGCTCGGTGTCCACTGTAAACAAAATGATAAACGTTGATTTAAATCTTAAGAAAGCGAAAAAACGCAATGTGCATCGTCTTCTTCCAAATCATATCGCTGAACGCAGGACACGCTGCAGAATTCTATATGAGAAACACTTATCCAAAGAAAAATGGCAGTCACACATCAAAATCCACTGTAAATTTCCTAAAAGAAATGGAACAAAAAACTGGTATCAAGGCCATACCCTTCACTGATATCCCTACTAAATCTCCAGATGTATCACCTAAGGATTTTTGTGCTTTCGGACTTTTAAAATCTGCATTATCCAAACGTCGTCCTAAAACCCTTACAGGACTCTGGAAAGCTGTTCAGGAGGAATGGGATAGAATATCTCTTCTGACACTTCAAAATGCATTATTATCCTGGAAATTGCGGTGTCGAAAGATAGATCAGAATAAGGGATGTCAAATAGAACATTTAAAACACAAGAATTTTATGTAATTTAGTTTTGTGAATACAATATACATCGTCTAAAAAATCTGTGAACAGCCTCTGTATAATATGCGTTTTTCTTTAGAGGTAAATAAACTAATTTTTCTTACTTTGAATGCAGTCAAAGATCATCCAAAAGGAACTGAAGACTTCAGGGTTGGAAAAGTTTATATAGTTGTAAACAGGGAATGTATTATAAGTCACTGAATATTTAAAACTTAATCAATCATATATTATCCAATGAACAAAATAATCGAAATATCATGCTGAATAACCATCGGAGACCACAAAATTTCGCTGTATTTAAATTTTTATAAATACATTGTAAAGAACACCGTCTTAGTGACAAAGAAATGAGCTTCAATATCCAAGTTAAATTGCATGGAGGAAGATAAAGGAAATAATCTCTGCATGAATAAGCAGCAACACTGTCATCAAATTAACAATATTTTATACATCAAATTAACAATAAAACATGCTATGAGGATATTAATGCAAAAGTGTGTGCGATTTTTATTCTAGAGTTGAAAACTAAAGTATAATAATTTCTTTAAAATATCAATTAGTATCTACTTTTACAGGAAATAACAAATATGTAAATTTGGTGCGTAACAGGGAATAACAAACAGGAAATAACAAATGTGTAAATCTTGTGTAGTTAAAATATACTGACACCTTGTATTGTCTTTAATATTACTTTCATTTATTACTATTAATTTTGGTCACAATTATCTTATATTTTTCTACAAATTTGAATCTGTGGTAAATTTTCCACAATCAACAAGTTTTGGATTTAGTTCCTTACTACGGGGAAATTTATCGATATCCGGTAACATTATTTTTCGGGGAAATGAGTTTTATGAAATCGGGCTGTGTGGGTGGAATCGAGATACTTAAGAGTAGGCTCTTCGAGCGCATTACCCGATGACTGGCGTCAGTAGACTAAAGGTGGTGGAAGCCAACATGATGTGTAAAGGTTCATTCCGTTTGAAATTCACTCCGGAGTAAGAAGCACATTCACGCAGAAGAAATATCGTCAGGTGTGATGTTATATTCTGCTCGCTGATGCTACTATTCGAAGTCTTTTTTACTGCCCGTGAAAGCGTTAGATTTATGGACTGCTGTTGAAGATTTTACATGCAATTTGAAAATTTCAATTTACTTTAGACGTCGAGACCAAATGACTGTTTCCACGAGTTAAGAGGTTTTGAAAGCTTTCATTCTGTTTAAATGTTAAAGCTATAAGGGGAGATTTAAAAAGTATTGGTAGGCGATTAGCTGTTTATTAATTTCTTTGACTGTGTTAGATATTCAGTTGACCTGAGGATCAAAGACCTGAGGAACAAATAGAATTCAAAGTGAATTGCACAGAGTGAGAATTGAAACGTATCCAGAAAACTGAATTTCATAAAAAATCAGATGATAAACCCTAGCAGAAAAAAAATTATAAATTTCTTAAAATATAGGAGATTCTGTAAATCTGAAGGTGTTCATCGAAGATAGAGGTTTAAAAATTCTCTAAAAATTGTGATATACGCTGAGGTATCCTTCCTGGCTTGTCAAATTTTACTGAAATGGAGGAAAATGTGTCAAGACAGGGTAAGACTTTTGCTAATACTACAAAAGCTAGAGCATTTCATAGAAGAAAATCTTTGAAGAAGGCAAAAGAAGTTTTAGTACATTCAACGAAATCCCATCAGCCATGTCAAGTTTCAGAAAGTTCACCAAAAAACTTAAAAGACTTAAAAATACCTACCAGTAGTGACTCGAAAACAAGGATATTTCATAGAAGTAATGCACCAAAAATGAATAATGACGTTCCAGTATATCCAGTTCCTTTGGACAATTTGTCTACAGCCAGAGATACTTGTAGTACTTTACAGTTACAGAAAGCAGACAAGTACACCAATCCAAGAAGCAAAAATTCAAGTCTTTCTTTGAATATGCGAGCTAGAAAAACTAATCCAAAAGTTGAGAATAATTCTTATTGCTCTTCTCTTCCTAAACTATCACCTGAAGAAGGAACTTTCAAAGTAGAAAGTGTTGAAAAATTCAATACATCTTCCTTTACCAAATTACCAGGAACACTTCTCGAATCTCACGCAATTAGTGGGGAGCAGAAACCAGGATTCAATAAAGAGGTAATTGCTAGAAAAGGCAAACCTTTCGTGAAATCGTTATTCGATGTAAGTTCTTACATCAATCCAACTGACCAAAACTCTAGTCTTTTGTCATATATGCCAACTACAGCAAGAGCAGTAAATTTTGAGGATAATCTATATTTATCTCCCCATTCTTCGTCAACCTCTCAAAATGAGACTTTCGAGATAAGACGTGCCAGAATAAACAATTTCACTGAAGGTCCAGAAACAGGTATAAAATCCCAGGCAATCGGTTTACATTTCAAGTCTGAACTAGAGGGAGGAGAAATATTTGCAAGATGTCAATCTATGAAAGCACGCTGTCCTTTGATATCAAATTTAAACAGCATCACAGGCAAGCATGGAAATCTTATGTTTCAGAATGAATCAGAGATTTCAGGAAATACCCTGAGAAACACCACAGGAATGTATGATAGTGATAGTACAGCTTTTAAAAGTTTTAATGTCGATTCAGAAAAAGATATGGAAAATCTTTCATCGTTGTTAGATAGTTCCCTGAGAATATCTCACAGACCACCCAGGCCTCCAAAAAGTATGATGTCTACTTTTTGGCAGAAAATGGCAAGAAAAGATACTACAAACATACCTGAAACAACATCATCTCCAAGACCAATAACCAGTCTGCAGAAATCTTATCATCCCCGACCACCAATATCTAAACTCCTAAAATCACCTTTTCCACGATCAGTAACCAAAATATATGAAACAAAATATCCCCTACCAATAAAGATGTTTGACGAATCAACTTCTCTACGACCAATAACCAAAATACGAGAATCAACTTCGGAACAACCAGAAACCGAAGTACGTGAGACAACATCTTTCCTACCAACAGCTAAAATACAAGAAACAATCAATTTTCAACCAGTAACCAAAATAGAAGAAACAAGTAATATGCGACCAATAAACAAAGTACAAGGAAGTCTCTTCTGCAAAGATTCGATTTCAGTTAAGCCGATAAAAGCTAGCTGTGCGGATCTTGAAAATAGCTTGAGTGAAAAGAGAGCCAATGCAGCTAACATTCCTTGCTATTCATCTCTAACACATTTAGACAGCATCACTGTCAAAAGTGGAGATCTTATGTTTCATAATGTATCAGATATTTCACGTAATACCTTGAGAAACACCTTAAAAATTCATGCTAGTGAAAGTGTAGAGTTTAAAAATTTTAATGTTGATTCACAAAAAGCGATGAAAAATCTTTCATTGTTAGATAATTTTCTGAGAATATCGCACAGACAACCCAGGTCTTTAAAAAGAAGAATGTCTACGGCAAGGAATGATACTACAGAGACTTTAGACTGTGGAAACAAGCATACATGGATCGGAAAAAGATTCTGTAATTACTGTCAAAATTATCAAATGAATGATCCATTATCTGCTTTTTTACAGTCCCGGACGTCGCAATATTTATCTAGATCATCAAGCACAGGGAAAAGTGACTCAGAATATAAAGAAACAGATATGGATACCACTGACGAACAACCCGTGAAACGAACCAAAAGCTTGTCGCTTTTTCGTCATAGTCTTTTTGGAACCATGGAAAATGAGCTTTACCCATTTGGAAATGCAACAAAACCAGATAAAGACGAAGAGAAAAAAAGAAATTAGCTAACTTAAATGTCTATGGTTGGTATAAAAATGGGTAAAAGAAAGTATTAGTTTAATAATATATGCAAAAAATGCAGTTAATTTCACCCAGCTCAATTATTGGGATCAATATTCCCTGATTCACTCGGGTTTGAATTTATTTTTATAATGTTCTTGCGATTTTTTCAGTCACAGCATTTTAAATGTGTGCAGAAATTGTATTTGCTGAAAAGAGAATTATCCCCTTTGAAGTCTTCGTGAGTAAAAAATACTTTTATATACCAAACATTTTATGTAACAAACCTTCTGTTTATTTCCTGAACTTGAAACCCTTTTTTTATGGTATACTAGCTTCAGAAAAATGATAAACAAATTTGTTAAATATTGCTCTATATTAAGCACAAGAACTCTTTCAGTTGAAGACAGAAAATTTTAATGCATTTAATTTAATACAAACAATGTTTATTTAATGCTAATTTATTATTAATTTAATTTTTACTTAACTGTTAATATTCGTAACCTAGAAGTTACTAGAATGTTAATGCATAAAATTTAAGGATAGAATAATATCATTTTTTATTCTTAATTCAAAATTTAATTAAAAGAATTTTCACGGGCTTTAATTAATAATTATAAAGAGAAACATTATTTTATGTAAATTGCATTATCCTACATTCCGTCTGACTAGCTGAATTTTTAGTAAGAAGATAAAGCTCTTCCCTTTAGCGTAAAGGAACATAATTTTGCAGTTATAAATATGCAACTATTTCAAAAACGTTCTGTAAAAGACATTTGTGATGTGATCGAGATGCATTGAAAGAAATTTTACTAGATTTAACATCAATTTGTATAAAAAGTGAGACTGTCTGCTATTTTTATAAAAGTTGATTGAGACCCCTGTTTAATTAAATTCCTGATAAATATTAAATATTATTTTCTGGTTATATTACAAAAGCAATTGTTGTGTAGTAGTAATGTAGGAGATATTAACAGTTTATTAAAGGACAAATGAATATTTGTATAGGTTTCATTGATATATAAGTGTGCTTTCACATTCAGGGTTGTTATTTTCTATTTTTTTCCTAAATAATTAAGTGAAAATTTCAGTTAAGTGGAATTTCTCCAAAATTTACAAAAAGTATAAGTGAATTAATCAATAGATGAGCAGTGGTATAAGGTTAATTGATATTGTTGCATAAGCCATTTCAACTTCTAATGGATTGTAGATAATTTACTGCTAGTAGCATATCTTTCATGTGCTACTAACTGCTATTCATCAAATCTATATTAAAATTAATTGAATACGTTACACAAAATGACTGTCAGTTTAGATGAACTTAGGAATTTGAATTTATTAAAAATGCGCGAGAAAGAATATTGTCTATTAATTTCTTTATTCTAAGAGACATGTGAAAAGTTATTTTATATATTTAAGGAATTTTATTTTAAACCGAAGAAAAATCAGTAAATTATTATCTGGTTTATTAAAACAATTGTGCTCTTAACTTTAAAAAGTGAAAACTAGAATTGATTGGTATCTAATTGTTTGTTTTGTTGAATACATAGATGTACATTAAAATCAGTCACTTGAGCACTAAATGATGCTATTTTCTAAATTTTACAACGTGTTTGTGGGAGTTAAAATTTTTAATGACTTTATTATAATGACCGCCAAAGGAGATTATAGAACATCGAATTTGCATGTGCGAAATTTACTTTGGCCTTTACTTTTTGTGTTTTTCATTATGAGTTTTTTTATTTCATTATGTTATGTAGCACAATGTCCTCCTTCTTCAAATGTCAAATCAGTATATAATGAAAATAACTGATTTTTTTAAATTTGCATCTGAAAAGGAGATTTTTTTTAAATATAAATACTTACTGAAAATTTTGTAGTGTGTTGAGATTACTTTGTGTACCATTATAAAATAAATTAAAATAAAGTAAATTTCATAGCAGCATGTTTATTAAAAAATATATTTTCTTTTATAATAAATTTTTGTTAACTGAGATTTTTATTATTATTACCTTTGACAAGACGGAAAATTCATTTTCTTGTGATTTTTTATCTGATGTATAAATTTTAGACTACAAAGCTAAAGAGATTTAAAATTTGAATTTTTCCAAATAAATTAATTAATAATAAAATTTATATGAAATTTTTTAATATATTTGCGTAAAAAAATCTGACTGATGAATTGAAGTTTTTAAGTTTTGGAAATTTGTATTCCGACTACCTTTTGTAAATCAGTATATTTTGAATGCAATGAATAAGTTGCTAGTTAAACATATAAAACAAAAAATGTTAAAAAATGTATCAACTTGTAGGAAAATAGCTAATTATGATAATGATATTCTTTCTTTTTTTATAAAATACTAATTTGGAGGGAAATTTGTCGTATTGATATAAATATGTATCATGATATTTTTTACAGTTCAAGCTTAATTATGATAGGAATATCATGGATAGATCAAAATTTTATTTGAATTGGATTTATAGAAATAAGTTTTTGATAATACAACTTAAAATCATATAATTTAAGACACATTGTATGTTCTCACCTTAAGAAATTGAAGTTATTTAGTAATTGCTTTGAAAGTGTTTTTGATAAGACTTTATGTTTTATATGATTACATGAATCTAATAAAATTATTTCTTATGGTATTGGTGAGAGTTGTTATTTATGTGAGTTCTGTTTTAAAAAGGGTCATTTGTTGGATATAACGTTACGAAATTTCAAGTTTTATTCTTTTTTTTTGAGTTCACAAGTATGTTTTCCAGTTAAACACATATACATACACAATACTAAACAAAAGTATATTTTCAAAATAATTTAAATGTATGCATTATAATTTTTGAAAACTAAAATAAATTAAATACTCCACAGAAATCTATGTCTACTTGTGTGATTAAATCACAGTAGGTGTAAATTAATCCCATTTATTTAAGTCTTTAATTTGAGAGATGAAAAAAAATTCTGGTTTGAAAACATCTGTAGAAAGTTCAATAGTACCAAACATTACGTCAATTATAGAGTTACTAGCATAAAAAATAACATAATATTATTTTGATAGTTAAATGCTATTCGATTATTACTGAATATTAAAAGCGATGTTCATGACTGAAATTATTTATTGTGTAAGATGTTCAAATATTGTTAAAAATGCTAATATATAAAAAGATTGGCACTATTAATTACTGATCAATTTAATATTTGATGAAAATAAGTGAATTAAAAAGAAATTGTTAAAAATACAAATTATCATTATTGTACAAAAATTATGTAGCATATAATTTACGTAATTAAATGTTATATAACTTTTGTTATCAGATATTCATAGGAATATTTATGTCTGAAAATATTTCAAATCTAAGATGTTTTAATACTTGCAATAAGAAATGATATGCTTACAGTAAAAAAAGAAATATTTCTCTTTAATAAGAATTAAATTAAAAAATTGCTGATAAGCTATGCAGGTCGTGTTTATGCGACAAACAACAGCTATTCATATGATGGAACGCTTGTAAACAGGGGAGTGTCAACCTTTTCTTGTATTAAAAGAAAGTTTTATGATGAATGAGATTATAACTCGAGCTTTTGGGACAAAATTTATTTGTTGATGTCTCTTTCTCAAACGATTCATTTGAGAGCATGATTTATTTTGCTCAAAGAACTGTATTATAAATGAGCCTTTTCATCAGGGAATATAACAGAAATATTTTAAAAGACTTTCTACGGAAATATAACAAAGGCTTTTAGTATATCACGACCTACGGAACTAGTGTTTTGTTAGATTAAAAAAGAATCATTGATGTAAATAGAATGTTGACAAATTTAGAACATACTAAAGGAAATTATCTCATTTTTGGTTTCCGGAAAAATTTGTCTTAATTGTAATTTGTCTCGGGTGAGATTGAAAATCGCACGAACTCCCGAAAATAAAATAAAGGATCCTTTCTAAGTTGACGTTTCAAAAATAAAATAAAGGAAAGCGCTTTTTAGATACCCAAGGATAAGTTTATAAGCAAAACACATGAGAATTGAAAATTAAAAGTATTTATCACTTAAAACTTTTCATTCTTCATGAGTCTAGATCAGGTGTTCCCAACCTGTAAGTCATGACCTCCTTGGGGGTAGCGAAGTCTTTACTGGGGGAGGGGGGGGGGGTAAACATGGTTTTATTCAATTGAAATAACTTTTTAGAAATTTGTCGATATTTATGTACGACAAATTTCTAAAAAGTAATTTTGATTTTTTTAACACTAAACTGTAGTGAAGTGACTTAAAGGAAAATGCCTTATTCAAAGCAATCTCTGTTCGTTTGAAATCTACAGCCTTTATTTGGTGGTAAATGGAAATCACGGGTACTTACAACGTACAGTAAACAAATTCTAACCGTCAGTTGGACTTTCAACATTCTGCACTTTTTGGCATTACATTTGTAGTTTTTCCAACGAAATAAAACAGTTTTTGTTTAGATAAGAATTTTGCAATTCTGATTCAATACAGTAGGTGCATTGTTCTTCTGTTTTGGATTTGCTTTTACACCTTTGACTGAGTGATGTTTCTTAATGGTCTCCATTCATTACAAATTTCTTACAAATTCCATTTTTGTTAAACTAAATATTTAGTTGGAAATTAAATAATAGGAAATGCATTTTAGTTTTTTTTTATATGACTTGAAAGACCTTTTTTAAGAAAATATGCAGGGGCGGGCATGAAGGGGGTGGCAGGATGTGTGGAAACCATTGAAGGGGGTCGCGACTCGAAAAAGGTTTGGAAACACTGGTCTAGGTCCCGTGACGTGTTGCTACTCAATATTCAATTAAATGAATATTGCATAGCAACGAAAAATATAAAATTTACTTTTTATCTTACTATTAACAGCTGAAGGTAAACAAATGATAGTTTGTTAGTTAGCAGACACGGGGACGGGCTAATCTCGCGAACCGAGCATAGCAGGATATCGCGACTGGTACCGATATACGCGGACGGCCGAGACGCGTGCACTGATGCTATCCTCAACTTTCAAAAATTTAAACTTTTATAATTATTCAATTAAAACTGCCGAACTCAATAGAAGAGGACAGCAGAAAAAGTTGACATTCCGGGTGGGCCAGCTCCTTTCCGTTTCTCAAAGTTCCGTTCACCGAAGTAACGGTGGCTCAGAGGTATCGCTCCTGACGTCTAATCCTAAGGTCCCGGGTTCGAAACCAGTCGCCGTCGGGTGCAAGAACATATTAGAAGAACATAATTGAAATAAATTTGAAGTACCAGAAATAATTTTAGTTTTAGGAAAGGAGAAGTTAAAGCCTTTAGAATTTTTTTGTAATTGAATGAGCTTTTTTGTTTAAAATGCAAAATTTGAAAAAGGAAATTTTAAATAATTATTTTTTTTAAAAATCTAATATATTTTTAAAAGGGAATAAACAGTTTTCAATCTTTAAGATATAAAGCCATTTCATTTTAAATCAAAAAAAGCAACACATCGGGTTGCCACTCAGCTAGTATGTTAATACTAGCTGAATACCCGTGCATCGCTACGGAGTACATTCAAATTAAATACAACGGTCAATGTATGCAATCAATGCCTATATATATATATATATATATATATATATATATATATATATATATATATATATATATATATATAGTATTTATAAAAAAATCGTAATGGATATTTTTATAGTCAAAATAATTTAGAAGAAAATATTCAAATTAAATTTAATAGGACATACTAAAGAATATAGTATTGCTAATATAGTACAGTTTGAGGAACATTTCTTTTACTGTACTTTGATACTTTTTTGGATAACGTCCAATCGTCTGCCGCATTAGAAAGAAATTTTTTTTTGTCAATTTGTTCGTTCTTATGCGCGTGACAGAAAACTAATTTAAAATATCACAAAAAGAAAAGAAACCACGTGATCAGCATTTAATAAATTAAATTCTAAAAATTAATCTTTAAAAATTCACCAAAAATTAGAAAATGAAGGTAAAGATTCGAAAAAGATTTCATTTTAAAGGAATTTTTATAATATTTCTTGTGATATAAATTTTATAACCCTCAAATTATTATTTTAAATGCAAACTTAAAAAAAGTTACAAAAACAGCTTAAAATTTTAATTAAAAAAATCTAAGAATTTTTGAAAAATCTTTCTTAGTGCACCCCTACACTGTAAGACGAATCGCCATGCAAAATTTCGGCCCTTTATGTCCAGCGGTTTGGTCTGTGTGTTGGTTGTCAGTCAGTGAGTCAGCCAGTTACGGAACTGTTTTATATATATAGATAAAGTGAGGGAAAACAAAGAAATATGACTGAAGATAATGACAAAAACAACCAACAAAAGTTCCGGTTCAGTTAGATTTTACTAAAAAATATCCACTTCTAGTAAAATTCAACTCATCCGGAATTTGTCTAAGAAGATGAACCTAAAAAATATTTAAGTGTATACATTTACGAATCAGATCAAATATTATCATTTCTCCTCAACCAAAGTTGTAAGATTTCTGCAATCTTCTGAATCAGACTTTTTTATATACCGACTTTCATATTACAGCTCCAAGAATAAGCGTTATTTGCCAAAAGTGGAATATTCCTTTGGGAGTAGTCATGGTTTTTCTTCTTTCAAAGAACCAAATTAACTGTATTTTTCAGGTCTTTGTAGCCTGACAGGAAATGCCTTGTTATATAAAATTCAAAATCTCGTAAGTTATGCTAAGACGCGGGATAAGCTTCTAAAAATAGCTGGTCTAGACAGTGACAGTTAAATGTTTCTTTGGAAGTATATTTGATATTAATGATGTGAGAGATATCAAAGTAGTTCTGAGAGGGTATATTCTAATGGATGGGAATCACGATCTCCATTTTCTAGGAAGCCGAGATAGCACTTGAATTGGAGATTATGCTGAGGTTGAAGATAATTAAAATAACACTTGTTGCATTAACGAATAAAATAACAAAAAGTATACATTTTTTTCTCAATTTAAGAAATATTTTGAATTAGGGCAATCTTTTATAACATTCATTGGGAGGATTTCCTGTAATGATTTTATAGTTTGGTGCCTAAAATAGAAACGTTGAAATTTTTGCTGGAGATTTAAACAGAATAAAAACGAGTTTATATTTACGTTGTCCCATTATTTACAAGAAAAACTGAGGTTTCCAAGGAGAATTACATCAGGACTTTTTTTTAAAATTGCATAAATTGCCAAAAATATGACTATTATCCTGGGAATTAAATCTGAGATGAATATTGGAATGGTGTAAAACAGACAACGCTAAGGAAAATGGCATAGATAGATATCTTTGTAAAGGGCAGAAAATTATCATGATGGCAGGAGATAAATATTAATAGATTTACCTCTCTATGGGAGTTTTTAGATCTTAATAATAAAATAAATAACTATAAAAGAAAAAATAACGAAAAGGTTGATAAAAAATTGGCATTTTCTATTTAGTTCAATAACTTATTCTCTATTACTGAGTGAATTCAAGCCTATGCAATGATTTGAAATGCTATCGAATAATAAATCTAATAAAAAATATTGGTAATAATTACTATTTAATAATAAAGCTTACTTTCTACTTCTGATACAGGGTCAGTGCGAAAAAGTAACATTACTGTAAGTATCAAAGTAGTATCTGTTGACCTTTTATGTCGTATAACGAGTATTTTGATCAGAAGTCGACGGGTGTTTTAATTAGAAGAGAGAAATGTAAAAAAAAAATTACTCCTCATATGATTCCCTAAACCATCAACATTTGTATTATTTGAAACTTCTCTGTGCCTACTTGCTATTTTAGTCCATCTTGTATTTTGATATTTGTCTTGCAAGAATACACTATCTGGCCAAAAGTATCCGGATACTCGCCTAAAGAAGTGGATCTGGCAGGTGACGTAATTTGATGCGTATTCGAAAGCTATAAAAGAGTTGATAATGGTTTGTCAGATCATATTTATGCGTTTGTGAGACAATGAGTAAGTCAAACGAGCTTAGTGACTTTGATCGTGGCATTATAGTGGGATGCCACCTTTGTGAGAAATCAGTTCGTGAAATTTTGGACATTCTACAGAAGCCAAAATCCACTGTGAGGAATGCAATTGTGAAGTGGAAACGTCGAGGCAGTGAAACTGCAGAAAAATGAAGTGACAGGCCGAAAAAAAATTGGTGAACTCAGCCGTAGAACTCTGAAAAGGGTTGTGAAACAAAATCGCAAGTCCTCGTTGATTGAAATCACTCAGGAGTTCCAAAGTTCATCAGGCGTTAGTGCTAGAAGCAGGACTGTTCGTCGAGAGTTAAAAAACATGGGATTCCATGGTCGTTCAGCCGATCACAAGCCGAACATCACTCCCCAGAATGCGAAGCGTCGATTGCTATGGTACAGAGCTCCCCGTCATTGGACTGTGGGCATGTGGAAAAATGTTCTTTAGAGTGATGAATCTCACTTTACAATCTGACAATTCGATGGACGCGTCTGGGTTTGGTGGATGCCCGGCGAGTGCTTCTTACGTGACTGCATTGTGCCGACTGTTAAGTTTGGTGGTTGCAGCATCATGGTGTGGGTTTTATTTTCATGGTTTGGCCTGGGTTCCTTAGTTCCTGTGGTTGGAAACACGAACTCTGAGATGTATGTGGACATTCTGGACAATGCTGCTCTCCCAAATCTATGGCAATATTTCGGGGAAGGCCCATTTCGCTTCCAGCAGGATGACTGCTCCATTCACACACCGAGACTTGCGCAAGCATGGTTTGACGAAATGGGTGTTCAAAAACTGGACTGACCTTCTGAGGGCCTCGATCTAAATCCCACTGAACATCTTTGGGGCGAATCAGAACGCAGATTACGTAGCCAACTAAATCGACCATCCTCACTGCCAGCACTCATTTCAGCTGTGATGGACGCCTGGAAATCAATTCCTATGGACACCTATCAAAAACTGGTGGAAAGTCTCCCCAGACGTGTTCAGGCTGTCATCGATGCAAAAGGAGGACCAACATCATATTTATATATTCCTCATGACTCTCCGAATCCGTACCACTGGGCCTCCGGATACTTTTGGCCAGATAGTGTAGTTCTGCAGCTTTGAGCTTCCTTTTATTTTGCCTCTTGACTGTTCAAGCTTCTTTACTTACCTTTTGAATCATAACCCCAGCTTCGCAATGGGAATTCTAACGATTTTTCGTAGCGCTTCATGTTACTACTACCTAAAGCTCACGTTGTTACTACCGAATGGTTTAATTCCTAAAGCTATTTAACCCTTCAGTTGGACTAAAAACATCATCATTAAAACATATTGCATTAACCATTACTGCAGTATAGGATACATTTGTACCAAGAAATGTACCTTTTGGTACTCTGATCCTCGTAAAGTTGTTGAAACTTTTCATTTGGGTTCAGAGTGCGTACATGAGTGCACTTTCGCATTAATTTAAATTGTGTTCCTTAGCACTCAGATCTCTGGTCAGAATCTTGACGTCTATTGACGTGGAGTTACCAGGTGCTTGAAAAGAAATTGTTTTTTTTTTAATACGGCAGGCACTTGTCTCTGACGGTAGGTACTTCTTGATATTGTCCTATGAAGATCCGCGAAGTTTTTCTGGCTATTTTATTATGGGAGCACCATATAGGCGAGATAGCATTGCTCCCTGTGAGAGGGACGAGAAGGAAACAACCAAGCCTTATTCGGAAATTGAACCCAAGTCCACTGCGTGGCAGCTCAGAACGCTAACCATTGTACTGTTTGGACAGCTTGAAATGAAAGGTAATAATTAGAAAAAACAATTATAAATGGGGGTTGAAACCTTTTGTTAAGCGTTCATTTAAAAACTGTCTTGTTAAAAACTAATGTTGCTTTGTTCCTTTACCTTTTATTATCTTAATTTACAAGCGTT
This sequence comes from Dolomedes plantarius, assembly GCA_907164885.2. Classification (NCBI taxonomy): domain Eukaryota; kingdom Metazoa; phylum Arthropoda; class Arachnida; order Araneae; family Dolomedidae; genus Dolomedes; species Dolomedes plantarius. The sequence goes on along the minus strand of OU015494.1, from coordinate 154,606,781 downwards.
TTATTCTTCAAACCTATACATAATATATATTTTGGAGTCAGAAAAGCGTCCGCATTTTTTAAAATTTAAAATTGAAATATCATTTTTTGGAAGATATATAACGTCCCAGTTCCCTTAAGAGAAGCGAAATATTGTTTGAATGGTAGATAGCGTTTAATCTTCGAAGTGTGTTCGTCTAGTCTAGATTAAGTGCTTTTAGAGCACTTATTTCTTTAGAAATTCTCGGTTACAAGCTGTAATGCGCATTTAAGATGGAAAAACAATCTTAGTTGCCCTTTAGGGAGGAGTTTAATAAACCGGCTACTGTACTCATGATTTTGTTTTGCTCTTACGATAAAAACCGGGCACTGAGAATTAGCACCGAGTAAAAAGTAACTTATTTTGTTTTCCTTTACACGCTTGTACTTTAAAACTCCTCAGATTTGTTCTTTTAGGATGTCCTAAAAGGATATTATCCAAATATTCACTGCTTTTCATTAATAATCAGAGTTTGTCATCTTCTTCATAGTATTACACTATGCAGCGCTGAACCAATAAAACTTTGCATGATCAGGCACAAATTAAAGATTCTGTTTTTTCCTGCACGCATTTGGCCTGATGCATTTACCTTTAGAAAATCCTTCTGGGGAGACAAATTAGTCATTATAGGAATATTAATGTTTTCAATTCCAAATTAAATCTCTAGGAATACAAAATTATACTTATATTCGTATAATTTTCGTATAAATACAATTTGTACGGTTTTGCGTTTATGTATTTATTTATTACCATAAAATGTCACTCTTTCAAAATATTTTTTTACAATCTTGTATAAGGTGAAATAGTACGCAAGCATGAGAATTCGGCAATTTAATGTAATTTAAAATACACATTCCCAGTTCCACTAGAACCCGTGCTGAATATATAAACAGCACATGTTAAATGGAAACATTTGTAAGCTACACGAGGGGAGAGATAAATAATTACAGAAAAGAAAAATGCATTTCAGTTCACCCATTTAAACATTTTTGCATAATTTTTCACCTTTTTATCATTTGGATCATTTTTCTTTTTCTTTCCAGAACATATAAACGGATGTATATTTATTATAGTATAAACGGATGTATATTTATTTTTGTAACTTTAGTTAGTTCTTCTGACAAGCACAGGGAATTCCACAGAAGAAGGTTAGAGAAATTAAAATAATACTCTTGCTCGAAATGATTCCTCTAGCTATATTCTCATTATTCTCTTTGGTCTCAATGTAGAATTTCCGCTATTAGTAATTGATACATTGGCTGTTTTTCTCAGTGTTTCTTTTTTATCACAACATTTGGAAAAATTCCTTTCAGGGATCGTTCTAGGTCTTCTGTGTCTCCTATTTTCCTTCGATTTTTTTTAGTTTCGAAACACAATTTTGTTTTGGTGTTGTTAATAAATGTCTGTGCTTTACGGTATATTAATCAGTCTATGAGATACGAATGAAAATTCTTTCCCTGGTACTTTACAGTTTTTTAGAAGTTCTTGTGAAAAAATATATCATCACTAACCTAAAGATATAAGGGCCTTTTCTCTCTAAAAACTAATAACTAAGCTATATATATATACTATATATATATATATATATAACAGGAAGCGTGTTTTGCTCCTGTGTAAGACGATGTTATGCAGTCAATACGTATATTAAAATAAATGGGCGAGTGGCGAGGCCGTGAAGAAAGTAATCCAATTCGTGATAAATCCAGGTTTATTCAATTTCATAAGTTGACCACTCTCCAGGTTGATTACCGCGCTTCGCCATTTTATAATCTATCCGGCACGAATGCCTCGAGCTCCCGCTCTCAACGAAATTCTCCTCTAATCTGCCGCCAAAAACGTAATTCCCTCCGAGCTCCTGCTGCACGCGCATGTGCAGACCTTAACCTTAGTCATATGGACCTTTAATATCGCTGATCTTGCAATTTAACTTCGCGCCCAAAACCTTTACACTTCTAAAAATAAATCCTCTCGCCTAGAATTATTCGCTTTGCGCTCAAGTCGCTTTTAAAAGATGATTTTTCCCACAGCAAAATACGCGCGCTTTGTAAATGAAATGTTAGATTCTTATTATTTTAAGCCCCCTTTCCCCGTACTTCTCAACTATATTTTGACAGTTCAGTTATGTTTTGACACACACACACGCACACGCACACACACACACACACACACACACATATATATATATATATATATATATATATAATACAATACAGAAAACATCCTATTAGAGAAAAAAAATTTATTGTAAAATAATTGTCTTTAAGAATAATAAAAGACGCATGATAAGTTTAAATATATATTGAATTTACACATATTTTAACCCTTTTAATTGCACTTTACAGTTTTTAAATGGTACCTTACAGTTTTTTAGAAGTTCTTATAAAAAATATATCATCACTAACCTAAAGATGTAAGGGCTTTTGCCCTCTAAAAGCTAATAACTAAGTAATTATATATATATATATATATATATATATATATATATATATATATATATATATATATATATATATATACAGTGGACGCTCGTTAATTCGAACTCAAAGGTTCTCAGAAAAAAGTTCGAATTATCCGAAGTTCGAATTATCCGATGTTAAGACAAAATATATAACTTTAAATGTGTATCTCCGAAGAAGAAAATCTCCTAGTATGTATAACCCCAGAAAATATATTATACTATGTTATCTAAAGTTAAACATATTAAAAAGCAATACAGACTTACTTTAATCATAAAATGAAGCAGAAGATTTGCAGTATAAAGTAAACTTTTATTAAAAATATGAATTACACTTTGGGGAAAAACTGTAAAATGGATGTTTGGTTTTGTTTATGATGCCTACATTGTTCAGCCAGCTTCTCGATTTGAAGTAAACATTTCAATTCATTTTCAGAGGAAGGTTCCATCTGAATAAATGCTTTCAGAGTTTTAATAGAGTCCATTATGGCTTTGTCCATTATAGCCGCATTAAAAATATCTTTCGGCAGGTAAGTAGAGAAAAGCCCTGGCAGTTTCCTACCGAAATTAGTGCATACGTCTTCGTTTACATCAAAGCTTTGACCACATACAGTTTGATAAGAAATATTGTGCCTTGACTTAAATCGAGAAAGCCATCCATCACTGCATTTAAAATCTTCAATACCCACTCGACTTGCCAATTCATCAGCCTTCGTCAGCACTAGGGGTCCATTTATCGGAAAATTTCGAGATCTAACATCCTAGAACCATAGCAGTAGAGCTTTTTCTAGAACTTCTTGGGACGCATTTCCCATGCGTTTCATTCCTCTAGCAAATTTTGATTTTTCCGATGAATCTAAAATTGACTCCTTGTTTTAAAATTAGTTGACAAGGCATTTTTTTAAATTCCATAGTCAGCTGCTAACTTCGTTTTACATTCGCAATTCTCTACTTTCTTTAAAATTTCTACCTTTGTCTCCAAAGTTAGGGTTTTGTACTTTCCACGTGTAGACATCCTCAACTTTTACACGTTCACACCACACAATGAGGAAGAAAAACTAGACCACATTAACTTGTCTGCACTGCAGTTATAACTGACGCAGCTCTCTAGAATTTGTAGTAAAGACTAGTTTTTCTGAAATTCTAAGAAAATCGATCCAAATAAAGGAAAATTGCTTTTTCCGTTTAGCACTAATAAGGACAATAGCTACTAACGTTTAGCGGACATGCAATAGTCTAGAAATGCAGGCATGTGCCTCTTTACACAGAAAAGAAATTTTGACACACAAAATAATAAATACAATGTGTATTTTTTCCATTAAACGAGGAAAAAGAATTTTTTTTTTGTCAAATTTTTAGTTCGAATTAACCGAAGTGATAAAAATTTAGTTCGAATTAATGAGATTTTTCTAACATTAACTCCAATACAAGTTTTTTGGGACTTTTGAATTAGTTCGAATTAACCGAAAGTTCGAATTAACCGAGTTCGAATTAACGAGAGTCCACTGTATATATATATATATATATAATAGAAAATACATATAACATTATATTAGAGAAAATAATTTGATTGAAAAATAATTGTCTTTAAGAATAAGAAAAGACGCATGATCAGTTTAAATATAAATTAAGTTTACACATATTTTAACCCTTTTAATTGACCGCTATTTCCCAATTACTTTGCAGAATTTTTTATTTAATACGCGTTGCTTTTTTTAAGCAATACTGTAAACGAAAATTGACTCACATAATGACATAAATATATGATAATACATCCAGTTTTTTTCTTATCCAAAGGTGAGATTAACTTTGTAACCAGTTTTATATTAAAATCGTATTTTTTTGCTTTCATTGTAGACGCTAAGACATTCATATTTTTTTTCATCAAAAAAGTTAAAGGTGAAAATTAGCTCTCACCATGCTTAAACTGATTCCTTATGAACTGTACACATATAATCCTTCTTTTATTATTTTTTGTATAGCGTTCCCTACGGCATTTGTGAAACTTAAGGGGTCTGGATAGTCTTAAAAGCATTGAAAATCCTCGAAAAACCAGTATTTTTAATCTTCCATATTTACTTTAAATAACATCAGAGAACATTAGAATTTTAACAGAGTATACTTACCATATTAGTGTATCTAAATATATTGTAATATACATTATATAAAATTTTAAGAATAAATATATGGCATTTTTTATGTTCATTATTTTTTAAAAATCCAAATATACATTTCTCACAGTGCGCACCAGACTGAGATCAAATATTGGTTAAAATGCACAAACATAGTCTCAAATTAATCCTTATATATGCTTATATGAGCTATACACCATTTCTAAGCATTAAAATTAAAATTTTATGTTTTTAAAATGTAATAAACATAAAAAATGAAAAATTTCAAAAATTTTATGAATAAAAAAATTATATGTATTTCTTTAAATATATATTAGTAAAAATGGTGTATACATTGTTTAATATGATCCATATATTGTATATAAAAAGTTTCACTCTTATAGATTAGTAAGTTTTTGAAATATGGTGCGCGCAAGTTCAAAAAATGCAAACTGAGAAAAACACACTTAAAGTTAAAATTTAGTGTTGTAAAAAGCATAACATATAAAAGGCATTTAACAACCTGTAAAATCATAAGTCTGTGACTGTTCTATCATTAACTATTACTTTCACATGTTTTTAAATGATTATTTTTGTGTAGGAGCCTTAAAACAAGAAGATACAGCCTACAATATACAAACACTGAAAGTCGAATGATTGCTAATGCTTTCTAACATGACAGAATAAACTCAAATATTGGTTAAACTGCACAAATATAGTCTCAAATTAATCTATATATTAATTTCTATGAGTTATACATCCTATTGAAGTAATAAAAGTAAAATTTAATTTTTAAAAATTGTAACATACTTAAAAAATAAAAAATAAATTAATTCTTATATGACAGAATATATTATAAGTTCTAAAAACATCCAGAGGCATATGTTTCTCCCTCTTTTGCCATTAAAAGTTCAGTTTCATGAACTTTTTTCATTCTTTTAGCCCTACGGGCATCTAACGAAGAATCTTCCACTCTCTTTTCAGCAATATTTAGGCGTGTTTTGTCAGTATTTATACAGTCTAAAATTGTACGTTTCTCGATATTCATTTCTAATGCATGCAACACATCAAGAATAGCTTTGCTACCATCATTAAAGACACAAGTTGCAAAATAAGCTGCAATTTCTGCAACATTTCTTCCTGAACCTATCACTTTGGGTGAGTACTTCCATATCAGGGAATTTAACGACTCGTTAGGATTTTGAGTCTTGCCTCCCAAACATCGCTTTAATAATTTAGGATGGGAAAGATCTTTAAATACGGGTTTTATAACTTCCATGACAGCTTTAGGAATGGTATTTTTGTGCTTGTAGTTGTTAACATCATTATTATAAACAGCAATATTATATTTACACCATGAATTTGGCCCTTTAGGACAAAACCAGTGCATTGGTTCCTCATCAGAACTGCCTGTATGAGCCCACACAGCCCAAATAGCAGTCCTCATGTCAGATACACTAGCAGTATTTCCCCGAATAGCATTTCCATAATAATTTGTCAGCTTATGGAAGCTTATTTGTCAGTTTATGGAAGAGTCAGTAAGTCGACCTTTACCACCAATGGTTTTACCATCTGAAAGTTTACTTTTCCCTAATGTTGTCTTTACTTTGCGCAGCCTTGTGCCCATTCTTTTCTGAATGTGACCAACGCATTCGACCTTTTCAATAGTAAATTCCTTTCCATATGGTTTTTGTTCAGAAATAGCATTGAATGTTCTTGAATCGCCATCACCTATATATTGACGATACTTAGTACCACGCTCTTTCTCAGACCTCTGAAAAATTCTTTTCATGCCGTCAACTTCCATTTTCCCTGCTGAGCCATAGTGATTCTTTCTGCAACTATATTTATGTAACCGTAACCATTTTCTATACTTGCTTCCAAATTTGGTGCCTTTATACATGTCGCAACCTTTGCAGAAAGATGACATCACCTCAATGTCGATAACTTTTCCCGAATCTGCGCCAATTAGTGTGCAAGCTCCTATAAGTGAGGTATGTCCTCTAGTTTTCCATGACCCGTCACCACTAACTGTTATGCCTTCTGAGTTGCCCGATAAGGATATTTCTTCCAAAGTTGCATTTCGCATTGATTGTTCTGCAACATTATGTATCACAGTTGAAAGTTTATTGTTGATACTATTATATGCCATTCGAGTCACAGGAACAGGCAGACTCATTACAGAGCAAAATGTACTCAGCCCTGCGTGACCTTGGCCTATGCATCTCATAGCCAAAACTGAGCGTCTGTTTATTTCAGGAATATTTTTCCTTTCTCCAATCATAGGACAGCTTTTAAAAGAAATCACTTTTCCACAGTTTTCACAGTTTATTTCATAGCATGAAAACAATCCAATTGTAGATTTTTCTTTTATTTTTAAATTTCCATAGCACACAGAACACCATGCAACTTTATTAAAGGCAGAAAATAACACTGAAATATCCATTAATCTGTAGCCAATAAAACTTTCAGAAGCCTTGGTTTGGTAGGCTTCATACACTGTGCGAGCAGATGCTAACTTTTTGCTCTTACAACTTTTTTGGGGCTTTGCTGAGACAAAACATGGGCTTTGATTTGCATGCTTACCAATTTTTTTAAGGTACGCATTACCTTGAAACTTTTTCTTTTTTGGCCGCTGACCAGACTGACGCTTTTTAACAGGTGTATCCATCGTCAAAAAAGAAAAAAAAACGAAGTTATTAACGAAATATTACCGCAAACAACGAATCGAAAGACACAGTAGCAAATCCAACGAACGATCGCTTGTAAACAAATAAAATGCGAGTTCAGATGAGTTGCAACGTTCCTGATGCACAGACTCAAATTAATAAAACCATGGAAGAAATAAACTAAAAACTATCGAGGATAGAAGCATAAAACCAAGACTGGGATCTTTAAAACATGAACGTGGGTGTCAAATACAAAACGTAAACAAACACAGGAGGCCCTTTAAATCAGCGAAGATTTTGAGTGAGTGTGACGTCAGAACTCATAACTCGTAAAATAATGCGAATATTTTAATGCGGTTTTTTGCATAGTGTTCAGAAAAAGCCAATTATTCAAAATAAATAATAATAAAAAAATTGATTTTTTGAAATTTTAAGGGTATCCAGACCCCTTAAATGATGAAAATATATTGCAGCAGTATTATTGCACAAGCCTACTTATGATAATTACGACCAAACGTTCTCGTTCTTTCTTTCTTTAAAAAGGAAGCTTAAACAGAGAAATTGTTGCCCAAAAAAAGAGGTATCGTATAGTATTTCCTTAATAATTAATTTCTAGCACCATAAATAAGAAGAGAATATTTAAAAGAATTTCACTATTGATAATATACCATAATATAATATTTAATCTACAGTAAAAATTTACTGCCACATATTGCATAATAAAGAGATCTAGATCTCATACGATTTTTTGCTTCAGATAGTCATGGTTTCAATCATTGTTATCCAACTATATAGTTTATTCATTTCGAAATTTGGATGAGTTTAAAACTATAATTTTTCTTAAAAAATGAATATTGACAAGCTGCAAATTTCGTGAATACTTTTGGTTTGGGACGCATGTACACACAGTTACAAATATGTCTAACAAATGATAAGTGAATACTTGGCTTTGCAAGCTACAAGTTGTGTCAAAGATGAAGTACCGGAATGAAATATCATACCAAAATGTTACTCAAATTCTCCGCTACTTTGACAGTTTTTTATTAGAGAAAACCATATTCGTCGGTCTGTAGACCAAAGAATATGATAAAAGTCTTGCTGATATTATAGAAGCAGTTGGGAAAAGGAGAGTATTGAATTTAAAGGTTTTGTTCTTGCAGATCACTACTGTACCAATGTAGAAATTATAATAAATCCAAATCTTAATTCAAACATCTCCATATAAATTACATGAATTCATAATATTGAAGTGAGTATTTAATACTTTTTCTAAGTTCATAATATGAAAAAAACATACTACGTACGAAAATTTATACAGTATATTCAAAAATTGTTTGCATAATTTTGTTCTGTACCTATCACTCGATATTGCTCCTGAGATCATGTATATTAACGTTCAGTTAAATTACGTAAACGATAAATATGTGTTTGAAATTATGAAATAAGGAATAAGTTATATGAAATGTATAATAAGTATCTAGTAAGAAAGAAATAACTTTCTATGAGCATTACTAGTATGTTTAAGCCTATCGACTCCTATCGCCAAGCCTATTTACTCAGAGACATTACATATTCATTTTTGAACTACACACCCTCGAGTTTCAAGGACATACTTTTAAATATAACACAAATATTTTGTGTTGCAATAAATATGAAACATTTTGAGTATAATCAGTTATAACTGGTTTATGCATCCCCAGAGAACCCGGGGTACTTCTTTATTATGCCACGATGAGGAGTTTATATAAAGGGCAAAATAATTAATCCGTAGCTGCTGGGTACGTTGAGGAAGCTTATCTTTGCATTAGTCACCCTTCTTGCTAGGATGAGTTCTTGGCAATTTTACCGTTTCAAGCTATCTACATTTTGCCCGACAGGTCGTAAAAGAGGCTTTCTTCTTTCAGTCGTGGGTTAGATTAAGTGCAGTTTGCGAATCACTAGTAAGAATTTAGAGAAATTCTGCATTTGGTATTTTTCTCCCCTACATCATACTTGTCGTCTAAAACATGCTAAGGAGACCAAAACAAGAGCGAAATCCAAATTCGGGGTTTTTGGTTGGGCTGAAGATGTCTATCTGTGTATAAGTGACCCTTTACATATGAAGATAGCTTTTTGCATTTTTATGATAGGTTTATCGGGTTCTGTAAATTAAAAAATAAAAACTCTAATGATTCAATTATTTCCGAGAATTTTTAAAATGACATTTTTTTCGGAGGGAATTTCAATTCTTCTGTGTTCCAGGGATAAACATAAATTTACGCTACTGCTAGGTTTTAGAAAGTGTTCAACAGAAGACTCCACTCCTTGAATACATAGCCCTAATATGATTAACAAAACAAGTTTTAATCTAAACCCAGTTATGAAGACACGTGAAGAAATAAAACAACTCCATATTCATATGCTGATTCTTTCCCCGGCGCTGTAAAAATTCAAAATTTAAGAAAATATCTCTTTTTTCGTCAGGTTTTCAAAACGCAGCAAAAATTTCTTCCAAGAAAAGCCCAATTTTGTTAATTTAACAGCTGAGAAAACAATTTACACTTTTATGATTCATAAAAAGAGAATATTTTTTGTTGCTTTAGAACGAGAGTTAGAACAGAAATCAAATAAACTGTCTCTAACTGCTATTTCCCAAGAGGTCTAATCATGCTGATGGATACAATTTATTCTCTGTTGATATCAAATAAACGGGGTTATGCTATTAGAGGAGTTTTTTTTCAGATGAACTATGTTGTTAATATCTGCAGTATAATGGGTCGATTGAAACTCAAAATGAGAAACAATATCATAAGATGCCCTACAATTCATAAGTAATGCTAGGAGTAGAACATAATATGAAAAATTGTATATGATTTATATAGTGTAATTATTTATGAAGCATAAATGCATTAACTAGGCATGTAAAATAATCACAATTTACTAAAATGAAAGGAAGCATATATCCTGTTCAATAATCCTTTAATATATGTTTATAAACCTATATCAGAAGCTTAATAGGCATATAACCATTATTAGTACAATATCATTACGCCGTGTACTAGTATAATTTTAAGCAACCATGTTTCTTGTAACGGAAGACTGGTTAAGAATGTTAGATATTAGGATACAAAAACACATGAACTATCTATTCCGTATAAATATTGATATCCGATGAATAAAATCTGATTATGTAAAGGAAAATGTAAAATATTTTCCCCATAATGTATCGTTGTTTCTTAATTTAATAGTACCGTAATTGCAGGTAATATCAATTAATATGGGATAGGATTGATCTTAATTAATAAAATCAAGCTTCATTAAGCCCGATTTTATCTTTTAAAATTATCCATAATACATAAACCTGTTTGAGCATGAAGTTAAAAGAGTCGCTCTTAAGAATCGATAATTTAATTACTGAAAGCTTAAATTGAAATTAAGGGTAATAGCATTTGTTACGGAAGATATATCATTGAAAATCAAATTTAAATATGTACTGATATAACTTGACAACATGAAAGGTTAAAAGCCAATATTTTTAACTAAGGTTTAAGGAATATTCAAACAAAATGAAATAATTTCTATAATAATAGGTAAATGAAGCATTTTTCCTTCTTACTTCTATGTTTGAATGTCGTTTCCTCTATGAGCAAATAAACTTAAATTTTCCATCTTTGAGCCCAATGACTATTTAAATCATTCATTGTTCAAAATTTCTTTTTTGACATCGTTGACTTGTTCATGTCCGGGCTAAATGAAAATGTATTTTATCAGCAGGAATAGTTATGTTCGTGTAGCAGAAGCTCTTATTTTTCACTGAGATGTGTCTTTTCTGTGAGTATTTTCTTGTTTTAATATATGTGTATCATTTTCTTGTTTTAATATATGTGTATCATTTTCTTGTTTTAATATATGTGTATCATTTTCTTGTTTTAGATCATTTCTTGTTAAGGATCATTTTCTTGTTTTAATATAAGTGTATACTTATGTCCGGCTTTTAAGGAAAGTTCCGAGTTATACATTAGAGAAGTACGTTTTAGTAATTCCCCAAACGCATTCTGAGAAGGAAAGATTCATATCTTTTAAGTGACTTATTCTGAGAAACACAAAAAACGAAATTCAAACATCCTGTTAGAGCTACACAAAGGAAAATGGCATTCTATTCTGAATAAACCATCTCGTTGTATCCCATCGGATTTTAAATTTTATGTTTGAAGCCAAATTAATGTTATTGTAGCTTATAGCTCCTTAAGGTTTATCTCCCTAGCTGCCTAGTTATGTATGAAGTTTCCCATTCTTGTGGTGTGTAAGAATAAATGTTTGCTGTGGTCAGAGGAAGCTTAATCTTTCTTACGAAAGAGGAACACGGGTTAAATTTTACTCCTTGCCATTTTATTCTTCGCTTGTCGCAAAAATTTCATTAATTTCACGAGAAAAATTATGCAACCAATGAAATGCTTTTGCGTTTGTAGTTTTTCCTTCAAATGGTTATCACGATTTGATTTTGGTGCCAAAATTCTGATTTATTACATTTGAACATAAACATATATAGCCCCATTGACTGAAATAAAAAAAGAAGTGTGATGATGGAAATAATTGCTTCTTTCTTTATTCGCTAGGAATAATTTGTATTTTTAATTACTTTTCTTAAATGAAGCACGCGATAACCACATTTCGAAATATATGTTCCTGCTCTCTTGAAAGGGGGAATATAATTCATAAGTATGCATAAAAACGCAAAAAAAAAACTAACAAGTGGGTGCAGAAACTGAATGCTGCTCTTTCTATAACCCTTACTGCAAAGTAAACGCCAGAAAAGACGTCTTGAATAATAAAAAAACATATGATGTAACTAATTAAAGACTACTTTATTCAATGTTTTACTTACTAAACAAATATTTAAGGAATAAATTCTATTTTCTCACGAAGTAAGTCAAGTAAGAGACCATACGTTTGTAATAGGCGTACATTTTTGGTTTGCTTAAATGATTAAAAAATTAGGTTGACTGCAATATTTGATAATGATTGCAATAATCTTTTCTTTTACTTACTTCATTGGATTGCAATGCAAATTTTAAGCGGTTTTTTATGCGCATTAGTTGTAAAACTCTTCAAAAATTCCCTGAATAGATTCCCTGTATAAGAAGCTAGAATAATTCAGAGTCTAGATGTTATTTCAATATTTTTTTCTAGAAAATTCAAAATGCAACACAGACTTTACTTGATGGGATTTATTTTTTGAGCAGTTTTTACTAGAAATATGGAAAATTCAATGTAAAAATATCCTAAACAAACCCAAGAAGAAAGAATTAAAATAGGGTAGCTATTTCTTTAATGTTTCACCTTTAAGTCGATGACCTTCTAATAATAGAGCTATAAGCTATTTTTATATTATATTTGAGAATTAATCTAAATCAGCACATGTTATTTGTATTGGTTTGAAAATTCAGTCCAACACAGATGCTTGGGAAGTACGTATATCTTTCTATTAACTGGTTTTAAAAATAAGAAAATAATTATAGCTTTTAAATGTAATATGAAGAAATTTTTTCAGACGGAGTTATCACAAATACTAAAATAAAATATGTCGGGACTTTTACCGAAAAGTAACTTACCTTTAGTTTTACCGTTGTATAGTATTGCACTCACGCTATTGTTTTGATTTTGGCGGTTGCCAAATACGTTTTTTTTAATATCCTAGTGATCAGGTAATCAACTGTGTTAACCTAGTAAATTCGTTTGTAGAAGACGTCATTGCATCAGATTCTGTTGTATGACGTCATTTTCATTCACCAAATGTTAGTGGGGTTTTATTTGTTTTCCCCATGCTTTATTGATTACGACTTGGGATCAACTTGTTGTGAGTTGTCTATAATTTTATCAAATATTGTGTGTATATATACTGTATATCGATTGTGTAGCGAGTTTGTTTGCCCTTGATTTTGCTTTTGCCCTCTTTTCTTTGTTTTGCCGGCTGAGGTAGAGCCTATTATAAGTGAGATGTCTCATGGACTGCTTGCCTGAGACAGTTTTATCTTATTATGTTTGAATGTAAATTAATATTTTAGTTTATTAATAACTTCGAATAAAAAAGTTTTATTTTATCTCTGTTTCTGTCGTTATATACTGCCAGCAACACTCTGCTTATTGTCCCTATGACAATATTGTTTGACGATAAAATATAATGAAATAAATGTATAAAATTTAAGTACATAAGTTAATTTCTTTCGAAAACAGAATAAAAGATAAAGTTTAAACTCTTATTAAGCTTACCTAGGCTTAAAGTGATAATTAGATAGTAATCAAATATGTATAAAAATACAAATTGCTGATAATAATCTTACTAATCTGTTTCTAATTACTATAATTATTACACTAATTATTACACTAATTCACTACTTTTTCTTAAAGAAGTATCTTCCTATCTACTGTGTATTCCCTATCTATTGTGTATATCTTTTCAGCTTAATATCTTCTAAGGTCCCTTGTATAAATTGGTATTCTTGAAAATAAATCTGCCTCCGATTTGAATTTTTTAACCCTAATTTTTTAATGAGAAAAAAGGACTGATTGCATATTTCTTGCAAGTTTGCTACTGTTTTCTTGAAAGACGCTAGAATATTAAACCACTTTTACAGTGGAGTTAGAAATAAATAAATAAATAAAGAGATGAGATGTAAATAAAGCATAAATTAAATAACAGTAAAGAAGCATAAATTAGCAATAAAATTATATTAAAGTTGTGAATGAAATTTTTCATCAAAATGAAAACCATGAACATGTTTGAATTCCAAAACAATGCATAAAAAGGAAAAATAAAACATTTTATAGCTCTGATACATGCTAAAAATGCAATAAAATAGTATTAAGAGCAACACAGATGGGATTAATCATCTTTTATTGCTACGGACAACTTAATTAAAGAATTATAAAAGAAAAGTAGAAAATTTCAACCTGAGGTTAAAAGAAACTAAAAAAAAATCTCCAGAATTATCAGGGGGTGAGTACATAATGTATCATGATATAAAAACTCAAAGAAGTCCTAATGATCAAACATTTTGCAAAAGCTCAAAATTCCGTTGAACTTTTTTGATGAAAATTTTAAATATTTATCAAAAAATTTTCTTGCCTAGGCTGGAAAATACTGCCTATCAAGGCCTATCAGAACTATTCTATTTATCGATAAGCAAAAGAGGAAACCATTTCTCCCGAAACCGTATTTTGGTTTTCAAAACATTTTTCGAAAAGTTATTTACAAAAAAAGTGTATATGGTGAAAATGCACTTACATCCTTGGAAGTTATGTTTGAAAAATTTCTCCTACCTTACAGATGTTTCAAATTTTTAAGGATATAAGAATATCTTTGCTTATTTCGCAATAAAATATTATTAAAAGTAAATCGTATTCAGTTGAAAAGTCTTTAATAAAGGATTGAAATATTCGGGGTTTCAGGGATAAAAATATTACAACTTATTGTAAAGTCCAGTTTAAGCTATTGAATGGAAGGTTTCCCAGTTGAGTGAGATTTAGATTTAGGATGCTTCTAAATTCAAATCTACAACTTTTGCAGTGTATAAGAAAATGAAGTATAGATCAAAATGCATCCACATAGTTTAAGGTAGAAAAAATATTTTTTAAACTGATGCATTTAACAGATAATATAATAGTTAAACATAATTTTTTATTCAACTGCCTATCTGGAGTAAAATGACGGTATTTTATTTCGATGTAAAACAGTTATGGCAGAGGCTTCGATATATGTTAAGACTTCTAAAATAGATAAAATTATAAATATGTGTTCAGATTTGTAAAATATAGCTGTTGAAATGGGGTTTAAAACCGAGCGGAGATGATTATTGTTTTACATCTTTAAAAAAATATTTTTATTATCTTACCTACTATCAATTTATTATGAATGAAACATATTATTTAATGTCTTGAAATAGTATATATTCCCAGGGGATAGTGATTTCCTTTTCTTGTTTGGAATACTTATAATAATGAATATTATTTCCGCGAGTTTGGAATATCGAGAATAGAAATGAGACAGGAATCTTGCAGTGGAAAATGTCCCAAATGAAGTGCAAGCAACTGAATATAGATGCTAGATGTTTAAATTTTTATTGTAAAGCATGTTATTTGGGGATATGAATATATAAGAAGGGCACAAAGAAAATCGCTCTTCGAGGAAGAAAGGTGATCCGCACTTGTATCCGAATTTGTAAGCGATCTGCCCTACAATGTGATCCCACTTGTATTATTTAAGCCAGGGATACTTAAACTGCTTCCCACCAATCTTTTATCTACGACCCGAAAAACTCACACTCATTAACAGGTAGGTACTTTTGTAAACCTCTGGAAATTTCAATTTTTAATATCTTGAAATGCATGGGAACAATACTAAATTATTTCAAATTATTTACTTGCCTTATCCATGGAATTCAACATCTGATTTCAGGATTTACGAAGATTTGTTGATTGTAGACATTTAGAAACAACACTTAAAAACCTGGCATTTAGAAACAGAAAATATTACAGAACTAGCTGCATTGTGATACGACTGTGCAAATCTATCTGACGAATTTATCGACTTCATAAACGATAAGAAATCTGGGAGTTATTTTTTAAGAAAAGAGAAAAGGAAATGAGTACACCGAATTTTGGACATGTGTGCCTGAAAGATACAAGACTGTATACCAAAGTACACCCACATGTTGCTCACGTTGTTCGCATCAGCGTATCTTTGTGAATCATCCCATTCGAAAATGAAATATGAGAAGAGCGTATATAGAAATTGGCTTAATGATTCTAGTCTTCATGACGTATTGAGAGTAGCAAGTAGAAATTATACACCTGATTTGTCTAAAATAGTCAAAAGTTTGCGTCAACACAAAAAAATCGCACTCATTTTTAAATAAACACTTGAATACATTTAGGATTTTGAGGATTTTTTTTAACATCATATGAAGTATAGAGTACTATGTTGCGGATCGCGTAACTTAGCAAATATATTTATGTGGCCCGAGAAAAAAAAAAAGTTGATTACGACTGATCTAACCAAAAGGGTAAGGCTTGTATATTCCTCGAAAAACCCCTAGTCACTTCAACGAGAAATTCCGCTCCATTGGGCGTTAGAGAACCAGTCTCAAGCACTCTGGGCTTCCTGTATTTATCAGTATTTTTCTCTCCTCTTCTCTCGTGGAATCTGTCCGAATTTTCGGTAGTTCTTATTTAGATTTGTATATTTGTATCACAATTGTTTATGAGTTACACTTATCAAAAATCGTCATGTGTTACATTCCACTATGCTAAAGTCGCAAAGAATCACAGAAGAAATATTGATTAGGATAGAAAGAGAACCCCTGTACACAAGTCTGCAGCATATTCAGAGAAAAGGGGGAAAATGGCGGGGCGTCAACATAAAAATCAATTTAAGATTTTAATTTGTATCTTATTTAAGTGCATAGCCAATTTCTTTAAGCATCCAGTAACTAAATTTTCCCCCGAAATGTAAGAGAAATGGCACATGATAGAGATACGCAATACTGTGGGTAATACCAGCTGCCCGACAACGAAAGAAAACATAGATCATATACAAATTGAAAACAAGGCTTAGCTTAACTGCTGTGTATCACAATCTGATGTACATGCGCAGTAACGTTGAATCAGATTCAAAATGCTTTCTTCAGAGAAACTATCTCTTTATTCATTTGTTTTTATGGTGGAGAAAGAGGGCAAAACACTTAATTTCATTACTCAGAAAAAACCTTTTATGGCGAGGTCCCGAGTAGAATTTTGTGTGAGAGAATCAATGAAAAATTCCCTTGTATATGCGGAATAAGGCTTCCTATAGCTGTTACAACACAGTTCCAGTAAAAAAACAGAGAGTTCAGTCTTTTAGGAAATCGCACGCTGTCCAAGTCTGTCGAAATCATGGGACAATAAGGCGTAAAAATAAAAATTCTGTTACTTGAGATCTTATTGAAAAAACTGGGTATGAAATTTGTTATTAACTATCCTGTTTTATCCTTTAATAGTTGCCTTTTATAGCAAAACTAGCTGAATAACTGTGCTTCGCTAACCAGGACATTCAAATTAAATACAACGGTCAATGTATGCAATTAATGCCACACACACACGCATATATATATATATATATATATATATATATATATATATATATATATATATATATATATATATATATATATATATATATATACACTGCTCAAAAAAATTAGGGTAGCAAGCAAAGAAATTAAGAAAACCGTGCGAGACAGCCACGTATTGGCATAAAATAGATAGTATACGCGTATCAATGCGGAACACAGAAAAAAAGACGTAAAAAAATTTGTAATTAAGCTTTAATTCTTTGAAAATATGGAAAAAACATGAAAAAATGATTTAGGGCCACAATTTGGTTACATGTAAACGATAAAAAAAAGGATTGTTTAGAAATGATGCAAGATTTTTAATATGGCGTGTGGTCTCCTCGAACAGCTAAGACTGCTGCACACCTGTTTTCCATGGATGCGATGATGTTATCGATAAGACTTTGGGGAATACTGTTCCCCTCCTCAAGAAGTGCAATCTCCAAGTCTCGGAGAGTAAAAGGAGGCCTTGGTCTCGCAGCAATGTATCGTCCGAGCATGTCCCAAAATGTTCGATTGGATTCAGGTCAGGAGAGCACGCTGGCCATCCCATACGCTGTATTGTTTCAGCTTCAAGCATGTTCTCCACAAGACGAGCTGTATTCGATCTGGCATTATCATGCTGAAAACAAAGGAATCTCCAATGACTGCAGCGTAAGGTATGACATGAGGTCTCAGTATCTCGTCTGCATACCTTCGGACCGTCAAAGTACCATTCCGAATGATATGCAGGTCCGTACTTACACCTATGCTGATTCCATCCCATACCATAAAACCAGATCGTCAGTATTGTGACCTTTCACGAACGAATGTGGGGTTATTTCGAGTGCCCCTTTCCCTCCATACCAAAACACGTCGGGTGTCACACTCCAGACTGAATCAGGACTCGTCTGTAAACAGCACTTCGCTCCAATCATGTTGCTCCCAATCTCAATGTTCAGCAGCCCATCTTCTTCGGGCCGCACGGTGGCGTGAGGTGAACGGAATGCAGACCATTGGCCTACGTGCATAGAGACATCCCCGATGAAGCCTATTACGTAGTGTTTGGCTGGACAACCTTCGTCCTGTTGCCAAGAGCAACTGTCTTTGCAGCTGAGTAGCATTGTCTGTTTTGTTTCGACGAGCTGTTAACAGTATATACCGGTCATCAGTTGCTGTAGTGACGCGTGGCCGACCTTGCCCTGGTCGACGTCTAACATTCCCTGTTTCTTGGAATCGATTTCACAGCATTGCAACGACACTTCTGGCGACTCCAACAGCGTCCGCGACACTACGTTGTGTTTGCCCGGATTCAAGTCTGCCTATAATACGCCATGCCATGGATTCCGGTAAATCCCGTTGTTGAGACGTTTTCAAGTCACCTTTTCTCAAAAAGAATAACTGAGCAATCGAATTTCCCATTTAAGGCAGTGAAACAGACGTTTCTGCAACATCCCGATTTCCGCCCTTGTGTTCTTTTTCTGTTTTTTGACGTCAAGAACTTTGATTTGCATATGAAGTTTTCTTCTTCTTTTTCCTGCTAGGCTTTAAATTATGGATGATTTATTTTATGTTACTTATCGGTGTAAGTATTTGCGTAATTTCGTTAAAACCATGTGCTCCCCTAATTGTTTTGAGCAGTGTATATATAAAAAATACAATGGTCAATGTATACAATTAATGCCAAAAAAAACAGAAATGTATATTTATAAAAAAAGTCTTAACGGATATTTTTATAGACAAAATAATGTAGAGGAAAATATTCAAATTAAATCTAATAGAACATACTAAAGAATATAGTACCGTTAATATAGTACAGTTTGAGGAGCATTTATTTTAGTATATTTTAATATTTTTTTGGATAATGTCCAATCGTCTGCTACATTAGAAAGAAAAAATATATATTTTTTGTTAATTTATTTCGTTGTTATGAACGTGACGCAAAATTAGTTTAAAGTATCACAAAAAGAAATGAAACCTCGTGATCATCATTTAATAAATTAAATTCTAAACATTAATCTTTAAAACTTCACCAAAAATTAGAAAATGGAGGTAAATATTCGAAAAAGATTTCATTTTAATGGAATTTTTATATTTCTCGTGATATAAATTTTATAACCCTCAAATTATTATTTTAAATGCAAACTTAACGAATGTTACAAAAACAGCTTAAAAAGTTAATTTAAAGTAATCTAAGAAGAATTTTTTTAAAAATCTCTCTTAGTGCACCCTTACACTATAAGAAGAATCGCTATGCAAAAGTTTAGCCCTTTAGGTCCAGCGGTTTGGTCTGTGCGTTATATATGAGTCAGTAAATCAGTCAGTCAGTTACGGAACTGCTTTATATATATAGATATGGCAGCATTGCTCTTAAACTAACCTTTTTATACGAGCAAAAAAAATATGTGACTATTTCAAGTTTTCAAGTATAATCGTCAATTTAAAATGTATACTTATCATACAATAATTAGATTATTCCAAATTATTTAAATAATTATTTCATAACTCTAATTATAACAGACTCTTGAAGTCTAAATATTTCAATTTTCAGTACAAAAGCCCCACTGAGGTTTTCATATTATAGTTGCCTGATTTACGAGAATACAAATTGTTTGATAATGCTGGAAGCAATACTGTCAAACGAAATAAATGTTCAGGAAATTATCAAACGAAAATCTAAATTAACAATTCGTGAATTGGTGACTCATTTTCAGAACGAAATTATTGAATATCTTTAATGGGGGATTGTTTAATCTTGAGATGAAATAAGTACATTCAATGAATATTTCCTTAAGTTTTTGTAAATAACAAATCTTTGTTATTACAATAGAATATAATCATACGCAGGAAGAATTCATTTGTATTCAAATATCTGATGCGGATTTATAAGGCATACATATACCTGAAAATTCATATAACAATGGAAAGGCTATTAAATATATGTTTATTCTTCCAAGTAAACCTTATTTTTATTTGATGAATGAAAATATATTCTGCTATGTCATTATAGGATAGTATTAAAGTTATCATATTAATGTTATAAAAATGAGATAAATGCAAACGAATATAAATCGCATTCAAATATTGGACTAATAAAAAAGGTGTTTTATTTCGCATCTTAATTTGAAGCTTTTCATCTCAAGAAACTTCTGCCATGTATACAACAATTGTGTTGCTTCAAACAGAAAATAATAAATGAAATAGTTCTGCATGCATCCGGGATATTCCGGTGATTTTAGCACAAATGCATATTTTAAAAGTTACTGTACGCTATGATAATATCAAACATGGTGCATGGTATTTCCCGTTTTGACGAGTATAACCTAATGCTGAAAACGTAACGTAGTCTAAAAAATCGTTGATCATTTATTCCTTTTATATTAAAGCTGTCATCGTATTAATGCTTTGGTAATCGTTCTATTATTTCTCCTATTGCCTCCAATCTCGAGAAAACTCACTAGGTAAAGCTTCATAGTTTTGTTTGTCTTTAGCGTTAGCCTGGTATGTCGATTTAATTGTAGAGGAGCATATGAGTGTTCTCAAATAATAGAATGATTAGGTAGGCAATTCTTGCCGATTTCCTTTATTTTTAGAATGCTTTACTTTTTCTTCCACAAGGTTGTGGTTTTAAGGAATTTACTTTCTTGAATGCAATTGACCTGTCGAACTACTATGATTTTAAATAACGAAGTGTTTTTCTTCCAATGTATACATTTTGCAACGCTCATGATATTCTGAGATCATTTTGATGGACGTTTACACAACATCTCGGTGCTAATGAATTAGTTTAAAGAAAATGTTTTACAATGAGAACTTTCAATTTATTTATATGTGTATTTATGATACAATTTCTCTAATCACTATACCCATTTTAGATCAATTCAGATTTCTTTCTTATTATAAAGGTCCTAATGTAAGCGAAAATATATTTCAGCAGGATAACATCAGAATCTCTTGACTATATTAATTAAATGCAAACTGTGGTACTTTTACAATATTCTTAAAGGTTTTTAATTGTGTAACACAAACTTAGTTGATTCCTTCGCCTCAAAATGTAAAATTAAAACTTTTTTAAAAAGGCAATAAAAAACTAAACTATACTGTGAGACTCTCACATAGTCTGAAAACAGACTCAATCCTAATTTTGGAAAATCCAGTACAGATGTGACTATTTGTTAAAGGAATCGGGCAGACCGTTAAACAGACAATGGTGCGCCGCCCACTTCCCTAAGTGGGAAAAGGGTAATTCCTTAACAGGATCGATAGATCATTAGAACTCGTTAGGAAAAGACCCTCAGCGTACAAAGAGGCAATGCAAGGCCCCGGGTTGTCGGGCTGACAAAAAGGAACTGCATGCTCCGGAGGTGACCAGGTGACGAAAAGCTGTGAGAGGCTTGCATCAGACACATGAGACGATGGAACCTTCGAGAACTTTACGAGGAAAAATGTATAAATGAAAAAAAAAGACTATTAGACAAGGATTTTTGTTGACTGGACCGTAATGAGGTATTGAGGTACTGGAGAGATGAGGGAATAGAGAGGAGACGTGAAATCAGGAGTGAACTGTCATTATGAACCCCACTCCCATTAATGTTATTAGCGTTATTCGGAACAAACTTGTGTACATTATTATTATTCTAGATATTTATTTTATATTAAACGAGATGTAAAATAGACAATAATCTGTGTCTACATTAATATTACGAGTTGCTTATACCATCGGGTCCACGGTGATCCGGTTTACATATACCTTGTTATTAAACTAAAATTTAATTTTTCTTTTAAACTAAACCTAGATATTTTGAGCTGCCATGCACGAAGTAGAAATTATATACGCTAAGGCATTCTTATCTTACTTGAATAATTTAAATATTTGTTTGTTAAATTGAAAAAAAAACTATGTAAAAAGAAATCTCATTTCATATTAGGTATACGTTATTTTGTGCTAAATATTTGATTGGAAAAATCTGATTAGTGTCATTATAACATATTGTTATATGAATTTAAAACCTCCTATGGCATCATTGTTCTTGTTAATATTTAAACTTGAACTATTTAATTCATTATTTTTTAGTATTTTTTCATGCTGTGTCTCAATTTATTTTCAGCATTATTTTGTTTTTAATCTCTTTTTTTACGAATCAGAGGCTTTTATAACTTAATTACTTTAAAGATTTAAAAATAAATCCTGAATTTGTTAGTAAAAATGGGGGAATAAAATCTTCTCCACTCATTTTCCGCTACATATAACTTTCTTATCCCCAGTTTAGTAAGACAATCTGCATTTCGTGTTATAAATTGAAATTTCTAAACGTCTAAACTTCTTGTATCTAAAGGAATTGCTTTCATTATACATGGTGAAATTGCATTAAAGTAAAGTACTCGGTAGTTCCGTGGAATTGCATTTTACTTAAATGATACGTTAACTCAATTGTAACTTATGTGCTTCTAATTATATCTAAAGATTTATTACGGAAAGAAAAAAGAAAAAGCTTAATTATACGGATAATTTCAAAGGGTACTTAAAATTAACTGAAGTTACAAGTACACACACACAAACAAGCTAATTTCTGAAGTCATTTTCTAAAGCAAGGGATTATTTGAAAAGAAGTATCGTTTGATTACACTGGCATATATTACACATCACATTTTTATGTCTCTAAAGTAAGATAGGGCTTTGGATATATTCGGGAAAGTTACGCTAGTGACACCATGAATGCTAATTTATCAACTGTCAGATTATGAAATGAGATTACTCTCGTTTAATTACCTGAGAGTCTTGCAATGATTAAACATGATATAAGATTTTATTTTTGTGCCATGAATGTTCGAACTAAATGAAATTTGTGTGGGTGTTTCAAATGCAAGTTCCGTTCATAATTTATCGCCAATTACTTTCTTTGATTATTGGTATAAAACTGTGTAAATGTGAGGGTACTTATATTTTTATCTTAAAAGGGATTTTTAAAGACGAAAATTCCTTGAATTGCTTGTAAATTTGGTTCACAACAGTGTGCTTGCGCGTATTACACTTCCCCAGAATTTACATATGATACAACTAATAGAAAGTTCCTCAATGAATAATTTGAGTATTTTTTTACGAGAACACTCTCTCAGGAGTAATAACAGCAGGATAATCATTTCAATCTACTTTTATGTTGATAAACAACTAGGTGAAACTGAATCATTATATTTAAAACTAATTCTCGTCTCGAAAGACTCGAATTTCACCTCTCCTATATCATTATTAGAGATATTGTCCATTCATACATGCGATACTGAATTTTTTTATAGTTTAAATACCCATTTCTAACAAAGATAAAAATTTTTGATAGAAACTTTAACCGCAACAAAAATATTTTTTAAAGTTCTACTTATAACTGGCACGTAGCGAGACTCATAAAGCATTAAATTCTCCCAAGCAATAAAACTATGGCAATCAGAGAAAAATATTGCAAATAGAGTCAATTCGAAGGAATAATATATATCTCACGTTTCACTGAAACATAATCTGCTTATTGTGGAGCATCTATAAACAATGAGAGACAGTGGCGAGTTTTGAAACAAATAATACTTCTAAATTCAGAGGATCAGTTGAGGTAATTTTTATTATTATTCCTGCATTAATGTAATAGTCTAATTTATAATAGTAAAACAACCTGATATTCATCATGGTAATACTATTAACTGTTAGTTTTCTTAAAGATAGTATAATACTTTCAAGAGTCATATTATTTCATTTCCAACAATGAAATAATTATTCCTCTTTTCATAGAAAATCAAAATAAATTCTTTTGAGAAGTTATATTTTAGAAAGGAATTTACATATTTCAGAGCTTATTAAATGAGTTCAGTTTTATATAAATAAACAGGTAATTTAAACAAAACTCTAACATATTTTAAAACCTAGCATATATTTATCAAGTTAAATAGTAAGGAAAAGAAGTTTATCACGAATGAGAATGATGTAAAAAGGCTACGTACAAGAATGATGTTTCTATAAAAGGAACATTCTGAGAAACATCCGGAGACAAAACAATTCTTTCCATGAGGCGAAAGAAGAAAAAATAAGGCAGAAACGAAAAGCCCTTTTTTCAATCGCAAATGTCACAAAAAGAAATCGATTAAGCTCAAATGGAATGGTTCTAGTAATGCATTTTATACTAAATGTGATTTCGCGTTTCATTCGAGTTGTTTTAGGAGAGATCTGTGTATTCGTCTCATTTCTGTGGTAAATTGTGTCATTTACTCAATCAATTAAGAATTTTTTATACCAGTTTTAATTTATTCATTGATATAACATTTTTTTTTCAAATTTTTAAAACTTATTAAATTCTTTTGACGCATCCTAACTCGGGAGGTATTATATCATTCGTTTTAGTTAAATTCAACATCTAATAGCTATGCTTTAGAAATGCCTCATCCTACACGCACCAAAGCATGTGTTTAGAAAAGACTAATACCAGGTATCACAATAAGGGAAGGTGATGCAAGGAGCATGTCGAATGACTAACGATGCGAATTTACTCCATTATTCGAATAACGATTTGCGAATAATGGAGTGAGACTACGAGGTTCTTGCCTAACTGAAACTGTGGAGACATTCATTCAAAATTTTAATAGAATTCGTAGGAGCTTTAAGGATAGTCAAAATTATTTCATCTTGGAAAAGAATCGAGATTGGTATGCCATGGGTTAGTGCTATGTACTGATAATTTACAGTTATCCCATTCGACGGAGAGAAATTTGGCACTACCAAGAAAGATTATGAATATTCATAGGAGTGGAAGGGGAAGAGGTGGAAATTTTGAGTCAGTTAAACATGAAAACTTTGAACAGGTGACATGATTTTTTTCATTGTTAAAATAAAATAGATCATTTCACACTTATCTCGGAGATTTCTTCTTGTTTGAAGTTGATGGTAGGGCTTTAGTAATTAAGATGCATTTTCTTGGTGGAAAATTTACGTACTTGTAGAGTGAGTTTGCATAGTTTATTTATTTATTTTTTTTTGTACTGTTAGGTACAAAAAAAACTATAATTTGTATGTGATATTTTTAATTGTGGCTTATAATATCATATTCAGTTATACGCTCAAGAACAGTGCATAATAAATTTCTGTTTGTAGTTTTAATCTTACAACATAAAACTTGGTAGCCATCAAGTGTATAGTAAATATATTATTTACTATATACTCACTAATGACTTCCTTAACGAATAAAAGTTTTCGTATGCTATTTAAACTTTTCTTCTGAGTTTCGTTAAGTAAAGTTAAGATTGTAGATAACGCACTTAAAACTGATGCCTTATGATTTTGAGTTACTTTCAGTTTTTAAAAACTTTCCTTTATTTTATTTCTATGATTTTATATATATATATAGTATATATATATATATATATATATATATATATATATATATATATATATATATATATATATATATATATATAGGGTAATCTGTTGTAACTTGGTTCTAGGTCGTCGCCAGCCCTATATACTGTCCGACCACGGAAGCAAGGTCCCTGGAAGCTGTTACGCATGCGCGAGAAAAGCTAGCCTACTTAGAAAATAGGGGAAAACGTCATATTTTCGGATGTGTTTGTTTGTGAAATACGGAATGTATTTCAGACTGCTTTTTGTCCGCAATTTTAAAGTTATTTTTTAAAACTTTGTTTTTGATCGAATATGTGAATAATAATTTCAAAATAATAAAAAGAAAGAAGCAAATCTATTTAAAAAATAGGAGTTTTATAGGAGTGGATATTTTCGGATTACATCACAATCAAAATTATCTAAAGCTACGTTTTCGGTGGTTCTTTTTTTCTGAAGTTTCCTCGGAGATTCAAATTTTGGAGTTTCTTCACCCTTTGCTTCTCTGCGTATTCTTTTTACACTGGACATTGATACCCCGGTCATTTCACTAGCTCTCTTTAGGGATTGCGAAAGTGGAACAATAACATTTCCTTCTAGTGCTTCTTTATCACACAATTTAATTACATTGTGTATTATACGTTTACAATCACTACGGAACGGCTTATTCCGAGCAGTTGTGTTGGGTAAAGGATCCATTAATTTTAATATAATAGTCAAAATAACAGACGAGGAAAAAGCATGTAACCGTTTCTAAAGAATGTCGAGAGACTACGAGACTTTTCCCCCTCCTTCCTCAGCAGCCTTACCTACAGCGTGAATAGAATCGTCTTGGCACTATGCCAACCGTGGTTCTTCGTACTGTGGTCGGACTGTATTTAGTTTTTTTTGTAAGTGGTAAGCGTAATTCATATATGCACCACAAGAGCTCTTTAATGTGCCTAGTATATAAAAAAATACCTCATTTCAGTCTAGCTGTTGACAGCATCTGTTAAGTCTCGTGGGCTAAAAGTAAGTATTTTGATGTTTTAATTTTGTTTTTTATTGAGATGTTAACAGCATTCTAATACAAAACTAATGTTATTCTCTTAAATAAGTCACCTGCTAGAAATATGTCAGCCACAAAATCATAAGTTTAACGTGACATCCTGGTTGGAGAAATGAACAAATGTTTAGAGTGAGATCGTGTTGTACCTCGGATCGGCAATTCCTTTTTAATTTGGTCCTAGTTCCAAGGTACATTTTCCTGCTAGTTAATTCATATTTTATTTGTATTTCTTATTTATTTGTTGCCCCGCTGAGAATCATGCCTAAGAGTGCCCCCGGCGTTAAGAAGAAGGCTATATGACAATTTATAGATCTGCTAAAAATTTCAATCATTTAAAACTTCTCTCATTAAGCAAGTGAAAACATTTTTAAAACCAGGAATGAGTATATTTTCATATCCCTAAAATAACAATACGAGGCAAATTTTTACTAATGAAGAGGACTCTTAATAGGAGAGGACTTAACTCTGAAGAGTTAAGTTGAAAACAAATTCTTTAATTAGCCTAGAAAATTACAAAGGAAAATAAAGATAAAAAGATAAATCCTGGGATAGAAATCAAATGGTGGGTCAATTTTGGTTTCGAACGTTCCGGAAAATATTTGAGAAGGACATAATTTTAAGAAAACCGGATGCCACAAGCTTACACCGAGCAATCCATGTTCCATTTTTATGTTTAATTGTGATTTGTTTATTGTCTTTATAATAAAGTTTAATTGATCTACTTTCCAGAATTTTTCTCAGCCTTCTAATTCAGGTTTCGGTTAAGGTATCGTTTAAACTGAGTAATAAAAAAAATCAGTAGGGCTAAGGTACAATATAATGTTGTACCTTAGTCCGAAAGGCATTTTAATTGTAAATTGTCCAAGAAATACCGGCTGACAAGAATTAAAACACCCCTACTCTAACCTGTCTGTACATCGAACTACTCCGTGTAAAGGCTTAAAATTTTGTACATATATTATTCAAGACATGGGGAAAAGGATTTCGTAAAAAAATATTTACTTCCTGATATCACCGATAGAGGGCGCTATATAACTGGACATATGCTAAAAACACACAAAAACACATTTTAAACACATTTCATGTGAACGTACCAAACATTCACGTGACAAACACCCTACCGACGCAGGGAATGCTGCTCAATATGGTTCCCTTCTTTTAGATGTAAAATCTGTAGTCTGTGGACAGCTTGTTCAACTGCGGATCGTAGCTGGTCGACTGAAATGCTTCTCACATGCAGAGTGATACCTTCTTCTATGTCTGCCAAGTCGCATGTGTTTGTTTTTTCTATTATTATTTTATTCTTTTTTACATAATTTCTGTTGTACAGCGTCACCTATCGATGCTTCTGGAACTAAATATTCTTTTCGAGAAATCTGTTTTCCCATGTCTTTAATAGTATGTGTACAAAATTTGAAGCCTTTACGCTGAGTAGTTCGATATACAGGGAGGTCAGTGTAGGGGTGTTTTAATTCTGGTCAGCCGGTATGAAAATAATTCACCTGAAAATTTAATAGCATTACATGTTAACACTTACATTCTGTTGTTTCAAAAAGAAGCATTCATTTACTTTTTATATATTACATGAACGATAAAAAAATTAAAACGTTAAAATTGGTCCTAGTTACAACAGGTTTCCATATATATATATATGAAGCAATAACGTTTCCCTTCAATAATTTTGTCTTACCGCAGCAGAACATTATCCCTCAATTTGATTTTTGATCTAAATACCAAATTAATCTATTAGATTTTACCCGAAGTCCTCATGCTGACAGAAAGCTTATATAAGAAGATTTTTCTAGAAGCTATGACGTGACCACGTCGATGCGGCGTGATGAGGTCAGGTGTCACGTTTTAACCAATTAAAAGTTCACCGCGCCTGTACTCAAGGGCGTGAAACTAGAGTTTCGCGGGTTTTCTGTGTCTGATCTCCGTCCTAGCTGCGGGGTTTTTGATCCTTTGTCCGTAATGCTCCGGACAAATTTAGTTCATGTACGCTCGTCCGACATATAAATTGTCAAGTAGGAAATGTGTTGAAATAAATCTTTTAAAATGTGAAAGAACTTTCGTCTCTCTAGATTTGTATTGAGTTGATTCTTCACCGTGCCTACCCCAGTTCCATAATTCAGCGTGCTTGCATCCATATGCCGGCCAACCCCATCGCCAAAAATCTACTATTCCAGTGAAGTGTACCGACCACGTCCATTTGCCTAAAACTCTGTCCGACTACAAATCCGGGATTATTCTGAGGATATGAAGTTCATCGGCCTGTTGCATCGCCCCGTCAAGGATATTACACACACACACGCACACGCACACGCACACACACACACACACACACACACACACACATATATATAGTCTATTTCTGCTTAAACGCGTACAAATTATTCTTCCGGAACAACTTACCTCGTTCACAAAATTACGACGCTCTACATTTTAGAACTCGCTTACAAAGGAAGTGGAAAGAATACATTATTCAGGTCTAATTTCATTTTTAAATATTTTTTTAGAATTATGGCCATTTGGATTTCCTGTCGCATCAGTTCACTCACTAGAAGAGGTTTATGGACGAAGAGTATGCTAGATCTTTAAAAGTACATTCATCAAGCTTGGAATATGCGGTATGGCATAGTTACTGTGTGACGAAGAGGATGAAAACGTATATTAAAAAAATTCTTAAATGAAAGCGACAGTATTTATATTAAAAAAAAGAAAGATTGGTGAAAAAAAGTTGATATATATATATATATATATATATATATATATATATATATATATATATATATATATATATATATATATATATATATATATATATATATATATATATATATATATATATATATATATATATATACACTGATGGCCACTGTAAATGCAACACCCTGAAGGAAACATGCAAATAACATGAAATTTACAACATGCATTAGCGGAGGTGAGATATGCAAATGATTAGAATTTCAGCGCAGACGCACATCACGCGCGCCTGTGGCGCCACTTCAAAGCGCTATTTAAGGCTTGGAGATTTCGACGATTTCAAGTTCGGCAATTGTGTTTTTCTTGTGGTTTTTTCAAAAAAACGATCAATTATGCCTCGTCGAAAACAGCGATCATCTTTTGATCAAGTATCCGAGTTCGACAGAGGAAGGATAGTGGCCTACCGAGATTGTGGATTATCTTTCAGGGAAATCGGTAGTCGTGTTGGACGAAATCAAACAACTGTAATGCGGATATGTGATCGTTGGATGCAGGAGGGTACGACGGACCGGCGTGTTCGATCGCATCCACCTCAGCGCACCACTTCACGTGATGACAGGCAAATTGTGCGCATGGCAGTGACGGATCGCTCAGTCACATCACGAACCATAGCACAGCACATGCAGTCTGTAACGCATCATCCAGTGTCTGCGCGTACCATTCGACGCCGTTTACAGCAGAGTGGTCTGTCCGCAAGACGTCCATTGCTTTGTCTACCCTTGACGCAGAACCACAGACGTCTCCGCCGCCAATGGTGCGATGACAGAAGGATGTGGACGGCAGAATGGAATGAAATTGTCTTTACTGACGAGTCACGCTTCTGTCTGCAACACCACGATGGTCGCATTCGAGTCTGGAGACACCGTGAAGAGAGGATGCTGAACAGCTGCGTTATGCACCGCCACACTGGTCCTGCACCGGGTATTATGGTATGGGGCGGTATTGGATATCACTCTCGCACACCTCTAGTACGCATTGCCGGTACTTTAAACAGCCAGCGCTACATCTCCGAGGTGTTGGAGTCAGTTGTCCTTCCTTACCTTCAGGGCTTGCCCACAGCCATATTTCAACAGGATAATGCGCGACCACACGTGGCACGTATTGTCCAACGGTTCTTCGTCAATCGCCAGATTGAATTGCTTCCCTGGCCGCCTCGCTCTCCGGATCTTTCGCCGATAGAAAACATGTGGTCCATGGTTGCTCTACGATTGACCCAGATTCCATCCCCAGCTGCCACAGCAGATCAACTTTGGCAACGTGTGGAAGCTGCTTGGTCTGCTGTACCCCAAGAACTCATCCAAAGTCTCTTTGAATCAATGCCGAGGCGTGTGGCAGCGGTGATCTCCAATAATGGCGGCTACTCTGGCTACTGATTTTTGCAGGAACCACACTTCACAGAAGTCTATAAATTTAATCATTTGATACTTCGTCAACATGTTATCTACAAAATAAATTTTGTTGTGATATCTCTTGCCTTTCTTGGTGTTGCAATTTGGGTGGCCAGCAGTGTAATAATGTTAGATTAAGTTAAATAAAAAAATGTTCAGTTTTATGTGCATGTGGAAATTTAACATGATAAATTTTAGGAACGAATGAAAACATCCTCCGCTGTTTTCATTAATTTATATTGTTATTAATAATGGGAAAATAGACATCTGACTTTAATGCAAGACGTTAAAAAACTCTGTGACGACAAGAGTACAAATTGCGTATAAAAATTGTTGAAATGCCCTCAGAAAGAGTAGCAAAATACGGACATGAATGCAATCTATTTCATAGTTGAATGCATGGCTTATATTTCGTTGCAAAAATATTTTTTGTCGTACTCAAAAGAAAGAAAAGAGGAAGCTTCTCTAGTTGCTTTTTGATTAAAAAATAAAATAACTTTATGTTACATAATCCAATATTACGACTCCTTCAATTTCTTTTGCAGTATTTGGAAGGAAAATAACGATATATTTGTTTTATTTTTTCCCCATACCAGGAGCAAAATAAACGCTCTGTAAGAGAGGGAATTGTTGCATAATAGTAACGTTGCCGAAAAATAATTAACGTTCTCGTGTGTTTCTCAAATTATTACATTTATTCTTAATTCCAGTGATGTAATTTGCTTATTCAGGTGCTTTTTTGCATATAAATAAAATAGCGGTAAAGGACCATTACCTTGCAGTTTTACATTTTTTAAATATGAGGTATAAAAGGAAAATTCCCAATTTTAGAATTGTTTGCATATATATGAATTAGATCTGTTTTCATATTTAACAAAATTTAAGCATTAAATATTCTAATAAAAACTAATCTTTAAAAATTTGAGAGTTATCTAAAGTCTTAATTTTAGTTTTAATAAATCATTTCTACAGTATATTTTCAGAGAATTGTAACAATAAATGGACACAATGAAAACTAACTCAACCTTCAGGTAAAAAAGAGAAAATCCTTTTTGGGTTATTTTTAACTACTGGGTGTCCCATGCCAAAAAAAAATCAGTAGAGTGATTTCTTTCGTAATATCACTAATCCTGTAACAAATACTTAACTAAAGTCTTACTTTTTGGCTCGTGTGATCAAGTGACTTGAATTATTTCCCCATTCAGGGCGTCAGAACACTAAAGTAGGCCTAATTCTGTTGAGAGGTCCATTATCTAGGGTTGCAATAGCCAAAAGTATATCCTAATAAAAATGTTTTTGTAATATTTCCTAGCACAATAATAGAAATTAAAATTGACGCTCAATTTAAAAATACAGTAGATGCAATAAATATGAAATATAATGAATTCTTTTACACTGAAATATCCAAAAATTCTGGATGATCATAGTTTGATAAAAAAAATTGCTTAAAATATACTTCTAAACCTGTCATTTTACCAATACTCTTACAATATCTGAGAAATCAACTTCTTCATTTTCATTGCTTGCATTCTCCCTTATAATAAACATAAAATTGCATCTTTAGTGGTTAGAAAAGAGAAAACATGAAACAGTTGAGGAAAAAAAGGATATCCAACGATTGAGTATTGAGAAAATAAATAGACTGTGGCATTCTGTCTCCATATAAAAATTTTGAAAGAAAAAGAGATAAGGTAAATCTAAAGTCACGTAAGAGTTCAAGTAAGTTTTGACACAGTATAAGGGAATTAAACAAAAATGAGAAGTTCAAAGAAATTGTTCATTTTTACTCTCATTTTGGACTTTTAGAGGACTCTGTGCCGATGACTATGATAAAAGGGGATAAATTACAGTTTTTAAATTACAGTTATAAATGCAGACACCCACATATGTATATATATATATATATACAAATACATATAATCTCTAGTATAATCTCCCACACAGCACGATCTAGTGCTCAGAAATGAAACGATAAAGCCCATTTTTTCTTCTAAACAATTCCACTAGTAGTTGAAGTTTCCAAGATATAGTTTGAGTTTAGATGAACTACAAAATGTCTTACTTGATTTTGAGAGATTTATTACAATTTTCTTTACAATCAACGTTGCAATGGTGTCCTTTGAATGGGGTTTTGAAGAAATTATAGGTCACCCTATAGACATTCATACATAAGTACATACTAGATATACACATTTCACCAATCTCTTTCAAGTGGAGCATAAATGTTATGCTTACTTTTCTTGTCTAGTAAGAGATTGTTTTATTTAATGAAATTGCTTTTGGCCTATAAAACTAATGTTCTGGAATTGAAAGAAAAGAGAGACTTGTTTTATCGCAACATAAATAAATTTACAATTTACGCCAAATTTTCTAGTTATTGGCCTGAAGCACAGAAAATGAAATCAGAAATGCACAGAAAGGGATAAGTTAGGAAGTTTAGTAAAACAGTATGGACTATTTATTTTCAATTTAGTAAGTATTCAAGTACGATATTCGTCTAAACATTTTAGTAGTTTTATTCATATTTTAGCGTAAAGTTTCATTAGTATTTATTTAAAATATGAATATTTTAGGGACTCCAGAAAAAATTTAAGTATCAGAAATATAATATAAAAGTATCCTTATACAAGTTTTTAAAATGATTAAGGCTATATATGATTCTTTTTATCCATATCAAACTGAAATTAAATTTTATTATAAATGTATTTCGGTAACTAACCTCAGCCTAGATCAGTCAACTCAGTTAATATCCTCATTTTCAGAAACCACAACTTTTCGGTCATTAGTTGTTACGTGGGAAGATATGACACCGTAATTAAGAAATCTTTTACACATTCAAATTCTAAAAGTCTAGTATGTGGTTATAACATGGTGTAGAATTTATTAGAAACATAAACTTGAAAATGGAATTTTAAGGAAGTTTCTGAGATTTATATATACCAACCAATAGCAGTTTCTATACAAAACTTTGATGTCTCTAATTTTCCCCAAAATAATATTTATTGTCCCTCTATAAAAATTAAATGACTTAAGTACAGAGAAAATTTTAAATTACTCATTAAACAAGTGACGCAAAATATATACCTTTCGAAAGACTCAAATATATGAAAAGAGTATGTATAGTATATTTACTTTGAGCGTTAAAACTATAATAAAATTGGCTTTCTAGCATTTCGGATTATTTTTTCTTATATTTGTGTTACGGTAATTAATAAAATCTAGCAATTAACTCGAGATTAAACGTTGCACAAGAAGGAATAAAGGTAGAACCTTTTCTCCTATAATTGCAAATTAAATTAAAGAATAATTACATTTGATTATATTTGATTATTTATGTATAGCGAAAAACTGAGTAGCAATTATCTAAAGTTGTCAAATATTAATTAGTATTGGCAAAAAATGTTGATTTGATTTACCATTGCTTTCATTATTTTTATAGCAGCATGATTAATTTTTATTTCCCTTTTAATACATAATTGAACAGTTTGTTTACTTACATTTAGATAATAACTGGCTGATTCGCTGAACAAATGGAATACAATTAACATGAAAAAATGCTTCTGTTTTCTCATTGATTAGAACTTTCATACAGCTATTTTTATTCTTACATACCTTTACGTATTTTTTAGACCCAAGTCTGTGAATAAATTCTCAGGAAGAGTAAATAAAAGGTTTTTCAAATGCTATTACTATTCTTTTATAATATTTTTTATGAGGCCAATTTAAACTGGTCTGAATGTGGCTATATCATGTACATGTTAGTACTTCTCTCTGGAAAGTGGATAGCTGCCAGGTTTAATTCTTGTGCCAGCTAAATAGTTTTTCGGGTGTGAAAAAAATAATTGAATGTGTGAGGTATATTCAACATTGCTGTGCTTTCGATAATATCATATTAACTAACTTGTTTGGGAAAGAATCTATTTATGATGAAACTGGAGGTATCTTTGGTAACGATGAGTCTAAAGGAAGAGCTTCATCTGGGCTCTTTTTTTAATCAAGGGATCTGTAAAGTTATCTTACAAATTAGGAGTTCAACAACCAAATCAGAATGAAGGTGCATGTGCGAAATTTTCTTAATATGTAATACACTGAAGTGCCACTGAATTAGGGATACCTACCTAGTAACGAGTTGGGACTCCTCTGGCCTTGATGACGGCTGCCACACGACGAGGCATAGATTCAACAAGTTTCTGGAAACGTTCTACGGGAATGGCTTCAGTAAGGTTCTTTGGTGCTGTGTGATGGCCTTTCACGCCTTGTTCCAAAACATCCCAAAGATGCTCAATAGGATTTAAGTCTGGGCTTCTAGGTGGCCAATTCATGACAGAGATGTCAGAGGAATGCTCATCCAACCAGCCAGTAGTCAACCGGGACTTGTGAGAGGTACAGTTGTCTTGCTGGAAAACTCCATTACCGTGCGGATAACAGAACAGCTTAAACGGATGGAGGTGATCACCCAGCAACTCTACGTACCGAATTGCATTGAGGGAGGTTGGTACACGCACCAAAGATCCCAAACTGTGCCACGAAAAAACACCCCAGACCATGATTGATCCACCATGCCCTTGTACAGTTCCAGCCAGGCATGCAGGATCCATGGCTTCAAGAGCCTGACGCCATATTCTCAGCCTCCCGTCGGCGTTAAGTAGTCGGAATCAGGACTCATCACTCCATGCTACTCGTTTCCAGTCCTCTACACTCCAGTCTCTGTGCTCTCTTGCCCAGGCAAGACGTGCAGCCCGATAGCGAGTATAGAGCAATGGTACTCTCGTAGGTCGACGGCTCCCGAAACCCATACGGTGATGCGAGCGTTGCACAGTCCGTTTACTGACTGTACGACTGGCACCGTCATTAAACTGGGTGGTAATTTGACCTAATGTTTGGCTTCGCTGGCTACGTACAATACGCCTGAGCCGTCTCTCACCACGCACTGTCAAGTGTAATTGTCCTTTGCAGTTTGCCCGATCGCAAGTTTTTTTCCACCATCCATGTATTCTTGGTATACTCTTGACACTGTCGACCTTGAAAAACCTAGCTGTCTGACGATTTCGGAAATTGAATGGCCCATGCGTCGCGAACCTACGATTTGTCCGCGATCGAAGGCGTCTAAATCAGGGAGTTTACCCATACTGGCAATTCCAACAACTAATTTAGAACAACCACAGTACGCGCTATATATGCAGTTACCACAGTGCTCTCACTTGCGCATACATGATGCGCAGCGCTACACAATTTGCATAGGCTTTGCTATCCCTAATTCAGTGGCACTTCAGTGTACATGACTACTCTGTTTTGCTCAACATAATAGTGTAGAGAACTCACCTTTTTCTTATACAAAAAGTAGTACAGTGCAGTTTTATAATAAAGAAAACAATTTAAAAGTTATATACGATAAAACCTGTAACAAATTTTATTCCATGAGAAATTTTAGAAACCTCTTCTTGTTTTTCTAGTTTTCTGAAAGGGAAAGTAAACCGTAGAAAAGTTATTATACTGCGAAAGGTCTATTATATATAAATATTGATTACTCCTGGTTGAAGTAATTTTTTGATGATTTTTAGTTATATGAGTATTTCTTGGAGATGTACCAGACTTTTAACATTGACCGAATTGTTCTAGTTTTAATTGAGCTGGTATTAATAAATTTTACATTTTTAATGTGTGCTACATATCCTTTTTATGAATAGCTACATTGCTGTTATTCATAGTTTATCATTCCAAAGTAAAATTTATGTTTGATATATTGTTGTTTTTACATTATAATTTTAAGTACATACAGTGGACAAATGAAAGCTTGATTACAAGTAAATTTCCCAACACTTAATATCTCTTGCTTTGTGCGTCTCTGAAAATTGAAAATTCGATTATACATTAAGTTTTGAATCAAATAGTAACAATACATTGAAATAAACTGCTTATGGTGAGTTTTTTTTAAACGAATTGATAGTTGAGAATTTTGTTTGACTTCATTTACCAATATATTAATAGCAAAAGTATAAAAGAATTATATGAGGCAAATACATTTTTACCACGTTTTTATTCCCGAATATAACTAACTTCCCGACTAGCTAGACATTTGAAACTTTTAGAATAGCTCAGAACACGATGACAATGCATTCTTTTAATACTTTCAGCCATCTTTAAGCAGAATTGAATTCATTTTCAGTTAGTTTTGTTTTGTATGGAAAGTTAGTCTGGAAAAAATCCACAAGGTGGCGCTTCGATCGAATTCAATGCTTGCACTTTTGCGTAACGGCGTTTGACGGTTTTGAAAACAGAATACATGTGAATTTAGTTTGTTTACAAAAATATTGTACGTGTCCATGGTTTACTCATTTGTTCTTTGTCTAATGTTTGTGTTTGTTCGCACATTATCCGAATAAAAAATTTCCTTAAGCATTATTGTTTGTTATTATATTGTTGCAATTATTCGGGTAATGTGTTTATATGCTTGTCCCTCGTTGGGTCAGTAACGGTATGACGCGTCATATATGTAGTTTACACTTAGCCTCTCATACTCAATATGCCAAGTCTGACCTCTACGTGGTTGACCTGGCACTCCAAAAAAAATTGGAAACCAAGTAGGCTCTGGTATTAATGTTTGTAAAAATCTGATATAGGTAATTCAATTAATAAATGTTTGAAAATTTCTTGTAATTGCTCTCGCATTTGATCATTTTCTTTCAAGTTTATGGGATAATTCATCAAAAAAATTTTAAAAAAGTATTTATTAATATATAGAATTCTCAAGTTTATATGATTAAACAGAAAATTTAAAAACGTGGTATATTAAAAGTTCTTTTATCTTGTAATTATTATGTCTCTGTGGAAATGATTAAATTAGTAATTCTGAATCTATTAAAATAGTGCTAATAAAATGCTACTTAAAAAAGTACTTTCTTTGTGCTGAGGAAGTGGATTATGCGTAGAATCTTGCATAAAAACACTAAAACATAGGTGTTAATTTCCCCGATGTATTACTCATTAAAAGCGAAATACTCGTGAGATTGAACGTATTCACACAACATATCGAGCTTCTAAACAGAGAATATTTTGTGCCTTTATTAATTTAATTTGTTTACACTCTGCTTACTTTTATTTGAAACATTCATACTTTTGTGCCTTTGTTGCTTATTCAGTTTGTAATTTGAAGTCTAAGAGCGAGCATAAACATTCATATTCAACACCAAAAGAATTGTTTCACCTTTACATTTAACTCTGACAGCTACCCAAATGTCAAAGGTAATGAGAAACTATAACGTGTTAAAATAACACTTCAATTAAATTTTAAAATCTGTTTCGTTTCGAGTGAAAAGTCAGATGTAAAGGGTTCTAAACTTACCTTGAGTGAAATGAATTGGAATTATGTAAAGAGATAACTAGTTATTAAAACATATCGGGTTTTCTAAATTTTTCGATTTAGGGAAAAAGAACCTTGCGTATCAATTAAGTAAACTGAAGATATTAACAACGATTACAATAGAGTCAACTGAAATTAATCATTGAGTATACATTATAAGCACATCGAACTATTCTTATCCAGAATTTGTTAAGAATTAGTGAGTGTTCCGCTATACTAATTCTTAAATATAGTTACAGTTAAGTGGATGACTTATTTTGGCGAACTATGGGCATCTGTTGCATAACGAGAGCTATAAATGCCGGAGCACTAAATTCACCGATTTCAATCTAAACTTCGACAAAAATAGAGAAAATTTTGCGTTGAAAGCAAAAACAGTAACTGAGAATAGAATAGTTAATTACCCCACACTTTACACAAACTAGGTTATTGTGCAGAGAGTTAAACATTTTACTTTATGTATTATTAGGTAAACTAAAGTTAATAAAAATGAATTTAGAAAGACTTTAATCTTCTATAATAAATGTATGACTTTATTATCGATATTAGAGGCTACATTAGCAGAACATAGTGGAACTAGATCATAAGCAGTAGACGAGACAGCAGTAGTAGACAATGAAACTGGTTGAATTCCTGTGCGAGCCTTATTGAACAAATCTCGCATGTATGTCTGCTTCCACCCTTTGGTTCTCCGTCCGAAAAATTTACTCCGTGAAATATGCAGATACATCATTTCTGCATCATAAAAACAGTCTGTTACTCTCTGAAAGTTTTATAAATTGTTTTAGTGTATTAGTTTTTTTTGCCAAGGAGTAAAAGTAGTTTGAAAGCTTTTTACATGATTCAGACGCCGTTCCACTCTAAATACCTTAACGGTTGCAAATGACGTAAAAATGCACGATAACTCATGCTATTGTCAGTTCACAGTACATTTTTTATCGAGAATAAATGCCAAGGGGGTTTGAAGAACCAGATCAAGGTTGCAACTGGTAATCAATAGCTGACAGCGTTTCCGAGATGAACTAAATAAAGAAAGATGCATATTGACTGCTCCTAACATTGGATGGCTGTTGAATGGTAGTTTATAGCACATGATGCTATAGCTGTCTGAAATTCCATAATAAAACCAATAAAATATAGCATCTTGAAATGCATCCACTAACATTTTCTTTACAACTTAAGTGTTAGTATGCACATCAGCTAGAGTGTTAGTAGCAATACCAATAAATAAATAAAAATAATGCTAGAATAGTGATACATCCTATGCTACCCCATATCATGGCAAAACTTAAACAAATGGTACTCTTACGCACCGTATGTTTATTTAACTATCGCCGAAAATTTATGAATCAAAACAATGAAATCTTTTTATAAATGAAAATCTGTCATACCTTTTTAAGGAAATTGATGGCTCGAGTAAAGTCTTGTTCTAACTAAAACTTGTCACTAAATAAAAAAAAAGAAATAAAAGCATCTCTATCCATCAAAGGATCTTTACTGAATACAGAAAGACCAAGCTTACCAAATCGTATCTTTAAGTACCAGCAGGCATCATAATATCAACATTTTTTAACCCACCTGTTATCAGTTTTAGTTTTGGTTTTCTTTTTTTCAATTTATTTCATTTGATCTTGAAGTCGAATAAATTCATTTCCCAGAGTCATCCAGAATTTCGATTCAAATTGTGGTGTATAAGATATGGTGTATGTATTTAGAGACTATTTGAAATAATGGCTGAAAATATTCTCTAAAGTTATTTCCGTTTGTAAAATCACTAAAGACAATTCGAACTATGCAACATAAGAATCCTAGCAGTATAATGGGAAATTAAGGTATATATATTTTTTTAATTAGAGAGACAAGAGTGAAAGAAATCTGTCATTTATACTTACTTTGAAGAGAGAAAAATCTATATACAACTTCATTTTATATTTAATTAATACATTAGAATTTTAAATCTTTTTTTTCCTATGTGGCAGGCACCTTGTCTTTTGACATTCGCCTATAACTTTCAAATTTATACGTTATATAAAAATCTAGCAGGGCTTCGCCCGTCTAGCCGGTCGGTTTAGGGACCCCTTGCAATCAGCAATCATTGTCAGAGAATGGAAACACTAAAATACAACTAATAAAGGTATTTAAATTTTGTGGTTACGCATCCCATGTCCTGCAAACAGTCGAAAGCAGAAGAAAAATTCTTCCCCCCCCCCGGCGAGCCTGTGTTGCCCGGGATTTTAAGAATGTTTGTTTGTTAACAAAAATCAATTTAAAAACTAAACACAGTATAAATTACACTGCTGGCCACTGTAAATGCAACACCCTGAAGGAAACATGCAAATAACATGAAATTTACAACATGCATTAGCGGAGGTGAGATATGCAAATGATTAGAATTTCAGCGCAGACACACATCACGCGCGCCTGTGGCGCCACTTCAAAGCGCTATTTAAGGCGTGGAGATTTCGACGATTTCAAGTTCGGCAATTGTGTTTTTCTTGTGGTTTTTTCAAAAAAACGATCAATTATGCCTCGTCGAAAACAGCGATCATCTTTTGATCAAGTATCCGAGTTCGACAGAGGAAGGATAGTGGCCTACCGAAATTGTGGATTATCTTTCAGGGAAATCGGTAGTCGTGTTGGACGAAACCAAACAACTGTAATGCGGATATGTGATCGTTGGATGCAGGAGGGTACGACGGACCGGCGTGTTCGATCGCATCCACCTCAGCGCACCACTTCACGTGATGACAGGCAAATTGTGCGCATGGCAGTGACGGATCGCTCAGTCACATTACGAACCATAGCACAGCACATGCAGTCTGTAACGCATCATCCAGTGTCTGTGCGTACCATTCGACGCCGTTTACAGCAGAGTGGTCTGTTCGCACGACGTCCATTGCTTTGTCTACCCTTGACACAGAACCACAGACGTCTCCGCCGCCAATGGTGCGATGACAGAAGGATGTGGACGGCAGAATGGAATGAAATTGTCTTTACTGACGAGTCACGCTTCTGTCTGCAACACCACGATGGTCGCATTCGAGTCTGGAGACACCGTGAAGAGAGGATGCTGAACAGCTGCGTTATGCACCGCCACACTGGTCCTGCACCGGGTATTATGGTATGGGGCGGTATTGGATATCACTCTCGCACACCTCTAGTACGCATTGCCGGTACTTTAAACAGCCAGCGTACATCTCCGAGGTGTTGGAGTCAGTTGTCCTTCCTTACCTTCAGGGCTTGCCCACAGCCATATTTCAACAGGATAATGCGCGACCACACGTGGCACGTATTGTCCAACGGTTCTTCGTCAATCGCCAGATTGAATTGCTTCCCTGGCCGCCTCGCTCTCCGGATCTTTCACCGATAGAAAACATGTGGTCCATGGTTGCTCTACGATTGACCCAGATTCCATCCCCAGCTGCCACAGCAGATCAACTTTGGCAACGTGTGGAAGCTGCTTGTTCTGCTGTACCCCAAGAACTCATCCAAAGTCTCTTTGAATCAATGCCGAGGCGTGTGGCAGCGGTGATCTCCAATAATGGCGGCTACTCTGGCTACTGATTTTTGCAGGAACCACACTTCACAGAAGTCTATAAATTTAATCATTTGATACTTGGT
This sequence comes from Dolomedes plantarius, assembly GCA_907164885.2. Classification (NCBI taxonomy): domain Eukaryota; kingdom Metazoa; phylum Arthropoda; class Arachnida; order Araneae; family Dolomedidae; genus Dolomedes; species Dolomedes plantarius. The sequence continues at coordinate 154,564,871 of OU015494.1, read as the reverse complement.
CAACATGTTATCTACAAAATAAATTATGTTGTGATATCTCTTGTGTTTCTTGGTGTTGCAATTTGGGTGGCCAGCAGTGTACATAGTAAAAAAAATGTGAATGAAAGACCCTAAAATAAAACTGAGATTAAAATCATAAAGTGCAAAATTACAGAAAATTAAATGAGAAGTATGTTTTAAAATTATAGAAATACAAAAACAAAATAAATTACTGAAAAAGTTTACCTTAAAACTGAGATTAAAATCAAAAGTGCAAAATTACAGAAAAGGAAACACAATATAAATAAAAACTAAACACAGCTTAAATAACCTAGAATAAATAACAGTATAAATGAAAAATATATATACATTTATAATAAACCACTAAAAGCTGAAAACGAAAATTGTCAAATTGTGTTTTGGAATGAACTTCTAAAATGAAAATGGCAATAAAGAACGTTTGTTTACAATCTGAGACCGGTAATTCTTAAAAATAAATCAATTGTAATTCTTCGAAATATCTTAAAATATAAATTTTTTAGTATAAAATCTGACTTGAAAGATTATTATTTTCATTTATTATTCGGGTTTAATATATGATTTGAAACTTTTTGATTGTATTTATTTTTCTATCATTTTTGCTTCTCGCTGTTCAGTAAGCCCAACATGGCTGGCTTGAGAGTTGTGAGGCTCTTACAGTTCTGGATTCACCCTTGGTAGACGGCTGGGAGGCTCTTCCATTTCTTGATTCACCCTTCAAAAATTGTTGGTTTTTTATTAATTAAAAATTAACGATAATAAAATTTAAAATTCGGGCTTCGAGGTGCACATACTCATCGTCTGCACTACCTGTGTGCCAAAGTTCATGTCCGTAAGTGCGATAGATTCGCCTGGAGACCACAGACACACACACACAAACACTTCCTTTTGTTAATATAGATATGCTAATTCTTAAAGCTCTATTTAACGTTATTAAGTATAATAATAGAATTAAAAACATGTGATTAACGTATAAAACTTTGTGAAATCAACATAGAAAATAATTTTCTTATTTCTTAACTGCTGAGAGAACTGCACCAAGGCTTAACTGCCCTCCTTGGTTAAAATATCCCATGTGCAAAACTTCCTGTTTCCTTTTTTTCATTTTGATATTTTACTTCCATATGTTTTTCACGTTTTTCATGAAGTTAGAATGACCTATCAGCGCAGGAAATCTTTTAAAAACTGTTTAACATATTTGTACTAACTGTGTTTCAACCTACGTCCTGAGGGAGTTGCATTTTTCTCGAAAAGTTAAAAAATGCTAGTTAGGAAATTTAACTACGAAGGGCAGTATAGTGGTTACGGTGAAACACCGAATGTAAAGAAAAAAATGGTTTACTAAACTAAAACAAAGCAATATATATGAAGCTGGGATTTTAATTTATTGAAAAAAATTTAAAACAAATTTCGTTAATACAGATGGTGCTTTTGAATGTCATATAAGAGTCTTAAATCCAACATCTAAACTTAAAGAGTTTACCTTACATGGTGAGTTTTTTAAGCTTCACCATACGACTCACCAAATTTGGCTTTTACCTGATCAGCATAGTCTTCCGTAAAGCATCAAAATACTTCACTATGATATGTTTTTGTTCCCTGGTAACTACCTGAAATTACCAATTACGAATATGTTCTTAATGACCATAAAAGTGTTCTTTACTCATCTAACAGAGAGTTGCATGATAGTTTTGAAAATCTTACGAGAAATATGATAGGCAGGAAAACTCGAATAAAATGCAGTAGAAACTAAAGAAAAATATGCAAACATACAACAACACATGAAAATCATAAATACTTTCGAGCTGAACATCATAAATGAAGTTTGTCCTGTCTAAGAATCTGTAATAGGATATATCTGTCTAAGAATATTAAAAAACTATTTTTTAAATTGCTTTAATGGTTTACTTTGCTTTAATATATAAATTAACGGAACGTTATAAAACTCTTTCCCGAAGAATAACTTTTTACAATTCAATTACAATTAAAGTTCAATTAAAGTCATCAAGTTTCTGAGGACAATTTATATAATAGACTAGCTGAAAACCCGCACTTCGCTACGGAGTACATTCAAATTAAATACAACGGTCAATGTATGCCATTAAGGCTACACAGTACCCTTTTTCAAAAAATTTTTTTGGAGACAGTTACAATAAAAATAATTAATGACTTTGTTTGAGATTATAAAATTAAACTAATTCTGGTAAAAAAAAAATCATTTTAGCAAGCACCATTTTTAAAATTTAAAGTTTTTTTAAAATTTTGAAGTTTTTTAAAACTTTTATAACATTTTTAATTTTCAATATTTTTTAGTTATTTTAAGTGATTTATATTCATTGGATTATTGGGAACAAAAGTTAGTATGGAATTAAAGATGTAACTTTTATTTAAATTTTTAAAAAACATTTTGTAGCAAAACCTGAAAAAAACACGAAAAATTTGGAAATATTAACTTCGACATTTCAAAAAAAATATAACTATAACCCTCAGATCTAAATACAATACTAATTATTGTAGTACATATATATATAAGTGTGTACAAAAAATTTCAAGACTCTATCTTCAAAATAAAAAAATCTTTAGGGAATAGCAAACACTAACATCAACAAAAATAAAAGTCTGAGAAAAATGCATTTAAAGTTTGTAAAGGCAAAAAACAAAAACTAAAAATGTTTGTAGAGCTCTAATTTTTTTTATATGTTATTCCCCACTTATAAGATGTACTAAAACATAATTTTAACTCAATATAATAGAATATATATTTTCTTATTCAAAATATATTTCTGCACAATATCAATAGCAATGTTAACGACAATGACAGATTAGCTGATATTTAGCTAATATTTTCCTAAAAGTTGTAAAGACAATACACTTATACAAAATATTGATAATAAATAATACAAATTAAAAATAACCAGCTTTCTACAAAGTTTCAAAGATGTACTATAACAAGAGCTGCACAGCAAATTTGTAAATAAATTATTCAAGTTTTCACTATCAACAAAAATATATTTTGATGCAGCAGATATATGTTGAATGTAAGAAGTATCCACAATATCTGTTTTCAAAACATTTATATTCTGAATTCTCACACTTGTATCTGCAGAAGGATGAGTTTTAGAATTACTGTTTACATTTGTCTGCCATCTCTTCAACACACGTTTCTTAGCAACGCGAGAACGTTTTGGTCGTGGTATTTTCTCAATGAAAAAATGTATAAAAACAACAAAATATTTCGATACAAAGCTTCTAAGTTGATAAAACTTTGTGTAAAATCTAATACTGGTCTTGAAATAGTCCTTTTTATGTATATTAGATAGACAGTAATGATCTCTCAAATAGAATCAAAACGTAAACAAACAGAAACGATTTGAGTAGTAAAAGTTGCAATTAATTACCGATTCAGCCAAGGAGTTCATTCATTCCAAATTATTTTTATTTAATTAATTATAAGAATAATTATAAGAATAAATTATAAGAATATTTGCTTCAAAATCAAAATCAAAATGATCAAAATCAAAACAAAACTAACCACGCCCCCTCAGCTGTCACATTTCGAGACTGACAACACTCAGAAAAGTTCAAATATCTTTAAAACTATTTGGATTTCAGATCTACAATTTGGAGTCAAGATTCACAATAGTATGGACCATTGAAAAATGCAATTAAAAAAAATTCGATATTTTTGTCATTTTTAGGGTACTGTGTAGCCTTAATGCCAAAAATATGTTTAAATATATTTATAATAAGTACAACGATCAATGTATGAAATTGATATAAAAAAACGAAAAAATATATTTATAAAAAAATCGGAAGGTATATTTTTATAGACAAAATAATATAGAAGAGAATATTCAAATTAAATCTAATAGAACATACTAAAGAATATAGTACAGTTAATATAGTATAGTTTGAGGAACATATCTTTTACTGTATTTTAATATTTTTTTGGATAATTTCCAATCGTCTGCCGTATTAGCAAGAAAAAAAGAATTTTGTCTATTTCGTTGCTATGAACGTGACGATATATTAATTTAAAGTACCAGAAAAGAAATCACGTGATCAGCATTTAATAAATTAAATTCTAAAAATTAACCTTTAAAATTTCACCAAAAATCTGAAAACGGAGGTAAAGATTCGAAAAAGATTTCATTTTAAAAGAATTTTTGTGATATTTCTCGTGATTTAAATTTTATAACCCTCAAATTATTATTTTAAATGCAAACTTAAAAAAAGTTACAAAAACAGCTTAAAAATTTAAATTTAAAATATCTAAGAAGAATTTTTGAAAAATCTTTCTTAGTGCACCCCTACACTATAAGAAGAATCTCCAGACCTCTCCTTAGCCCTTTAGGTCCAGCGGTTTGGTCTGAGCGTTGTATGTCAGTGAGTCAGTCAGTCAGTCAGTCAGTCAGTGAGTCAGTCAGTTACGGAACTGTTTTATATATATAGACTAGCTGAAAACCCGTACTTCGCTACGGAGTACATTCAAATTAAATACAACGGTCAATGTATGTAATTAATGCCAAAAATATGTTTAAATATATTTTTAATAAATACAACGATCAATGTATAAATTGATGTAAAAAAAACGAAAAAATATATTTATAAAAAAATCGTAACGGATAATTTTATAGATAAAGTAATGTAGAAGAAAATATTCAAATTAAATCCAATAGAACATACTAAAGAATATAGTACAGTTAATATAGTACAGTTTGAGGAACATATCTTTTACTGTATTTTAGTATTTTTTTGGATAATTCCCAATCATCTGCCACATTAGCAAGAAATAAAAATTATTTTTTTGTCTATTTCATTGCTATGAACGTGACGATAAATTAATTTAAAGTACCATAAAAAGAAATCACGTGATCAACATTTAATAAATTAAATTCTGAAAATTAATCTTTAAAAATTCACCAAAAATCAGAAAATAGAGGTAAAGATTCGAAAATTTTTTTATTTTAAAGGAAGTTTTATGATCTTTCTCGTGATATAATTTTTATAACCCTCAAACTATTTTAAATACAAACTTAAAAAAATTACAAAACAGCTTAAAAATTTAATTTTAAAAAATCTAAGAAGAATTTTAAAAAATCTTTCTTGGTGCACCCCTGCACTATAAGAAGAATCGCCATGCAAAATTTCAGCCCTTTAGGTCCAGCGGTTTGGTCTGTGCGTTGTATGCCAGTCAGTCAGTGAGTCAGTAAGTTACGGAACTGTTTTATATATAATAGATAAAGTGAAATTACTGTAAAAAATAATATTAAATGATCTACAATTTCATGCATTCAAAAATTTCAAAAAGCTCCATAAGTAGAAAATTTAATGTTATACTTTAATTTTATCTATAAAAAATAAATATTAAAAGATAATATTATCTTTTAATTTTTGTCATTGCAATTATAATCATTGTATTCCCTATAAAATAAACGGGTTTTTATAAACGATTCAAGAAATTTCTAGCACCCATTAATTGATATTGCCCTTTATTTTTATGCTACTATAAAAATAACACCATGCCCGGAGTTATTTGTTTCATCTTTCAGAAAACTCTTTCAACAATATAGATCCCCTATTTGTGGTAATGCATCATTAGGTATACAAATGAGAAATGCATTGTTATTGATGAATAAATAATTTATCCTTTCTAGCCCTCAGTCATTAGTCATAAAAGCAATGAAAAGGACTTTTATTAATGGCTGTTGAATTCAAAGAATGGGCCCCAAATCTGCATTATTGGTTAAAATGAAACATTCTTTAGTACATGACCATTTAAGAAAGAAACATGGTTTGAAGAATAAGATTTTCTATTGTGTAATATCTTATGGAACAAATAAAATTAGAAAAATAATGGCGCTTCATTTATATTAAAAACTAATAAAAGATTATCGTAATCTTTAATCGTAAAAAATATCCTTTAAGCGGACAACAGCAACTTATTGCTGAAAAGGAAAAGTTTTCCAACATAGATCTGAAAAGTATATACATCCGTAATATTTTATAGCTCTACTAACCCATGGATTTAAACCCACCAGATTTAAACCCCCATTACAATGTTTTAAATGGAGACAATGATTTCTACATAAAATAATTGAATTTGGTTAACAGCTAATTTTTTCAAGTAGAATGTCGTCAAAATATTTGTTTTTCAGTCTTTGATAAAATGTATTCTGTTCCTTTTAACGTCTATGGAACATCTGAATTCTACATAATTTTCAATTACATATTCACATCAAATAATTAAAATTTTGAAATTTCATATTAAACTTAAGCATCTTGACTTATTACGATTCAGCGAAGACCTAAATTCTGAATTCTTAGAAATGAAGAAAATAAACTGTTGTTGTAGTTAGTGCTGTCCCAGCTCCAGACACATGCTCATTAGTAGCATTCCATGGCATGCTAAGTGATATCGAGGCTTTGTGTCAATATCACAGGCCAACGAAAAATGACTTTTTGAAAACTTTTTTACCGTTAATAGCTGATTCTTGTGTAATTTTTGGTGCTGAATCCGTATCTGACCTCAGTTTTTTCTATCGCCCACAGTTTCGTCACAATGTGACTTCGTCAGAAACTAGAAAATTAGTCGAACATACCATAGAAAATAAAAATAAATAAATGTTACAATATGAACAAACTTTTATTCAAGTATAAACATGAAAATAACTTTTTAGTACATAGGTTTTATGTGTGCATTGGCTTATATTTCCTTCCCCTATTCTCCTTAAAGCTCCTGATATTGCTTTTTCGCCATGTGAATCGCTTGCTCAACTTCTTGGTGAAGTGATCAACAGTAATCTCCCATCATATTGGTATTCCAGCGGCCCTAATACCGTCTTTACATCAATTTAATATCTTGATGAAACCGCTCACCTTTCTCCTCACTGATATCACCCAAATTATCTGGTAAAAAATCAAGGTGACTGTTCAAAAAGTGAATCTTGAGGTTCATCAAACAGCCTAACTTTTTGAACTTTTCCAGCATGTTGGCTACAATAGAAATAAAATGAGGGTCATTTTTGTTTCCCAAGAACTTGGTCACCATCTGCTTGAATGATACCCAAGCCTCCCTCTTTTTTAAAGTCATTTTTGATTCAAAGTTGGGATCGAACATCATTTTTAAGATATCAGGCCCAACAAACACTCCTTCTTCCAATTTTGCTTCTGATAGAGGAGGAAAATTCTCGCAGATATACTTGAAACATTCTCCATCTTTGGGTAAGGCTTTCACAAATTGCTTCATTTGTCCTAATTTTATGTGTAGAGGTGGCAGCAGAATGTTTTCCGGGTCCACGAGGTTCTTGTGCAGAATGTTCTTTTCTCCAAGCTTTAAAGATTTTCTTTCAGGCCAGATTTTTCTGGACCAATGTTGATCCCTTGCCCTACTGTCCCATTCAAATAAGAAACATGGGAATTTGGTAAAGCCACATTGCTGGCGGTTAGCTAATGGCATTGAATTCACTAAAAATGTCATTTCTTTAAATATTGAGTGTTGAAATGTGCAAAAATGGTGGGTGATACGGCTTTTTTTATTGTCATATTCGGTTTCAGCACACTAAAAACCGCAAGAATAAGGCAAATCTATTCAAAAAGTTTTTCATCGTTGGCCTGGGTATGTTATAATAGATATTAATATGATTGATCTATAAGAAAACCTGACTACATTATTTTTCAGTACACTTGATTCCCATACTGTTATAGTGGAAGGTGGGGTAAGATAACGAACTTAAGCTTCAAATATTTTTCCTGAATTCAATAAGTGGTTTAAAAACCTGAAATTTACAGAAAGACATCTTTCAACCTTGATGTTTAAAAAAAAAATTAAAAAATTCCATCTCCTCTTGGAAGATGGCAAAATATTCCCTTTCCCCAAGAAAGTAATTTTCATCATCTTACCCATTAGGTGGGGTAAAATGACGAATCGATGACGAATCGATAACAATATAAATCAAGATATAAAGGTTTATTTTCAAAAATGCAGAGAAACAATTTCACTTAGGTACTTCGTGAAAAAGGCACAGATAACACTAAAAATACAATGACAAATTACCCATAATGAAAAAAAAACTTAAAGATCTAGATACAAAAATTAACAAAAAACATAGGTAATAAAGTTCATATACAAAAGGGTCTGTCTTTCACTTCATTATCAACCCAGCCGGAAAATTGAGCATGTGCCCAAGATTTGCACCTGAAACACTGATACCATAATTCGTCCTTTCCCTCCTCCCCGCAAATAATGCAGTCTTTTTCCAATAATGATTCAGTATTATAGTCATTGTCCTCCACACATGGAACTTCTTGTGATGACTCATCAGATGACCAGTAATCCATTTTGATTTCAACTTGTTTATCAGTATCCAAGCTTATCGTAAATAAACTATAACATACATGATTTTTAACGTTACGAGTTGTATTTTGAGAGAGAAAAATGGAGGAGAAAAAATAACTTACCGTAGTCGCGTAATTCCTTGCGCTGTGAAGTCCAAAATTTACAAACACAGATTAAAGAAATACATTTGATTCGCCACTACTCACAAAACGATCTCAACTTATATTACTTATAGTGGGCGTCATAACCCAATACTAGAATCTTAAGAATTGCCTGGACAGGTGCTGCTATCTATGATTGCGTCGAAGAAAAACCGAGTTCGTCATCTTACCCGCTTCGTCATCTTACACTACTTTCCCCTACATTTATTGAAGAGTATATGCCAAACAAGAGAACATTAATCTATTAAAAACATATGTCTTTATCTCAGGTGAAATATATTAAACAATTAAAAAGGTATTAAAAATGATAATAAAACTTCTAATTAACCTATAAAGATCATCTATTCATTACATTCTTGGAATATTACAATCTTAATTTATCACGTAACTGCAGGGTGAACTCAAGCAGTAGCGTTGCTTTATAACAGACAATTTAGAGAAGAAAAATTTCAGGTAGTCTCTTTTAATGAAACTACCGCGGTTAATTAACGTAGGATTACTTACCGTTATTTACCTCTTTTGTCTGTATATATGTATGTATCTGTTATGTATATATGTATCTATATATATGTATGTATATATGAATATATATATACACTGGTTATCAAAAAATAAGGATCGAGCTGGCCACTCCATGCGCTGAATTGTTTCCTACTCAAGATAAGCATCCATGATGAGAGCCCTGTGCGGTCTCAAGTTATCGTCCTGTAGCACGAAATCAACACCTATTGCCCTGGCATAAGGGCACACATAAGCATCAAGGATGTCATCTCTATAGGTGTGAGCATTCACATTTCCACGGGGCAAGACATGGAGGTCTGTGCGTCCATCAAAAGAGATACCATCCCAAACACAAACACTGACTGATCCGTATGCATCTCTTTCACGGATGTGAGATGGATGAAAATGAGTTCCGGGTTCTCTCCAAATCAAAATACGCCTATTATCGCTTTGGAGGCTAAACCTGGACTCATCCGTAAAGAGAACAACCCTCCATTGAATACGCGTCCAGTGGACATCTTGACGTGTCCACTGCAAACATTCCCGCCTATGGGGTGACGTGAGCGGGACGCAAATGGCTGGTCGTCTCGCAAAAAGATCACCTTCGTGAAGCATTATAAGCACGGTTGACGTTGATACCAAACTTCCAGAGCTTGCAGCGAGGGAGGATCTGCAGACCGAGCTTACAGATGGAGTTGCGGTTCTATTCCTTCATGAGCCTAATGACAAATATAGGTCATCGGCACTCGTCGTAGCGTATGACCGTCCTCGGCTGAAAATCCTGGATGCCGAATCAGTGGTTAAAAATTGTTGCCAAAGTCTATGAACAACAGGCGGACTCAAATTTAGTCATTTGACTACTTCTGTCTGACTTTCTCCTGCATCTTATCTCCCAATAGCTCGCCATTGCAGTTCTTCGGTCAAATGAAGCCTGGAGGTCATTGTTACAATTTGGCTATGCCAGATGTCTAATCTCAGCCTCGCAGCGACAATTGTCGCCTTGCTGAGTCATGCAATTTTATGCTCCTCGCAAATGACGTATTCCGCCTGCAGCGCCACTATTTTGCATAATGTCGAATTGTTCAGCACCTTTTACTTAACACCATATTCAAATTTTAAACAGATTGACCTAGTTTTGAACGTGTTATCCCTCCTTTTGTGATTTTTCCTTAATTCTTGATAACTAGTGTATATATATATATATATATAGGGGAAAGTGGGGTAAGATGACGAAGCGAGTAAGATGACGAACTCGGTTTTTCTTCGACGCAATCACAGATAGCAGCACCTGTCCGGGCAATTCTTAAGACTCTAGTATTGGGTTATGACGCCCACTACAAGTAATATAAGTTGAGATCATTTTGTGAGTAGTGACGACTCAAATGTATTTCGTTAATCTGTGTTTGTAAATTTTGGACTTCACAGCGGAAGGAATTACGCAACTATGGTAAGTTATTTTTTCTTCTCCATTTTTCTCTCTCAAAATACAACTCGTAACGTTAAAAATCATGTATGTTATAGTTTATTTACGATAAGCTTGGATACTGATAAACAAGTTGAAATCAAAAATGCCGTTGTGGGGTAAGATGACGAGGAGACTACCTTAGAATTAGTACTGTCCAGATTGCTGTGAACGGATTCAGAGCTACTGGTATTGAGACTCTAGAGAGCAATATTTTCACAGACGAAGATTTCCACGCTTCATACACCACTGATATTGTTGAAAACAACCTATTAGATTATCCTACTATTTGTCAGCAGCACATTTCATCGGCCTTTCCTCCTGAACCTACCATTTCATCAACCTTATCACCACATCCATTAACTTCCTCAGATCGTCCACTTCCGATGGCCAGCAAGAAAACAACCAGGAAACAAAGGAAGAAACTGCCTTCTTACCACATTTCTGCATCTTCTGTAAAACAAGCTCTTGAAAAAAAGAAGAAAGAAAAACAATTTTCTCAACTGAAACGACAGGAAAGATTAAAAAGGAAAGCTGAAATATTAGCGTGAAAGAAAGCTAAATGTTTACCGATAACACCTAGAAAAAGAAGGAAAACTAGAATGCGTCAACGGGATTACTGGTCATCTGATGAGTCATTACAAGAAGTTCCATGTGTGGAGGACAACGACTATAATACTGCAACATTATTGGGAAAAGACTGCATTATTTGCGGGGAGGAGGGGAAGGACGAATTATGGTATCAGTGTTTCAATTGCAAATCTTGGGCACATGCTCAATTTTCCGGCTGGGTTGATAATGAAGTGAAAGACAGACCCTTTTGTATATGAACTTTATTACATATGTTTTTTCTTAATTTTTGTATCTAGATCTTTAAGTTTTTTTTTCATTATGGGTAATTTGTCATTGTATTTTTAGTGTTATCTGTGCCTTTTTCACTAAGTACCTAAGTGAAATTGTTTCTCTGCATTTTTGAAAATAAACCTTTATATCTTGATTTATATTGTTATCAATTCGTCATCAATTCGTCATCTTACCCACCGCCCTTAGTTATCTTACTCCACCTAAAGGGTAAGATGACGAAAATTACTTTCTTGGGGGAAGGAAATATTTTGCCATCTTCCAAGAGGAGATGGAATCTTTTAAATTTTTTTTTAAACATAAAGGTTGAAAGAAGTTTTCTGTAAATTTCAGGTTTTTAAACCACTTATTGAATTCAGGAAAAATATTTGAAGCTTAAGTTCGTCATCTTACCCCACCTTCCCCTATATATATATATATATATACACACACACACACATATATATATATATTATATATATAGTATATATATATATATATATATATATATATATATATATATATATATACACATAGGTGGTTATCAAAATAATGGAAACACTGAGAAACATCATGAAAACCTTTTTTAATACGGGACAGGATCACCTTTGTCATGTAATACCACCTGATACACCTTGGAATTGTATTATATAAGTCATAAGTAGTGGTTAAGAGTATATTATGCCATTCTTCAGTGAAAAATCATGAAAGTTCCTAGTTCATAACGAAATTAGGCAAAAGATATCTTTTAGATAAGAGAAGAATTATTATTTGTAACCCTTACAGTTTACTATGGCTTGTTTTGTTAGAAGATTTCAACATAGAATGGTTTTAAGGAAATTTAGAAACACTTCTTTGCGATACACATTGTTGAAGAATACGTTATGTGGTTCTTCCTTTCTTTTTATATCTCTAACGGTCCAGGCACATTATAAAGTACGAGGGATAACTCTAGAATAACTCCTTTATTCTCTACGTAGAGGCAGACTAACATATACAGACTTGGGGCTTCCAAAATAATACACAACAGTACCGCAACCCGCGGTACTAAGAAACTAAAGGTCGCAATGAATCCCTCAGGCAGAGTAGGCATTTACTAACAATACACGTACACCTCGGCTCTGAGCTAATTCTCGAAGTCGTGCAGCCACCTCGGCTAAATACCAATACACGCACTATCAGTTAAACACCGCTATCACCTTCCATCAAGCTTGCCTCGCTCTCTCTCGTATCGCTACTAAAGTCTTGGGCTTTTGCCAACTCAGCGTGTGCCCTTTAAATAGATCAAACACCTGCGCCGAACTCACTTTGGCTGGCATGTACAGCGCTGCTTCCAGAAATTTGCATCTGAGCAACACGCGAACCCTACAACGTGTAAAAATCTTGTCCTATAGTTTTATGGTGTTTACCTCTGCGCTATTACCTTTGTTAAAAACTGTAGAATATTATTATGAATATTTCTTTCTTAGTTTCTGATCAGACATGTACTGTAATTACTTGCCTTTTCTTTCTGTCTAGCTCGAATATAGGAACAGCATACGAGTTTCTTTAACAATTTTTATTTCTTTAGTAAAATGGTATTGGTTTCAAATCTAGGAAGAGGGATTGTTTAAAAAAATTTCAAATACCTATTTTTACTTCTGTTTGTATGGTAAAGCCGGAATGGTAGGCCATAGAACACAATATTTGGGGCAATGGGAAGCACTGGAGAGTTGTACTCATTAAATTTGAGTGCAAAATTATTTTCTGCGGGGTTCACTTCATGTAATTGTGTAGATAGATTTTATACGATAAAGTGAGTATTGCTGAGTTAGATACGTGCAAATATTGTAATTTTATGGTAATTTAAAATTATTTTGTTTATTTATAATTCCTTAGCTTTAAAATCATTTAAGTTAAATTAAGAACTGATTCAGCACCCTTGTTAATTATGCTCGGAACATAGCTTTGGAAAAGTTTTGTTCTTCTGAATTAGAACTTTCAGCTTTATCAAGCGATTTGGTTTGCAAATTCACTAAAACGAACTTCTGGATTTTTTTGGATGGTTTAATGGGTGTGATCTGTGGATTTTAAAGAGACTAAATAATAATGAGGAGAAAACACGCTTCTTTTTGGCGAAGGGAAAAAAATCGTATATTTATCATCGCTTGTAACTTTTATTTTCAAAAGATGAGAATTTTAATCATTCAATTTTGCAGGATTCTCAAGCATGAATACAATAAAACTGTGTATATGAAGTACATTTTTAATCCCCTATAGTAAAAATTTTATTTTATCTAAAGTGGTGCTAAGTACATAAATTTTTCAAATATACTTTTTTGGGTTTTAAAGTATATTGTGTTTATACATCCGTATTGCTATCCTTTTACGCAACATCTGATACTCAAATAAGGAGAAAAAAATGATATTAATCTGCAAATGTGTTTACAGTCATAGCTGTTTTCTTTTTATTATTTATTATGAATACCACAATGTCACATTATTATCCAGAGTCTTGCAAAATACTTTAACGTTTTTATCCATATTTATATGTTCAGTATAAATGAGACATTATTTATTGATATGGTCTTCCTGTGCAGTATTTTAATAAAAGGATTTAAGAACTTCTTACCAAAATGTGTATATAAGAATAAATGTTTTTGAGATTAATGCATACTTAATGCATTTCTTTCTTCAATAAGCTCAGAGCTTTATTTCTTTAAAAAGCAGAAGGTATTATTTAAGAATAGATGAGGCTTTAACATAGATAATAGTGGAATAAAGTAGCAATTATTCTTCATCAATTGGTGACTAAGCAATAATCCCATCTCCAAGAAACACATGAAATTTCATGTTAAAATCCAAAGATTTAGCAGATGATCAATTTTTCTAATAACGGCAAGTGAAGGAGAGTAAATTCAAAATATCGGAGGAAAGAATATTCCTTCTTAATTTGTCTTTTTTTTGAAACCAAGATACATTTTTTTACCAAGGTATAAATGAATTTTGAAAACCATATTTCATAGCGTTTTTAGCTGTAATTTATTTTTGAATTTATTAATAGCATATATATATATTACCGGGTGGTTATAATTAAACTTCCCCAATAAACGGCATCCTACAACGCAAACGAGTGAACGGGATGCAACGAAATTTCATATATGGGCTATACATGAGATGCGCTCACGGAATTTCGAAAAAAAAAATTAGTTCCAAAATGTCCACTAGAGGGCGTCTATTCAGGAAAAACATGGAATTTAACATAATAAACGACCAAAACGGATTGCAGAAACAATATTAACAATCCAGAACAAGAATTATGAGCAATAAAATGTAAAACCGGGAAAAGCTGTCAGTTGTAGGAGAAAAATGGCGAGATTTGCGTGCTTGGGAAGAAAATGCACTACTTCCCGTACAAGATCCGCCATACCCAGGAGCTGCTTGATAGGGACAAGCCACAACGTCTCTCATTCGCAGTCAGTTTTCTCAACAGAATAACTGTGATCTGTCATGGCCTTGGAATATTCTGTGGGGCGACGAGGCTCATTTCTACCTCAATGGGACAGTCAACACACAGAATTGCCGCATTTGGGCTAAGGAAAACCCGCGGATTCAGACTGAATTTCCCCTACAGTCTCCAAAGGTCACTGTCTGGTGTGGATTCACGGCGACATTCATCCTTGGGCCATTCTTCTTTGAGGAAATCGGTGAACGTGGGCCTGTCACATGTTCCGTTACGGGCCGTCGGTACCATGACATACTACAGACGTTTGTTGTGCCGCAACTACAGCAAATGCGGGTCCTTACATTGACCATTTTCATGCAGGATGGTGCGCCCCCACACATCCATGGGTTCATGAAGGCGATTTGCTGCAACACTTCACAGAGGAACGTGTTATTAGTCGCTCCTTTCCTAATCCATGGCCACCACGTTCGTCGGATCTAACTCCGTGCGATTTCTGGTTATGGGGCTATTTAAAACGTCTGGTGTATCGTGGAGGTGTTGCGACGTTGAATGACTTTAAGAACTCCATAACGCTTCATTTGCGAAGCCTCACAACTGATCAGTTACGATCTGCTGTTGAACAAACTGTCCATCGACTTGAAATTTTGCAGGTGAATGAAGGTGGTCACGTGGAGCAGCTTTCCCTACATCGTCCTGGACACGATTAACAACTGCTCCTCTTGTGCAATTTCGTCCTAATCTGTTCTTGTTTCTGCAAACTGAACTGTTTTTGTTTCTCCCTTACCTTTACTTAATGCGGTTCGATGACAAGGTGATCAGAAACTAGTCAATAAATGTTAATATTGTTTCTGTATTCTGTTTTGGTCATTTATTGTGTTAAAGTTCATGTTTTTCATCGGGTGGACATTTTGGAACAAATTTTTTTTTTCAAAATTCCGTGAGCGCATCTCGTGTATAGCCCATATACAAAATTTCGTTGCATTCCGTTCACCCGTTTGCGCTGTAGGATGTCGTTTATAGGGGAAGTTTAATTATAACCACCCGGTATATATATATATATACACAGGTGGTTATCAAAATAATGGAAAAACGCAGAAACATCATGAAAACCTTTTTTAATACGGTACAGGATCACCTTTGTTATATAATACCACCTGATACACCTTGGCATTGGATTATATAAGTCATAAGTAGTGGTTAAGAATATATTATTCCATTCTTCAGTGAAAAATCATGAAAGTTCCTTTAGAGATGCTTTGGTGGATATTGATACCTTTATCTATCCGCTTATACAGATCACAGTGGTTGGATGATTTATAGTCGAGGGGATTGTACAGGGCTATATAAGATATTTGACTTCTTGTACATGCTCTTCAAACCAATACTTGATAGATTTAGCTGTATGTATAGGGGGATTATCATACCGGAGAACGCCATCTCCTGCAAGAAACAATGTTTTCACCATAGGATGGACTGGTGAACTAAAATTTCGACATAGTCCTTCTCATTCAATCTCCCGTTTAGGGTTACAATAGGGCCTGAAAAAACATTGAGATGCCATCCCAAACCCTGGTAGATTTACCTCCATGATTGACATTTGAGATGAGACAGCCAGAATCTTACGCTTGTGTAGGTATTCTCCAGACATGCGCACGTCCTGTTGCGATGAACAATGTGAACAGTCATTCGTCGGACCAAATGCCGTTTTTCGACATATTACTCGGCCAGGATTTGCGCTCGTGGCACCATTGTGAACGATATTTTGTATTGGAATCTATTACAAGTGGCTTGAAAATAACTACTCTTTCACAAATGCTTTGTTTCTGAAGTCCCCTTCTACTTCTAAGGACTGATACCAGAACATACAGATGCCGATTGAGCTCTACGGTCGTTTTGGTTGCAGTTGTTTTCTTTCTTCGTGTCACAATCCGCTTCAATACCTCGTCCATCTCTTTCACTCAGCTCTCCCTTTCGTCCACTATTCTGTTTGGCAAAGGATGTTTTTCCGTGCACTTTGTATGCTATCATGACTTTTGATACCATAGCTCGAAAAACACCCATTAGCCTGGGGGTTGCAGTAACAGATACACCATAAACCTCTAATTCTAAGTTTCTTCGCTTTAATTAAGGAATCTCTGGTTTATTCTAGTATGCATGATGATTTTTGTTTATTAGTTGCTCAAGAATTTAACACCGATAAATCTTTCTATAATTCATAATTACAGTGGAATCTCAATCTATCGGTTTTCAAGGTACCGACTGAACTGAACGATAAATGCGGAAAAACGATACATGCGGGAACATAACGTAGCAATATATATTCCCCTACGTGTCGTTGGGACTGGGTGAATTAAACGACACATACGGGAGAACGATGATTCGGAGAGCGATCGATCGAGATTCCACTGTAATTTCTTCTGTGATTACTTTTCTTGAATCTGCTTAGCTAACAAAAACTATAATTGTAAGTTTTCTCACTATAATTACGAAATCTATTTTTTTTCCGAGATTAAAGTTAAGAATTTAGGTTTTAGCTTACAGAAAAATAATTTTGGGCAATGTATATATATATATATATTTATATATATATATATGGTTATTTATCATATAGCTATAATTAGAATGATACTTGTTTACTCATCCATTCTCATACGCTATTCCTTTTATCCATTTAATTCACACTTATATTTAAAGAAAGACCCGATGAGATAATTTTTTGGGGTTAAAATTTATTATACATACTTCAGAAACTGTATTACGTTATCCTTGCATTAGAGTTTTATTTAATATATATTTTTACATCAGCCTTTATATAGACAGTTCTATTAAATTAAATTTCCTTGGATATTTTAATAGGAACAAACTAGTTTTATTCAAGGCAAAAAAATTAAAATCTCTCAATTAAAAATATTAAGGATATTATTTTGATATTTTATATCTTATTTAAAACCAGTTTGTAATGAGAAAGAATTTAAAATATATGTCAAATTTTTATATTATATGAATCCTGATCAGAAATACGAATTTATAGAAAACCGTGCAGTTTAAAATAATATTTAAAGTTCGCTTTATCTTTCCCTTGTAAAAATCATTATTTCTGGATAAATTTCAGAAATCATTCCATCGATATAAATTCAGTATCAAAAGATATTTTTACGCCGTATTAAAAATCCTGGTACAGAGAACATTATTTTTTAAAAACAAAAACTTGTTCTATCTGAAGTTTTTCTATGCCTCCCGACCATCTGCTATACAGCTTGAAAATACTTTTATTTCTTTTAAGAATCTCATAAAATATGAAACATTTTCATTCAGGATAAAAATTGTCATTAAATGTTTTCATATATTTTTTTGCTTTAATTAACATTAATTCATTTTATTTTAATATTTATTTATGTTTTGTTATCAAAATTTATTAGAAAGATTCAACAATGACTTTAACTGCGAAGAAATAAATGGTCGAGATTTATGCTACAGTATAAAAAGTTGCTAGTTATTAGAATTATGAATTGTTATTCTCAATCTCTAAAACGTATTTAAAGCCTACATTTGAATAAACCTATTATACACTGCTGGCCACCCAAATTGCAACACCAAGAAAGACAAGAGATATCACAACAAAATTTATTTTGTAGATAACATGTTGACCAAGTATCAAATGATTAAATTTATAGACTTCTGTGAAGTGTGGTTCCTGCCAAAATCAGTAGCCAGAATAGCCGCCATTGTTGGAAA
This sequence comes from Dolomedes plantarius, assembly GCA_907164885.2. NCBI lineage: Eukaryota > Metazoa > Arthropoda > Arachnida > Araneae > Dolomedidae > Dolomedes > Dolomedes plantarius. The sequence goes on along the minus strand of OU015494.1, from coordinate 154,546,371 downwards.
TCACCGCTGCCACACGCCTCGGCATTGATTCAAAGAGACTTTGGATGAGTTCTTGGGGTACAGCAGACCAAGCAGCTTCCACACATTGCCAAAGTTGATCTGCTGTGGCAGCTGGAGATGGAATCTGGGTCAGTCGTAGAGCAACCATGGACCACATGTTTTCTATCGGCGAAAGATCCGGAGAGCGAGGCGGCCAGGGAAGCAATTCAATCTGGCGATTGACGAAGAACCGTTGGACAATGCGTGCCAAGCGTGGTCGCGTATTATCCTGTTGAAATATGGCTGTGGGCAAGCCCTGAAGGTAAGGAAGGACAACTGGGTCCAACACCTCGGAGATCTAGCGCTGGCTGTTTAAAGTACCGGCAATGCGTACTAGAGGTGTGCGAGAGTGATATCCAATACCGCCCCATACCATAATACCCGGTGCAGGACCAGTGTGGCGGTGCATAACGCAGCTGTTCAGCATCCTCTGTTCACGGTGTCTCCAGACTCGAATGCGACCCTCGTGGTGTTGCAGACAGAAGCGTGACTCGTCAGTAAAGACAATTTCATTCCATTCTGCCGTCCACATCCTTCTGTCATCGCACCATTGGCGGCGGAGACGTCTGTGGTTCTGCGTCAAGGGTAGACAAAGCAATGGACGTCTTGCGGACAGACCACTCTGCTGTAAACGGCGTCGAATGGTACGCGCAGACACTGGATGATGCGTTACAGACTGCATGTGCTGTGCTATGGTTCGTGATGTGACTGAGCGATCCGTCACTGCCATGCGCACAATTTGCCTGCCATCACGTGAAGTGGTGCGCTGAGGTGGATGCGATCGAACACGCCGGTCCGTCGTACCCTCCTGCATCCAACGATCACATATCCACATTACAGTTGTTTGGTTTCGTCCAACACGACTACCGATTTCCCTGAAAGATAATCCACAATCTCGGTAGGCCACTATCCTTCCTCTGTCGAACTCGGATACTTGATCAAAAGATGATCGCTGTTTTCGACGAGGCATAATTGATCGTTTTTTTAAAAAAACCACAAGAAAAAGACAATTGCCGAACTTGAAATCGTCGAAATCTCCAAGCCTTAAATAGCGCTTTGAAGTGGCGCCACAGGCGCGCGTGATGTGCGTCTGCGCTGAAATTCTAATCATTTGCATATCTCACCTCCGCTAATGCATGTTGTAAATTTCATGTTATTTGCATGTTTCCTTCAGGGTGTTGCATTTATAGTGGCCAGCAGTGTAGAAAAAAATAATGAGTTAATGAATTTCATGAAAATGACATTTCAATTTACCAGAGATAATTTTACGCTTCGAAGAAATAAAATAAAAAGAAACTGTATAATTATTTTTTGAATTGGAAAGATTTTACTTTAAAAAATTGATTTTTAGTTAAAAAAACTTCTTTTGAAAACATGAATGATTACTATTTAGGTGTCATAAATATTATTATTCCTTCTCTTGATAAGAAAAAGTTATTTCATCGTCTATATCCGAGTTTCTAAGAACCTACAATGGTGCAAAAATGGAAGACTTGATGCAGTACTTTAACTTAATCAATTGTATGTCACTTTCAGACCTCTAGTACCTCGGCAGGAAAATAAACTACACTACAGACTCCATGCACATTAAAAAAAAACAGAGCAGTTCGAAAGCAAAAACAAACAAAACTAAAAAAAAAGCATGTCATTTCCATGATCAAAAGCAATATCAATTTGCAAAAATGCACAAACCAAAATCTGAAAAGTATGAACTTTTAAAATTAATTTTACAAATAACTCTCATATGGTTTACTTTAACTGTCTGTTTTTCTCTGTTTGCGATCAATCTTCTTTGCTACTTGATTTGCCCGTTATAGAGGCAAATGCACCGAGGCATTATCACCAGCCTTTCAAGATTTCCTTCAGTTGCCTGTACCAGCTTCCTCACTCTTACTAGCTTTTCCTTCACCATTTCATTTCCCCAAAATGTTATTAAAAATTACTCGCTGGATTATCTCAAGCACTTTATGTCAAAAATTGTCATCTTCATTTCCTTGATCATGTGTGGCTTATTGTTATATACCGATGCAATACTACGAGTCACAAGTTCAGCCACAGACATTCTAATTGGTTTATCGTTATTAATATATTTTATCAAAGAGTTGGAGTTTCAACTGACAATACAACCTCAGTATGCAACTTCGTGTACCTTTTTTCTACATTTGAGTTTGATTATAAAAAAAATACTTTAAATTAAGCTATAAAGTCTTCATCCGGGTTCTCATTTTCTACAATCTTCTTCTCTATTTCCTAATATTTTCAACACTACCTCTTTCTTAATCTTTATTAGGCACTTTTCCAGAATTTTCTAATCAAATTTTTCCAAAACCAATATTTGCTTTAGTGTTTTAAATCTAAATAAACCCAGACCACCTCAAAATTATCGAATTTTTAAGAGTGTAGATATAAACGAAATATATCACTGCAGTTAGATCTGAAAGTAAAAGATTCTCTAACAGCAAACTTATTTCAAAGCAACTCAACCCTTTTCGAGTATCCGTAACATAGAACTTATTTCAAAGTGTCGGCATACGCTGTGAAGAATCCATTGATTTTCACAATCTTAAGAAACAAGACCCCTTCTTTTTATTCACGTTCCAGGAAAAAAGCAGCAACGATATCCGGATTGACCTCCCAGCTAGCCAGCTAAGCTGACAAAAGAGGAACAGCACAAAAGGTTTTTTTTTACAATCAGCACCAAACGACAAGGCGTCCGCATGTCTGAAAATTCAGACGTACAGCTGAAAAGAATTAGTCACAGACACTCCCCCTGATTTATGATGATCGGGAAAAAGATGAATCTGGCGGCGGATCCAAACAGCTGTTGACGTTAGACGTGCCGGCCAACGAAAACTCTTCAGAGGTGAGATCACTTTAAAAGGCGCCAATGAGAGCCCTTTTAAAATTTAGAGCGATAGCAGCGCCATATTGAAAGTTCGTAGCTACGAGAGTTAAAAAAAGTTGGTTAGCTCTAAGTTCTCAACCTGAGACAAGCTACTCCGGAAATTGCAGTCGTATCTCTGTTACAAGTCCTCTGTGAAGCAAAGCGCTCTACTTACGATTCGGAGAAGAATCATTCGACGTCTAGTCGACTATTTCTAGCAGAAACAAATTGAAGGCTGAGTTTATGATCTTAAGCTGAGAAGCTCTACTCAGGCCTTGCAACGAGCATTAAAAACCTCGATAAGTCCTTGTGATATGCGAAGAGTTTTATCGATTTCCTGTCGACCTCCAACATCTTACCTAGCTTGTCTTATGATCCCAGAAGGATCCGGACAATTATTGAGTTCTGTGGTCTTGAACTCTCACAGAAGTGATCGATACTCATCCTGAGTTCCAGTGCACGAGTTCCAGTGCGTAACCTGAGTGCAGTTAGACATCTAATATAAACTGAGATGGTAGCTGACTTGTATATCCGCACATCATTAGAGAGTGTTGGGAATTTCACCTAAAAATAACTTACCTGTAGTTTTCCCACAGTGTAGTATTGCACTCAAGCTATTATTTTGATTTTGACAGTTGTCAAATGCGTCTTCTTAATACACTAGTGAGCGGGTAATCAACAGTGTTGACCAAGTAAGATCGTTTGTAAATGACGTCATCACACCAAATCCTGTTGGGATGACGTCATATACTTTCATCAACTATTAATGGGTTTTATTTGCTTTTCCCCATGATTTATTGATCAAGAGTTGGGATGAACTCGCTGCGTGCTATCTTGTGTTTTATGCAAATATTCTGTGTATATATAGCTACAGCGTAGCGAGTGTTGTTGCTTTTGATTTTGCTCTCGCCTTCTGTTTTGCCGGCTGAGAGATTGCCTAGTACAAGTGAGATGTCTCATGGACTGCGTGCCTGAGACAGTTTTATTTTATTATGTTTATATATCAGTTACCGTTTTATTTATGACTTTGAATAAAATATTTTATTTTATCTCTGCCTCTGTCATCAGTACTGCCAACCACACTCTGCTTATTGTCCTTATGTTTGACAATACGGTTATGGGCCCAGGTGCCTAGGCAGTACGACAGCAGAGTTACTACCTGGAGAAAGTTTTTTTCCCTCCGGTACTGTGGAACCATTCGAAGGCGGGCCATGGTCTTAGTCTAGCTAGGAAAGGAAGAACTGTAATACTTGTTTCTCCGTTTTGTTGTTCATCAATATGGAACCAGCAACCATTGATCCGCTGTGTGCGGGTAATTACGCCACTTGGGAAAGCGACGTGAAGGTGCTTTTGATGGCCAAGAACTGTTGGAGTATTGTGAATGGAACAGCCAAACCACCAGCTAAGGACTCTGAGGGCCAATCCGATTTCGAAGCACGAAAGGCAAAGGCCTTTAGTATAATATACTTGAATATTAGTAAGCCGTACCGAGCTCTTCTTGTGGGTAAAGAAGACGCTAAACAAGCCTTTGACATTTTAAAATTACATTTTCAAACTGACTCACGTGCACGTATAGTGGGCCTAACAGATTCTTTTTTTAAGTGTAGGCCAAATGAATCGGAAAGTGTAGGTCTGTTTGCTGCCCGTTTAAAGGTTTTAGTTAACCAATTGAGAGGCAGGTAAACCTATTGACGACTGGTTTGTCACTTTTCAGTTAATTAGGCACTTACCTAACGAGTTTGCAGGTATCGTTCAAACCATTTACCGGTACCCTGACAAAGATTTTAAATCTGAGTTGGTTTTGAATGAGTTATTAGCTGAAGAATCAAGACTAATTCAGGCACAGCGTGACCAGGATGCTGTAGCGTTGCAAACTACCCAAAGATTTAAAAATAAGAAAACTGCTAAAATTGAGAATCGGCGCTGTTTTAGATGTGGCATGCTAGGCCACCTCATGAAAGATTGTAAGGTAAAGGGTTTAAATGAAAAACCTAAACAGCCTGAGAATGTCCCTAAAAAACGAATATATAAAACAAAGAAATTCCCGAAAAACAGAACTGAGAATAATTATGTTGTCGAGACTTCCCTTAGTAATAGTGATAGTCGGAAAACTGAGTGGATTTTTGATACGGCCGCCAGTTCTCATTTTTGCTGTAATAAATCCCTCTTTAGTGATTACAGGCAAAAATTTGGAACCACAATGGCAGTAGCTATAGATGGAGTAGATTGTCCTATTGAAGGGGAAGGGAAGGTCTGTATGATTTTTAAACATAAAAATCGTGAAGAACTAGTTAATCTCAATAATGTTTTGTATTCGCCAAGACTACGGCGCAACCTAATATCGGGTACCCTTGTGGAACAGAATGGAGGAAATTTTGAGGGCAAGAATGGTCAGATTCACGTTTTCGGAAAAGACGGCCGCGTAGTTTTTCGTGCCCAAAGGGAGAGGGGGTCTATATTATGTGTACCCCAGTTACCCAAAGAAAGCATTAACTCCCACTGAAGTCTTAAGTGTCACCGATAATTCTCTCAATTAGTGGCATAAGAAATTTTGCCATATAAATTGTCGCTACATTGTAAGAACAGGGAGCGAGGGCTGTGTGAGAGGATTACCTAGTTTTAAGACAAAGGAGGAGGTACAGTGTGAGACATGTCGATTAGCTAAATCTAAACGTGCTTCGTTCAAGCCTATAGCCAAAATCAGGTCATCAAAACCTCTAGAACTGGTGCATATGGACCTCTGTGGTCCAATGCCAGTGACATCTAAATCTGGTTATCGTTATTTTTTTAGCATTACAGATGACCTTTCGAGGAAAATTACAATTTTTCCTCTAAAAGAGAAAACGGAGGTTTTTGATACATTTAAAAAATGGCAGAAAAGAGCAGAAAGGTTTACAGGTCATAAGGTAATCAATATACGTACAGACCAGGGCCTAGAGTTCTGCCATAAGCAGTTTGAAGAATATCTTGAAGACCTAGGTATCCGTGCAGAACGAACGAACACATACTCCCCTGAGCAAAATGGGGTAAGTGAAAGACTTAATTATAACTGCTGTAGACGCTGTTAAAGCGATGCTGCAGGATAGTCAGTTAAAGAAATCATTTTGGGATGAAGCAGTCCTATGTTTTGCCTATACGTGGAATAGACTTTGTTACCATAACCAAACCAAGACCCCTTTCGAAATATTCGTGGGTAATACACCTTCGGTAAAACACCTGAAGAGTTTTGGGACTATCACTTACGTCGGAACTCCTAAACAACTTCGAGGAAAGCTTGATTCCCGTGCGAAAAGGGGCACAATGGTTGGGTACGCTATGCGTGCAAAAGGGTATAGGATTTGGATTCCTGAAGATCGTAAGGTCGTTGAAACTATTAATGTAAGATTCTCTGAGCCCAGTGGTCGCGTACTGGATCCCAAAGTACAGAAACCTATTTCCAGTGAAGTTGTAACCGACACAGAGTCAGAAGACGAAGAAACTTATTTTAAAAGAACAGCAAGTGATCAAGGTGCTAGTAGTCATACTGATGAGCCAGCTGGAGCTGAACCTGAGGTAAGTTCGTCTAAAGTGTTGGATTCAGAACCCCCTTTAAAAGAAGTTTCCTGGACCAGGAAAGCGGTACCCCGTGCTATAGGGAATCGACATGATATTTATTACTATCCTGGTACTAGTAAAGCTCGTTTGAGATCACACCGGGAGGTAGAGTCTTTTTGTAATGCTCACGGAATTAAATATAATAGCTCTGATTTTAATTTCAGTACGAAAAATACTTATTCCGAGCCTGCAGAAAATATTGATACAGTTGAAGAATCGCATAGTGAGGACTCATTGTTTTCTGCATGACTAGACCATAATGCAGTTGCAGTACCATCTAATTTTGCATCAGCTTTAGGAACCCCCGAAGCAGATGAGTGGTTTAATGCTATGAATGAGGAAATAAACGTGATGCGAGATAGAGATGTCTGGGAACTTGTTGAAAAACCTGAAAAGGCTAAAGTCATTGGAAACCGGTGGGTTTTTAGTCTCAAGAAAAATTCAGAAGGGAAAATTGTGAGGTTTAAAGCTCGTCTTGTTGCCCAGGGCTTTCTTCAGAGAAAGGGGGAATCATACGAGGAAACTTTTAGTCCTGTTGTGAACTTTTCCCTAATTAGAATATTTTTCGCTGTATTAGTTGCATATAAGAAATGGTCCCACAGACAGCTCGATATTAAAAATGCCTACTTATATGCCCCACTTCAAGAAACAATCTTCATGAAACAGCCTCAAGGTTTTGTTGATGAAGAAATACAGAATTTAGTTTGCCAATTAAAAAAAGCTATCTACGGCCTGCATCAAAGCGGCCGGGAATGGTTTTTCGAAATCAGCAACAAACTCCTTGATATGGGTTTCGAAGAGATTTCATGGGCAAACTGTGTATTCACATACCAGAAACATGTAGTTTTACTGTTACATGTGGATGATATCGTGATTTTGGGGGAGTATGATAGGCACATTGATCACGTAATTAAACTTTTATGCAGCAAATTTGATTTGAAAGACTTAGGAAAAACCAGGAAACTGCTAGGCGTAGAATTAGAAGTAGATGGGCAAATTTTTATTCATCAGAAAAGTTACATCGAAGATATACAAAAACTTTTTAGCAAATTTAAACTTCCAGTAACATCTTTACCAATACCTAAAGGTTTGGTACTATCTAAAAGCCAGTGCCCCAATACTGACGACGAACGTAAACAAATGGAGTACATCCCATATAGGAGTGCTATAGGATGTTTGGCATTTTTAGCTAATCGGACGAGACCCGATATTTGTTTTGCCGTCAACGTTTTGTCGCAATTCAGGCTGACCCTGGTATGATACACTGGAATGCCCTAATTAAGCTCTTGGGTTATGTGTGTCAAACTAGAAATTATAAGCTGAAACTATCGTGTGTTGAAAAATTAGATCTGACATGTTATAGCGATGCCGACTATGCATCTAATAGAGATGATAGAATATCGATGGGAGGTATGCTGCTATCAGTTGATAAGGGCCCAGTTGTTTGGAGGACTTTCAAACAAAAGTGTGTAAGCCTATCATCAATGGAAAGCGAATACGTTTCCCTTACCGAAGCATCTAAAGAACTAATATGGATCACACGGGTTTTACATGAAGTTTTTGAACACAGTATTTTAGCATCTAAGCCATCTACAGTAACGTTATTTTGCGATAACCAAGCAGCCATCAGCTTCTGTAAATCCCCCTTGGAAAATCATAAGACTAAGCATATATCAATTAAGCTGCACTTTATTAGAAAACAAATTGGTGACAAATTATTTACTTTAAAATACGTACATACAAAGAAGAATTTAGCTGATAGTTTCACTAAAGCTGTTACCAAACTCGAATTAAAGAAATTTACTGATTGTTTTCCAAATGATGAAAGCTTGAATGTCCAGATGTGTCCTGGCACCTTTTTATTATTTGTGAGTACTGATATTATATTTATATCTTTGATATTTTGAATTAAGTACATGTATTCATATTGTTTGGGGGAGTGTGGCCACACTCGCTTATAACATGTGTATATTTAATCCTTGTTAAAGTTATGATGATTTTCCTTGAATATTAAAAGTAATCAGTTCTTTGCAAATGTACTTTCTAAATTGTTGTAAATTCTAGTGTGTGTTTTGAAATTTCTTATAATTCATAGTACGTTCATGAAAATTGCTAATGTACGGGGAAAAAATGCATTTACTGAAATGTTTTGAATAGTAATTATACAATTTTGCTCGCACTGTATACACTTAAATTTTTTTTAGAATGCTTATCACTTAAATGTTTGAATAGTAGTTTCATTCTGAATATTAGGTCACCTTAGTGAAACATTAAGGCTTACAATGAATACTTACTGTTACAATTTAAGCCAGGTTGTTAACAGTAATATACTAAGTTTAAAGTAATTAGAATACGAGCGAATGTCTTATTGTATTTACATTGTTGTTCTGTGTAAACGTAATTCTTGAATAGTAGCTATACAAAGTTCTGAATTGTAACTATACAAAGTTCTGAATGGTAATTATACAAAGTGAACATTTATCTATAATTAGACTACTTTTCTTAAGTTATAATTTCTATCTTTAACTCAAAATGCTGCAAGTGCAATAGGCGGGCCACTTGTTGGGAATTTCACCTAAAAATAACTTACCTGTAGTTTTCCCACAGTGTAGTATTGCACTCACGCTATTATTTTGATTCTGACAGTTCCCAAATGCGTCTTCTTAATACACTAGTGAGCGGGTAATCAACAGTGTTGACCAAGTAAGATCGTTTGTAAATGACGTCATCACACCAAATCCTGTTGGGATGACGTCATATACTTTCATCAACTATTAATGGGTTTTATTTGCTTTTCCCCATGATTTATTGATCAAGAGTTGGGATGAACTCGCTGCGTGCTATCTTGTGTTTTATGCAAATATTCTGTGTATATATAGCTACAGAGTAGAGAGTGTTGTTGCTTTTGATTTTACTCTCGCCTTCTGTTTTGCCGGCTGAGAGATTGCCTAGTACAAGTGAGATGTCTCATGGACTGCGTGCCTGAGACAGTTTTATTTTATTATGTTTATATATCAGTTACCGTTTTATTTATGACTTTGAATAAAAGATTTTATTTTATCTCTGCCTCTGTCATCAGTACTGCCAACCACACTCTGCTTATTGTCCTTATGTTTGACAATAGAGAGCATCTCTCCTGTAACTTTCATAAATTTCACCGACTTAATCATTCTGTAAATAAATTGTTCATTTTAAATATTATTAGATTGTATCGCTGTTTTTTCGCTACCCAGTGAATGCTTTACGACTCCTACCATACATTTGTATTTATTATTGCTAGAACTGTTTACGGGAGAAATTTATTTGACTTATCAGAGTTAAAGAAAATGGATAGTTCTCAGACTGTGCAAAGAATATTCTCAACTAAAAAATACACGATACAACTTAATATAGCAAATAAAACTTGAAATCGAATTACCTGATTCTTCTGGCCGGACCTAGGTACGTCGAGTCAGACATGGGTTGACCAATCCTTTACGCTTACTGAGGTATATGTATCCTGGATTTTAAATATTTCAGTATTTTCAAGTTCGACAGGAAAAAGGGCTAAGTGCGAAAATTAATGGTAAAACAAATCATTTTCCTGCAGAAGAAGAATTGACTCTTAAGATGCAACTCAAATCTTACTCAATGAAAAAGTAAACAAAGGAGAAAATGTGAAGTGGATCGTAGCGGTAGGTGAGGCAAATCAAACCAGGATCGACATGCGTTTTAGGGTTAGTGAAAGCGTACACAGAGTGTTACCTATGTTTTTCCTTTTCAAAGGAATTTCAACAATCGAGAGCGCCCTTTACACGTACGTTCTTTCCCCCATGAAACCACAATCCCGCGCGATTGAGTGCACACGTGAAGGTCTCGGAGAGGAAGGGAAAGCTGCTCTGGAGCGTACAGGATTGCGTGCGGGAAAACTCGCAGACGCAATCACGCTGGCTTACGTTTTCTCCCCATGTCAGTCACGCGCGCAATCCCGTGCGAAAAGGTCATTTCTTGAGTTGATTTAAATCTGAAAGCTTGTCCGTTTATATTCGTATGTGCGACATGGCAGATATACGAACATGGAGTAAAGACATGATAGTAGATTTGATTTCCTTATAGAAATCTTTTCCTTGTCTTTGGAAAATTAAATCTGAAGAATATAAAAACAAGAAAATAAAATAGGATGCGTACAGCAAATTAGTTGATTTTTGTAAGGAGAAAATCCTTCAACATCTGTACTGATACCCTAAAAACGACAACGGAGGAGCTTTCAGAATTCGACATCGTCGGAATGAATATTGGCAAAAAATTAGTCAAAATGGATCCTGTGCAGGCCATTTACGTGGAATCTATAGTAAATAATGTGCTTCTCAAAGGATTGTTGAGACAATTGACGGAAAATACGGATTTATATGACAGTTACTGTAATAGGAAAACTGATACTCCAAGTTTCACATATTCCTTATATTCTAATCGGGAAAGTAATAATTGCAGTAATAATGAAGGAGTAAACAGTACAAATACTGTGACACCGATTTTTCCTACCTCGCAAATGTTCTCGACTGCAGAAAATTGAGATGCAGCTGAAACGCGAGCTTTTTATGAAGGGGTTGGTACATCGTTTCCAGAGCGGGAGTGATTGATTTTGTTAAACAGATTTTTTCTTTTTTTTAAAATAAAGCTATTTAAAGTATAAACATAGCAGTTATTTTTGTTAGAATATAATTACTTACCTTTAAATAATGCAGTCTTAAGCTTTCGTAAATAGCTCGACACGTTTCTGGTATTATTTTAGAAAGAGATGGTGCTGAAATACCGGTACTGAATTTCATATCTTCAAATGAGTGTCCTGTAGCAAGGTATTGAAGGGTGGCTGCTAAACGTGCTTCTGGACTAATACTCTCTCTCATAACAGTGTCTTGTTTCAATATTTTATTTTTCACTTTATCCAGAAATATATTAAACGCTTCGTCATCCATGCGCAAATAATTTTTAAAATCATCTGATTAATTTTCTCGTAATTTTTGAATCAGAGGCATGTGACCTAATCGTCTATACGTTTTTACCCCCACTAATATTTTTTTTCTTCTTTTGGTTTCCAATCACACCAAGACCGGTGAATGTAATTGCTTGAGCAATGCTTCTTCTTCTTGTAATGTCCATTTCTATAACACAAAATCATTAAAACACCAACGAACACAACTGAACGCTCCAGTAAAACTGTGTTTTTTACACGCGGTCAATCGCCCGCGAAAGAACGAGTGATCGAAAAACTCGCAACATGAGGAGAAAACGCAAGCATGTGCGATTGCGTCTGCGAGTTTTCCTTCGCGATATCCCGTGCGCTTGGCACCAGCGAAAGAGCGTACGTGTAAAGGGCGCTATTGGCGAGGGTACAGAGGTTTCTATGATTTTCTGGTTTTCAAGTCCAGCAGCCAAAACTCCTGGATACACATCTTATTTATAAAAAGAGGAAAAAGAAAAGATGTGAACTGTATCCATCTGGTTTTGCAAAACAGGAGTTATGCAAAACTGGAACTTTTGAATGCAGTAAAAAAATTTAAAAGTTAAGCTTAAGATTTTATGCCTGTAACTCATTTTTTATCTTTATTAACCATGCGTTTCAGCTTATAGTGATCATGAGCAGCAGCATTCTATTAGGACGCTCTGTAGTTTAAACTTTATTACCGCTTTAACGTGTGATAGAACATCCAAAAGCTGTTCAAACTTCTCTCTTTTGTTATACAATTTGTAAGCAACTTCTCAGATTATCAATACAAAGCTTCAAGGATAAACCGAATTTGGCAGTCCCAGACGAATTGCTAAATATGGCAACCATGTTTCTTAATTTTTAAGATTTTGCTAAAGACGACATATTAATAAGTATCCAAATTTTGATACTTTGTTAGGAGTATCCTTAATTCTTTTCTTCATTGCGGGTTATTATAAAAATTGAACTCATTTGGATATTGATTCATTCGTAAGTGTTTGATGTTGAATTTATTTCATGATTTTAATTTGTAAATGGTTGAAGTTTAATGCGTTTCATTATTGTTCTCTTTATATACCTTTTTATGCTCTGCCATTTATTTTTTGTGTGTGGAAAATAAGTGTAGAGAGAGTGAATTTGAAAGATTTGATAAAAATGGAGTTAATGGGGGAAAATGTGTGGTTGGTAAGTACATGCAAAATGGTATGATTGCGAATTACATTAACTGGGGTAAGTGTCTGTCCTTTTGTTACTTAACCCTGAAATGTAAGCTCCCACGGGATTTATTGGCAAATATGGAAATAAAATTCATACAAACAAACCAAATGTATACTGTGCTTTGTTCTGCTGTTTGAATAACCAGCAGATTCACGGCTTATTCGACAGAAAACGAATCCAAGGAAGCTAACAGTATTACCATAGCGTTGCGGAGGTTGCCGTGTTATATATAGACAACGGTAAGCGGGCTTTACTAAATCCATGAGGTAAAAGTTAACAGTGCTTAAAATTCCCTTTCTAGAACACCCAGTAAAACTCTTATGCCGCAACTCTTTGGGGCAAAAAGTGGTGTCTGTGCAGGCGCGAAGTGAGCACCATTTATAAAAAGAACAACATTTTTTGTGCTACAGTAAGTGAGAGGGAGTTTTGTTTCAACCATATTGCATTGAGCAATGCGCTTCGGCCAAAGATACGTATTTCAGTTAAATAAAAGTATATTATGTTACAGTCCACTAGTATATGTTTTTTCTGAGCCACGACTAATGGCTTGGCGAGATATTGGCGAGAATATGGGACCGTGCGATTTCCCTTGAAATAATCTTTGTTAACCTTTAGCTTACGGGATATATATATATATAAATATATAATATGTGTGTATATATATGTATGTATATATTGTATATGTATATGCATGTATATATATATATATATATATATATATGTGTGGTGTGTGTGTGTGTGTGTGAGTGTGTACATATTCATTCTTGGGCCCATATTATTGGGATACATGCCATCCCACCCCGTAAGGAAAAGGTTAAACAACTTCAGCTGGGAACAAGATGAAATAAAAATCAAAGGGAATAATTGCGAAAACCCGCAGCTGACACAATTTTTCCATAAAAATTTTACAGAAAAAAAGCTGGGAAAGTTTACAGAGATTTATAAACAGCGACTGAAGCGATATTTATATTATACTGCTTAGATTTGAATTTCAGATATACTTTACGAATTATATCTTGTTTTGTAAAAATGCATTTCAAGCATAAGAGAAACAATATAGGTTTACATTATGAGATAAGACATTGGGGACTATCTCTTCAGAGCTAACTGCTATTACTTTATGGAATGAGAGCTTCTGTGGAGAAATTTTTAATTAGTTCATTTTTTGTGAGCTCTGCATATCACAATTTTTTTATACTATTTAGAAAATGATTTAGTTCTATCTTATTTACTTTTGAAACAGTGAAGGATGAATCTTTTGCTTTTAATTTTAAGATGTATGCTGAAGGAATTAAATTGGAAAACAGTATTAAAAAGGGCTTTAGGGCTTTAGTAATAAAATATTCTGAATTCAATGGATAAGGGAAAATTACAAATTAAAGACGGTAAATACGTAATTTCAAAAGGCTTTTAATTGAAAAATTAGTTGTGTAAGTATAAAGGTAATTAATATTTTTTTCATACTATATATTTCAAAGGCAATCAGTCAATTAAATCATACCAATTTAATCATCCAATTGACTTTCTATTATTTCAATGTTTAACAAGTTTAGAGAACTACTGAAAAGATATTAAAACCATATTAAACAGTTAGATATGAAATGATATCTAGTGTTTAGTTCAAAAGGAAAGTTTTAGTTTACAAAAGGATAATACTGAAGAATGTGATGCATTTCGATGATATAAATGATATCCTATACTCTAAACCCATAATCATTAACTTCTCATGCTATTTTTAAAAGAATATTTGCATGTATTCAAACGATTTTAATTTTCTCGAATGTACATATGTAACTTGTTTATTTCAGTTGTAAAAATTGTTTACGATGCACATAGCCCTGAATTATACATTTCATTATTTTTCTTAGTGATTAGGTTCGAGGGGTCTCACAATTGAAAAATGTTCGAAGTTTAGTTCTGAGAAATGGTAATACCGAATTAGCTGTATATTTAAACTTTTCAAGGTATGAAGAATAGAAACTAGCCACCGAATTTATTGAGTTCTTGGGAACTATTTTCTTTTTATCCAAATTATTGTTTATTAATTGAAAGGAGAAAGTTTTAAGAAACTTGGTTATTAGACATTGTGAACACACGTAAGTGAAATTGAGATTTAATCTCAAGACAGTTAAATGAACTTTTTGAAGAGAATGAATTCAGTCTGAAGAGCTTATCAGTATAATGGGAAATCATATAAGAATAATGAACAATAATAAAAAAAAACTTGCATCTCACATGCACTCTAATTTATCTGCGGAAATGCTTATACAGGATTTTAATTGTACAAAATATGCAAACATCTACGCTTTGTATATCACATACTTATGTTTGTGATATACAAAGAAAAGTGTAAGTTTGACCCTATTACAGTCAAGAAAACTGTAAGTTTGACAATTTAATTCATTGTAGTTATCATGATTTTCCTTTCTAGGGAAAGTAGAATTGATGTCTTCATCTTAAAAAAAGTTGCTAAGAATAATGAACATTCAAATTTTGTTCCACCCTCTAGTTATTCCAATAGAATGCCTGCTTAGACAATGACACCTGGGCTGTCATAGCGGTCCCTTTCTCAGATGTTGGAGGAAAGGTATCGGTTCCCAGGTTCTCTCCAGATGATGGTTAAGAAAAGAATCAGTGTCTAGACTGAATCGCGATTCATCTGTGAAGACAACGTATCTCCACTGCAGTCTGGTTCAAGGCTTAGGGCCTGTTCACATAGGAGTCCGTTGCGCTGCGTTGCGTTAAGGAAAAGATGACGTTGAGACGAAAATAAACCAATCATATGCCTCCAAATGATTAGCAATGGAATTTTTAACGCCTATGATTGGTTTATTTTCGTCTCAACGTCATCTTTTCCTTAACGCAACGCAACGGACTCCTATGTGAACAGGCCCTTATGTTGTCTTCACCATGCTAAACAGCCGCACACCCCTCCATGTGTTTGACAGAGAGTATCTGACTGGTGGGAGGTATAGAGATGAGATTTTACAGCCCTATGTTTGAATTTTCAGGGGCGTAGTTGGTCCTCGGTGCGTTTTTATGGAAAACAATGTTTGTCCATATAAGGCTGACGTAGTCGACGATTATCTTGAAAGTGAGGATATTCGCTGGAGGAATTGGCCGGCCAGGTATCCAGACCCAAACCTTATTTAACACGTGTGGCTCTCTCTTGGAATGATAAATGCAGCTCGTCATCCCCTTCGGAGAACCCTCCAGGAGCTGAAAACTGCTTTGATGCAGCAATGGGACAGACTGCCACAGGGACTCATTAAACTGCCTCGTTTCCAGTATAGCAACAAGCTGTGAGAGCTGTATGACTACCACAAGGGTCCAAATCCAACATTAGAGTTACTATATTGATCTTGCAACGTCTCTGGTTCGATGACAGTCGCTACAAATCTATCGCATTGTTCACTAACGGCGACTGGTGCACGTTAAATCCGTCGTGGCTGCAAAGTCCTCCAAGTTCTCAAATTTATCCATTGAGGTGCGGGATCAAGTGTTCCAGTCTCGGCACTTGACTCGGTTCTAAATTATGGGACTGGTTTGTAGGGGTTAATGCTGGCCACCTATACGGTGACCCCTTAAATAAATGGCCAGGAGTCTCGGCTGAAAAGTATAATGGATTAAGTTCCAAAAATTGCCACATGTAACAACAACAACAACAACAACAACATATTGATCTTGCAACGTGGGTTTTGGACATTTTTGTGCTGAGGAGCCTAACTGAGGATCCTGAGTGTGTACTATGACTGTTTTATGGCATAATTTTTTTCTCTTATGTAACTGTGTATCTATACCAAATTTCATTAAAATCCGCCCATTCGAATTACTGCAAAATGTGCAAATTCTCTTAATTTTGAACACCAGTGTACTTAGATATAAAGGTAAAAACAGCAAATTTCATTTTGCATTAATTAATTCCAACTAAATGATTAATTTAGCACAAAAAATTTTGCAATAAATTTAAAAGAGAAGCAAGAACAGAGCAGAATCTCAAGTAAAACAATGCATATCCGGTATGGATTCAGCAATATATAACAGTAAAAACAGAAAAATATTACTTAAGGGGTCAGATACTTTTAAAATTTAAAAAAAAAAGAATTTACATTTTATAGCTTATATTAAAATACAATTCTCTAGAAACATTTTTAAAAAAACCTCGTGCAAAAATTCGCTTTAGAAGAAAAGTTATGGCCAAAACAGTTTAATCCCTTTTTATCATTTGTTGGCATTTAAAGAGCCAGACTGTTTGGGCCTGTTCACACAGGAGTCCGTTGCGTTGCGTTAAGGAAAAGATGACGTTGAGACGAAAATAAACCAATCATATGCCTCCAAACGATTAGCAATGAAATTTTTAACGCCTATAATTAGGTTATTTTCATCTCAACGTCATCTTTTCCTTAACGCTACGCAACGGACTCCTATGTGAACAGGCCCTAAGTCTATCTTTTTTGAATCAGCTGTTAACGAGTGTCAGTCGAATGTTTTGTTTGAAACTGCCTGGTTTTTTTTTTAATTTTCATCACTTCACATTACCTCCATGGTTTATATTTTAATTATTATGTTGAGAAGATTAGAATTTATTAACTTCTACTTCACCCAGTTTATTTACCTCGTGTAGCGTAGCGTCTTTAGCCTGCTTTGTTTTTATCAACTGCTTTTTCCAAAGCAAATTCATTTCGTTTTATCATTTTTTTCTTTTTTATTTGAGTCATTTGAATTAAACGTTACTATGAGTGTCAATGAGAGGGATTTTAAGCCAAAAAGGGCATCTGGTAAAAGAAGCCGTAAACGTAAGTTTACTGGCAACATTCATACTAGATCAGTAGAATCTGCAGCTTCAAATTGCAACGAATGTGCTTCTAAAAAGAAACTGAATTTGTGTTCTGATGAAGCTAAAGTCAAAATTAAGGACTTTGAAGGCCATAGAATTATTGATTTGAATTCAATGTTTCATTTTATTGAAACTTTTTTAAGCTGCCAAAACTGTGGAGGTTCAGTAACTCTGAAAGAAAAAGTTATATGTGGACTCTCATAAAAAAATTTCCATGAATGTGAAAACTGTAGTGAACTGTACACATTTAGAAATTCTTCAACGCTTGGTTCCAGAAATAATGGTTCTAAAATTAATCGAAGATTTGTATATGCCATGCGAACCATTGGAAAAGGTGATGCAGCTATGAAACTTTTCTGTGGTACTATGGATCTTCCCCAACCTATCTCTAAGAAGTGTTACAATTCAGTGGTTGAAAAACTGACTGTGTGCACTAATAGAATTGCCCAAAATTCAACGAAATCTGCTGCTGTTGAGGAAAATGAACTTACCAATCCTGGGAATATTATTATTAGTTGGGATGGCACGTGGAAAACATGAGGGCACACTTCACGGGTGGGTGTATGCATTGTTATTGGCGACAAGTCTGGAAAGGTTTTAGATACAGAAGTGCTATCATCTTATTGCAAGTCGTGTGGTTATTGGAAATCAAAAGAAAGAACCGAAAAATATTCTGAGTGGAAAATGCATCATGAGAAGGAGTGCTTGATTAACCATAGGGGTTCTGCAGGAAAAATGGAAATGCTCGGTATGGTGCATATCTTTCAACGCTCAGAAATGCAGAACAATGCCAAATATGTGGGATACATAGGTGATGGTGACACCAAGTCATATCAGGCAATAACAGAAGCTTCCTCATATGGTGCAGATATCCAGATACATAAAATAGAGTATGTTGGACATATTCAGAAGCGAATGGGTGCTCGCTTGAGAAAATTAAAGCAAAACGGTGTAAAATGTAATGACGGAAAATCTATTGGAGGTAAAGGTCGTCTTACTGATAAACTTATTGACAAATTAACTGTGTATTATGGGAATTCTATAAGGTAGTACAAAAATAGTCTGCCCGATATGCGAAGATCAGTCTGGGCCATTTATTTCCATACACGTTCAACTGACTCTGAACCACTTCACACTTTTTGCTCACCTGGTGCAGATTCATGGTGTGGCTATCAGAAAGCTGTTGCTAGTGGAACAGTGAACAATTTTAAGCATAAAAAAACAGTTCCTACCTGTGTGATGGATATTATCACACCAATTTTTAATGATTTGTCACATCTAAAACTATTACAAAGATGTCTTGGTGGTAAAATTCAAAACAATAATGAGTCATTGAATTCCCTTATATAGAAATTATGCATTAAAACTTTGGGGACTGGAAGAATAGCTTAAATAGCTACAAATGAAGCTACTATACATTTCAATGACGGAAACAAAGGGAAGATAAAAGGCATGAAAGAACTGGGTTTAAACGTTGGACCTTCTGCTCAGAAATGCTTTATAAAATTAGATGAACAACGAATTAAAAGTACTGAGTAAAGGTTTTTTCAGAATACAAAAGAAATGAGTAAAGTTATATTAATAACATGGGTTATGAAATAAAAATTTTCAGATAACGACAAAAGCATAACCCATTATTTTCCATTAATTTAAGGATATTGATCATAATTTCATAGTTATATTTATTAAGAGTTTTTTTTTTTGTTATGAGGAGTGACTCTAAGCAATATAAACATGTAAGTTTTAAAAATGTAGTGGGTTTTTATGGTCAAAAGTTAATTTTATCTTTAAAGTTATTTTCTCAAAACAGTAATATTATTCATTGCGCGCACAATTTCTCAGAAATGGTTGGTTAGAAAGTAATGAAAATTTGACTAAATGTATCAATCATACAGATGCACTGAATGACGAGAAATCATTTTCCCCAAGGAAGAAATTTAGGAATTACAAATGTTTTTAATGTGACAAAAAATCAAAATTTAAATTTTTCAAAAATTATTTTTTTCCCTCAGAAACTAAATATTTTATATTTTGTGTGGTTCATCTTTTTAATAACACATATCTCTATTGATTAAAAAAATTGACTCATTGTGGCAATTCAAAGGTGAGTAATGCTGCGCGGAATGCCAGTAAGAATATCTCCTTTAAAAAAATTGTACTTTAAATTAAATTTTTAAACATTTTATGTCTAGATCCTTTTTCAGAACTTCATCTGAAATAGTAATTCTCTTTTAATGTGTGCATAAATTTCATATCCATAATGCTATTAGATTTGGAGTTATTGCAATCGAAAAAAGGTCAAATTCCTCTCATTTTGTCATTTCAAAAGGTACCTGACCGCATAAATAAAATTGCTTTATTCTGTTAGGGAAACTACAATAGCAATGCCAGTCGGGCAATGGACGAATATCTAGGGCGCTAGAATTCGGTACCAAAGTCTGTGGTTCGAATCCTACTCTTGGCATGGACGTTTGTAGCCGTTCGGAATTGGCTTTAAGTAGTAGGTCCCGGTCTAATTAGCCCTTCTGTAGAAAAAATTGGACCGTAGCGCACCAAACCTACAATAGCAATGCCAAGTAACAGCACATACTAATAAAAGACAAACTGACATTGTGTATTTGTTTACTGTACATAGTAAGTAACCGCGATTTTCATTTTCCGCCCAATAAATTCGGTAGATTTCAACGAACTGAGTTTGCACTTTGAATGACACCTTTTCTTTCAAAAGCATAAAAGCTTCACTTCCCTCACTTTCATGGTAAATATATATTGACGAATAATTTCGGTGAATTCTCTAAGAAGTAATTTTAATTGAATACAACTACTACAGTGACAGAGATTTAATGAAATTACCCGTGTAGTACGAGATGCAATGATTATACAATATTTAAATAGGAGTTAAACTACTTAGCAAAGGAGTAACATATTCAAGAAGTTTAAAAACAGTTATATACAACAGTGGTGCAAAACCCACAAGGGTGTCACGACAAAGATCAGTGGGGTTGCGAACAGTTTTAAGTAAAACCATATCATACTGAATTATTTAATTCAAAAATATGCTTTAAATTTTCTGTAATTACATTTTTAAAATAATTTAATTTATATTTTTTTATACGATAAAAAATGATATTGTGAAATAAGGTGTCTGTCTTACAATAAAAATTCCATCAACAATATTTTTTTACTATCATAGATCAACGAAATAACTCTATACGGTTTTTCACACCGCCCACAGGTCTGATACGTCAATCTGGCGGTTGCGAAGTTTTGTCTTACGCACGCGGTACGTCTGGCACAAAAGTTA
Organism: Dolomedes plantarius; assembly: GCA_907164885.2. NCBI lineage: Eukaryota > Metazoa > Arthropoda > Arachnida > Araneae > Dolomedidae > Dolomedes > Dolomedes plantarius. The sequence continues at coordinate 154,525,529 of OU015494.1, read as the reverse complement.
ATAACCGTCATAATATACTATTTTTGAATAAAAAGGAAAGACATAGTTTGTATATGAATATTTAAATATGAAGTTTTAGTCCCGAGAGATTTTCCAAAAACAAGCTCAGAAGGTAAAGCAAGACCATTTTTTATTGCTGTTATGCAAATTAGGTATACACTCAAAATCTACTGTTCATTGATTTTTAAAATAGTTTGTCGAAATTTGCTTAGGTCTTTTTCTATTTTTTTTGGGTTAACACTTTCCTAATTAAACTTTTTTTGCTATTACCAAAAGTATTTTGTGTGTAATAAAAAATGTGGCACGGTCGAGAAAAGTCTGTGCTCCTCTCATATACAGTAAATTACAATATTGTGCTACATTGTATTTTATAAATTTTAATATTGTTAAAATAAATGTAGGCTCTGCAATCCTGAAAGTAATTTCCTGAAAGTAATTTCCTATTTATATATTGAAGGCAAACTTTGAATAATCAAATCTGTTAAAACTAAACTCATGAATGTCTAACCAACGAAGATTGAGGGTTGACTACATCGACGCATTTATTTCTATTTCTGTTTCCACAAGCAACGCTTTTATATCAATATCCATGATTTGTTAATGGGTAAAGCCTTAAACTAATATAATTAATCATTCTATTCTGCATGGATATGAAACTATTTTCCTCAATTACCCTAATTATAAAACGAGGTTGCAGATTAAACTAATAGAATTTGCCTTCTGGAAATGAGAACCGTAACTTACGAAGACTACTTAATTAAAGATTAACTACGACGACACTTTGTCAAGCGGGGTATATGGAGACATTGTTTTGATAATGCTATAATATGACATGTTTAGTTTAATGCAACATTTCTGTTTGAGGCATTTGTAACTTTTTACCAAACTACTGACTAAAAATATTGATCTGGTTATGATGTCACGCAGTTAGGGATATTTGCATTGGATTTAACATGTTGAGACGTCAAATATATTTACATAAATATTATAGTAAAATTTATTTACATAAAATAATTGACTTCCCTCATTGTTCATGTTTCGTAAGGATGTATCAAGTATACTGTATCTTCGTTTAATGGTTTGTTTATGCTTTTCTTTCAAAAAATAAATATCTTTTATTCATAGAACAAATATATTTCGTTTTATATCATGAAATCATTCAAATTCACCCACTTTTTGAAACATGTTATTTACAGTAATTTCAGTCTGTTAATAAAGAAGTATTTGCAAATAACAATGTAAATGACCTAACAAACCATCCTTCTTAGATTCTCGTTATTAAAACCTGGGTATATATAAATAGCTTTTTATAAACAAATATATCACTCCCAAAGATCAAATCGGGGATGGCCGAATAACTTGGGCGCTTATATTCGGTACCAGTGTCTGTGGGTCAATTCCCATCATTGGCATGGATGTTTGTAGCCGTTTGGAATCAGCTGTAAGCTGTAGGTCACTGTCTAATTAGCCCTCACGTAGCAAAAAATACCCTCAGCGCTCTCAATCTATCCCCCCAAATAATATATATATATATATATATATATATATATATACTTAAGACTTTATCTTAAATGTGGAATTCATAAGAAACTTTATTCTTGCTTCCGGTTCTGTATTCCAGCAATTTTTGGAACGGAAGTTCCTTCTGGTACATTGTGCTACAAAGAATGAGGAAGTCAGTAGCGCCCTTCACACGTACGTTCTTTCCCGCGTGATTGAGTGCACGTGTGGGAGAGGAAGGGAAAGCTGCTTTGGAGCGTACTGTAAGTTTTCCCGCTCACAATCCCGTACGCTCCAAGCGCTCGCGAAAGAATGTACGTGTAAAGGGCGCTATTGTTTATCGGCATACAAAATAATTTTTAAACTATTTTTGGCTTTTGATGAAATTTTGTTATAATTTCGCTCTACCATGTTTTACCCAATTTTATTACAAAGCGGTACAGTTCGATTTTGAAACCTGTTTTCACTGTTTTGGGGTAGTTTACTCTACGTTTCTACAGTAACTACCAATCAAAGAAGATTTTAAAGGGCAATAACTAAATTATATGCAAAAAAAAAAGTCCAATATACGTCATGGTATTTTATCACTTAGACTAGGTTATATTAAATAATGGACAGAGCACGTTTTTTAAATATTTCACTGTGTAAGGGTAGTTTGTTTACTCCATATTAATACACTGAAATTCTCTTTAAAAGAAAGATATTTAAAGGGTTGAGCAACGAACGCATTATACAATTAAAACTCCGAGGAGACACTGAAAATACTCCATGGCATGTCATTTTTTAAGCGTATTTTTGACAAAAAGTCAACGATCCCTAACACAATACATAGATAGTTAAAGTGAGTTAAAGGTTAGTTGATAAAAGCGAGAAATAACCTTGTGTATTTTTGAAACGCAAAGTATAACAAATGAGTAATTTTTGTAAAATTTCTTACGTGGAGATAAACTGTGTTATTTATGTAATAAGTAAGTCTAAAAATTTTCCTAGGTTTAGGTTTCCTAAGGAGAGAAGATCCCTGACAAAGTAATCACTCGTGAAGAATTCTTTTTTCAGGAGTGGGGAAAGTAAACTAAAAACATTAGATAAACTAAAAACAAATTATAAGGTAACAAAGCCAGCAAAAACAGATCCGTAACTACTCATATTTGGTGTCAATGAAAATCATGATCAAGTAAAAATAAGGGAAAAACTTATTGAACAAAATTATGAAGTAAAGAATACACATGTTAATACAATACGATCAAAAAGTTCCAGGGCTTTTTATTTTATAAAATATAACACTTACATATAATTATAGGTCAAAATTTTTTTAATACTGGCCTTGGCTATTTATACATTTTTTTCCAGAGGCTATATAATTGTGAAAAAGCGGTTTCCAATTCATTTTTGAGATGTCCTTCACAGCAATCACGGCATTAGCTTTGACCTCTTCTGCACTTAAATAGCGGTTCCCTTTCAAGACATTTTTATGTCTACGAAACAAAAGAAATCACAAGGTGCGAGATCATATGAGTATGGAAGATGTCTCAAAACAGTTACAGAATGTTTAGCTAAATACGAGTTTTATAAAAATGATAAAGTGTGCAATAGGGTGGGTCGAAAAAATTATTATTTTATAATCAATTTCTAATAGCGCGGAAAACTTGCGCATTGGCATCTTAATAACGGGAAAAATAATATAAAAAAATATAAATTGGTTTTGAAATTGCGCAAAAGCCCTAAAGTTTAGAAAAAAAAATCTACACTTTTTAAAGACGCATAATTTTTTTTAATAGTTCACTTTATTTCTAATAGTGTAAAACCTACTCTTTGTAGTTACCTAAATGCGTGAAAAATACTTTTGGAGACATTACCGTTCATTTGAATTCACGCAAAAAGCCTTAAAATGCCATTAATTTTTATAAAAACCTCATATTGCAGCTCTTAGACCATTTCAGCATGTTTTTCCTTTATGAGTTTGGCATTGCACTTCTACATTGCAAATGCTTTCAAAGTTGTCGTCTACTTCCTTATTAAGTGCTAGGTTTGGTGTTTCTGACAGGGTCACAGCAGCAATAGCTTCTGGTGTCCTGCATGATCTTGGAATGATCTTTGATTCAGACATGTCACGAGTGATTGACAAAAGTAAGATTAGAAGGGGAAAAGGTGAAGATTCGAAAAGCAATAAAGGAAAAAGAGCACCAGCTGAAAGAAGTACATGGAATCTACTTCGACGGTAGAAAAGGTAATACATTAATTCACTCAAGAAAAAATAGGAGCTAAAATGTACCGCAGAGTAAGAAAAGAAGAACATATTAGCGTGATTAGTGAGCCGGGTGGCCAATACATTGGCCATGTTACACCAAAAACAGGAACCGGTAATGATATTGCCGAAAGTTTTTTCGACTACATGAAAAAGAAAGATTTTGACATGAGTGCAGTGGTAGCCATCGGTTGTGATGGGACAGTCACAAAAACCGGTTGGAAAAGTGGTACATGACATAGAAGTTAGGTGTCAGCGACCACTGCAGTGGTTTATTTGTTTGCGTCACTTTAATGAGCTGCCTTATAAACATTTGTCTGATCATTTCGACGGGACAACAAGTGGGCCAGCTTCATTCAGTGGTCCAATTGGCAAGCAACTGCCTAGGTGTGAGAAAAATCCTGTTCTTGATTTTGTGCCGATTCTAATTTGGATAATATAAAGTCTTAATACCTGGTTAGCACAGGTTAACCATTGGGAATGGCTGAGGGGTCCAGGATCTTTAACATATAATTCTGGATCCTAGAGTCCAGTGATGAATGAATTAACAATGTCTAGAAGATACGGCTGATCTTTACTGAAGTCAGTTTTATTTATTCTGATAACTTCAGATTGAATCGGCACAAAATCCACAACAGGATTTTTCTCACAGCTAGGCAGTTGCTTGCCAATTGGACCACTGAATGAAGCTGGTCCACTTGTTGTCCCGTCGAAGTGCTCAGACAAATGTTTATAAGGCAGCTCATTAAAGTGAAGCAAACAAATAAACCACTGCAGTGGTCAATGACACGGAACTTCAATGTTCTGTACCACTTTTCCAACCGGTGCTTGTGACTTTCCCATCACAACCGATGGCTACCACTGGACTCATGTCAAAATCTTTCTTTTTCATGTAGTCGAAAATATTTTCGGCAATATCATTACTGGTTCCTGTTTTTGGTGTAACATTGCCAATGTATTGCCACCAAGCTCACTAATCACGCTAATATTTTCTTCTTTTCTTACACTGCGGTACAATTTAGCTCCTATTTTTTCTTGAGTTAATGTATTATCTTTTCTACCATCGAAGTAGATTCCATTTACTTCTTTTAGCTGGTGCTCTTTTTCCTTTATTGCTTTTCGAATCTTCACTTTTTTCCTTCTAATCTTACTTTTGTCAATCACTCGTGAGATATCTGAATCAGAGATCATTCCAAAATCATGCAGGACACCAGAAGTTATTGCTGCTGTGGCCCTGCCAGAAACACCGTACCTATCACTTAATAAGGAAGTATACGACAACTTTGAACGCATTTGCGATGTAGAAGGCAATACCAAACTCATAAAGGAAAAACATGCTAAAATGGGCGAAGAGCTGCAATATGAGGTTTTTACAAAAATAAATGGTATTTTAAGGCTTTTTGCGCATATTTCAAATGAACGGCAATGAGTCCAAAAGTATTTTTCACGCATTTAGGTAACTACAAAGAGTAGTTTTTTCACTATTAGATATAAAGTAAACTATTAAAAACTTTTTATACGTCATTAAAAAAATTTTATACGTCTTTAAAAAGTGCAGATTTTTTATTATTTTTTAAACTTTAGGGCTCTTGCGCGATTTCAAAAACAATTTATATATTTTTATATTATTTTTCCCGTTATTAGGATGCCAATACGCAAGTTTTCCGCGCTATTAGAAATTGATTATAAAAAAAATAACTTTTTTCGCCCCACCCTAGTGTGCAAGTAATATTTCGAAAACATTCAAGAAGGTAAATGTGTAACATAGAAAGGATGCGGAAATTGTATGCACTTTATGAGTCTAGATAAGAGCATCAAAGATGCTCATTATCCGGTCAACTCTGCGGAGTGTCCGGTCTATCAGAATGAAGTTCAAGGCATCATTTCAAGGACTGATTACGGAGTAACATAGTTTCTTCTTTTGTTTCTGCCGTTGTTGGCCGTTTTGTGATTTTTTATTTTGAGTTCTGTGTTGTGTTGCCACCCTAGTTCATCGGATTTTTCTAATTCATGTTGTTTATTTGGGCTATGTAGATTATTTTGTAGTTCTTCCCGCAACTGCTGGTTGAACGGTGTTCGTTTTGTATGTTCTGGTAACGCGAAGCTAGGAGCGTTGGATTCCTCGGGTGGTGAGACTTGCTGGATGTATTTTTGTGTTAGCTCCTTAGGCGTAAACTTTGGTCTTATGTGTAGGGCACTTAGTGATGAGAACAAACATTGTACTGGCGATAGATATTAGATTGTTGTATTGTGTATTACATTATGTATTATATACTGTTTCTGTTTTGATATTTTATATTGCTTCTTTACTTATATTGTACCGTTTCATTCTTGTCTTTGGTTTTATTCAACTGGTTGTTGAATTAATTTTATTTTGTATTCAACTAGTTGTTGAATTGTTAGTTTGACTTTATACGGGGATTTTTTACTCAACGGATCGTTGAATTACAATTTATTCAACAATTTATTGAGCATTGTCTGAGACTTATGTTTGTGATGCATTGCACTTTTTGTAATTTTTGAGCTTATTGTAGAGTTATACTGTATATGACCTGTATAGTTAAACTGTATATGAAACTGAACCCCAATTCTTGTAAATTGTATTTTTTTATTTTTGAATAAAGCAATTTCCGAGTCGATACATGGTGGTATGATCGCTGCTCGTTTTGGGGATTAAGCTCCCCAGGGGGGTAAATTTCAAAATTTGCGATATTGTTGGTGCGTGGGGATTTCCCGGTTTACACCCAAAATGGGGATGAGGAGGATGATTGCTGTCGTGCGACTGGGATTCAGCTGCTTCTCGAATGGCTTAGGCTGTGACGAGGTTTTCTTATGGATTGTCTCTTAAGTTAAAAAAATTAAATTTTCTCTAAGTATAAAAATATTTCATTCTTTTTTCTTGCTAAATTTAGGCTCACATTTGTTATTTTGCATAAAGGTTAACGACATAACGTAGTTTCTTTTGAGGAATGGTTGTTTTGGTTTTATTTTCAGAGACAACGGAGTCTGTCCAAAATTTCTTTAGGCTATCACTTGTCATACACAATTATGCATCTAATTTGCCAATTATTCATCCTTATTCGCTCCAAGTTAGAATACTTGACAACAAATTCACTTCTGAAATGCGTTAGTCAGCCGTTTTAAGCTTTTGAGTGTTCACATCATAGCAATGGTATTCTTGAATGTACTGTTATGTTATTGGGAGGTAGCCTCCCAGTTGTTGAGAGATAGTGGCCGTACGATGTTTTCAAGCATCAACTTAATGCATTCAATTCTACAAATATAACTCATAAAACAATTTCGTATTACAGATTTTCATATATGTATGTTTATAAAATGGGCCTGAGGTAGCTTAGTGGTAACGCGTTGGATTTCGAACGAAATGTGCTCAATTCAAATACCGACAAAAGCTAAATACCTTCGTGTACAGGCCGGATATGGGCCCGTTAAATCCGTGGGCCGTGAAGTCATTCTCTGAGGTCAGTATGTGGGAGAAGGTACAAGTTCTCCAGATGTAGTCCCTAGGGGTACTCGATGGAAATTGAGGTGGTGTTGGTTGTACAGTGTCCCCGTTGAAAGCAACCAACGATTCTCAAGGATAAAGTGCGAATATCTTCATTGACAAGTGCCCTGCATTGGCAAAACAAAATATTTATAAAATAGTAGGCTCCCATCGAAAAAATATTTAGGGTGAAAATAAATTCCTGTTGCCCATGATACCAATCTAAATTTTGACTATAGGAAATGTATTTAATAAACATTTCAGATTAGACCGAAAACCATTTATTACATGACAATAAGTATGTATGAGAATATATTCCCTTCCATGTATATATACATATTCACACATGATAAATTTTAATACTTTCAGTAATAATTTATCGTTTCCTTGATAAGATAGGAAAAAAAAATTAAATGTTATTAGAAATATTTCTTAAACACAGAATTTTGTTGTTTTATCGATTTAACCAGGAAAGAAGTCACCCAAAAAGCAGTTTCTAACAAAATATTTTCCTTGCGATTTCTGATTAAAGAAAGCTTTTGATTATTAACTTATTTGAATGTTTTTGCAGCGGTATAATTAGATTTCAAATCTTGCGAGCCAAAATAAGATCAATGATTTTTTAAAAAGGGGAAGCTGCTAATTTTCAGTGGAGTAATACATAGTCCCCGTTGGACAATATTCACGCTGATTAACTTGATATTGCATTCTATCTGGCAATTTGCATTGTTTTTCAAGAGTGAAGTAATTGTTCTTTCTTTTTAGATTTTAATGCTCTAAGAAGTTAAAAACGAGGCTTTCACTCCAAGTTTAACACTTAAAAATGTTTAGCTGGTTTTATTAAGAGATATTTAACCATATTTAAGAAACTCAAATTTTGCTTTGTTGAAGATTTATGCTTTCAAATAGGATTGTTAAAACTGAATAGATTGTATTTCAGTAATAGCTCTTTAGTATTCAAAATGAGCCTGAAGATACAATGGGATTCATAAAAATATAAATTCTATAATCAGTAATTTTAACTGAATCCTATATAATTTTAACATGGCGTAGCAACTTATATATAGTGGAATGTATTAAATGTATACAATGCTTTTATTAACTTTTAAAACTAGTAATGAAAGCTTTTGATACCGTTTATTTTTGATGAACAAAAATTATTGATATTAGAAATTGTTCAGTGGTGGTAGTTGTGAATAATAAATGGGATTCGGTAATTTATTTAAGTATTTGATTTATAAACATTCAACAAAATCTTTTTTTTTAAATAACTGATACACAACTCTGTCCTAAATTTTACAAATATGAAATATTCTAGCTTATACTTTTCAAAAATAACGTGACGTAAATTTTAGAAATTTTAGGGACCTATGTCAAAGCTAAGTCTTAATATAATACTCGTTCCGTATGAGCTCAGATAGTTTTATCAGAGAGAAACATCCTTGATCCAAAAACAAATGTTGAGAAACGTACATGAACGCTTTACATTAGTAACCCTCGTAAATTGAAATGTGCCACTTAAGATTATATAAAAATGATGCCGAGTTCAAACGGGTGCCTAATATAATGTGCCCCGTATATGCGACGTAACGGCAATGGTGTAATATGTGTAACAGATTTTAGTACAGGAAATCTCGTTAATCTACATCTTATTCTCTTATTGAGAGCATCCATTTTCCCGATCCTTTGTCCTAGAGGGCAAAAATGCAGTGGTTTTGGCTGTTATTGAAGTGTGTTTACATGCAGGTGAAAATAATTCAGGACATTGCATTTTAACTAAGGAGAAAAACTGTATGTTTTGTTTGCCAATGCGGAGTACTTGTCACATTCGAATATAATCCGCGAGAATCATTGGTTGCTTTCAGTGGGGGCACCGCCCCCTTGTGCTAATTCAATTTTGATCGAGCACCCTCGGATGTGACATCTGGGGGATCGCCCCTTCTTCCACCCTCTCTGACCTCATAGGACTTTCCGGTCTACGGATTTAACCTGCCCATATCCGGCCTAGAACATAAGGAAGAATCAGAAGATACCAATTTTCCGGAGTTTAAACTGAATCTCGTAAAATAACACTTTCTTAAAATCAAATTTGTAGACTTTACAGCAGACGTAAAATATTCACATGCTGAAACCTTTTGAAACATTTTCGTGAATTGCTAGTAGAAAGTAACAGATGCTGAGGATCTAAAACAGAAGACAAACAACTACATTTTTAAACCAATAGTTACGTCGTGTAACCGGAGAAAAACTAGGCTCGTAAAACTAGGCTCGTCAGGATTATTTTTATGTTGTCTTAATCCAAAAATTTAACATTTGGTACATATTTCAATTTTAGGTTAGCCAATATTTCCGTGTTTGGCACAGTCCTCTACTTTAAAAAACTCTTTGAACTTAAGATCAAAAATAAACTCAGGCTTTGCCTTAAATTGGAATTTTGTGTTTGTAGTAAAATCTATATACAATCTTAGAACCCCCCCCCCAAAAAAAAAAAAAAAAAAAAAAAAAAAAAGCAAAACAAAAAACAACAACAAAAACAGATGCACCAAGAAGGGATAATGCAAATTAGACACAAATAGATATGCATACATGTTTCGACGAAAAATGCAAAATTTTAAAGTTTGGCGGCGAATAAATGAACATGTAACGCTGCAGCGCATCATAACTGCGCAACTGGCAGGATATTAAAGATGAGAAATTTCGATTCCAGGTCATAAATTCTTTGCGAATTTCATTCCGTGTACTTAGGCAGACAGTAACTATGCCTCTCTTGCATGTGCGTGAACAATATGCGCAGATGTCAGCATTTGAGAGAGGACATGTATTTGGGCTCAAAGAAAGCCGGTTGGTCTAATCTGCGAATCTCTCGACATTTGGATAGGAGCGATGCCACTATTAGATTATGTTGGCAAGAATGGGTGAACCATGGCCGGACACAGCGTCAAGAAGTAAGCGGTCGGCCTAGAGAAACGACAGAACGTCAGAACAGAGCAATCGTAAGAGCGGCACTCACAACCCAGATTCATCATTATCATCGATCGTACGTGCAACTGGTGTTTCAGTGAGCGCAAGGACCATTCATATGTGGCTCAGAGAAAGGGGGCTGAGCTCACGGCGCCGACAAGCAATGCGGCGTTTGCAGTGCTGTCGGGCACATTCGTCATGGAATGTCACTGACTGGAATAGAATTGTCTCCAGTGATGAGCCCCGTTTCGAATTGAGGTCCGATGACCAGCGAATGCGTGTCTGGAGACTCGAAGGACAGCGGTGAAATGCCAAACTGACTGTCTTCCGCCGTACGGGCCAACAACTAGGAGTGATGGTCTGGGCTGCCATTTCATTTCATAGCAGGGTCCCTTTGACTGTCATCCGCGGCACCCTTACAGAGCAGCGGTACGTCAACGATATTCCAAGCCCCGTTGTGTTGCCTTCCGTATCACGCCATTCTGGGCTTACATTTCAGCAAGAAAATGCCCGCCCTCATACGGCGAGAGTTTCTATTGTTAGTCTTTGTGCTTGCCCAAGGCTACCTTGGCCAGCAAGGTCGCCGGATCTCTCACCCATTGAGCACGTTTGGAGCATTTTGGGCAGGGCCCTCCAACCAGCTTGGGATTTTGACGATCTAACGCACCAATCGGACATAATTTGGCACGATATCCCGCAGGAGGACATCCGCCACCTCTATCATTCAATGCTAAGCCGATTAACTGCTAGCATAAGGGCCAGAGGTAGACCAACTCGTTATGGACTTTTTCCTTTTGTAAAGCTCTTTCTCTTGCATAAATCATCCAATTTTTCTCAAATTGTAATCATTTGTTTTTATGTACATGCACATCACTTCTACAGATTTTCTTCCCATTTGGATAACTTCTTGGTGCGTCGTGTTTTTATATAAGAGTACTATTACTATTTAAGTTGCTAAGCCGATTCTTTGGGCAGTCAATGAGAGAAAACTACTGCATCAATTTACTTCAATTTGATCTTAAACGAAATATTTTAGCCTATAGATGTGTCAAATTAGTTTTTAGTAACCGAAATTTCTATTAATTAGTGATAATTTACAGTTAAAAATTGCTTTCTGTGCATACTCAGTGACATGTTTAAGTGTGGCTTTAGATACTCACTAAGCACGAGACTGCATAAACACGTTAATTTGTTTATTCCGAGAAATCTCTCTAGCCCTCTCTGTGCCACTTTTATTTTTAATTATGTTTGGGAGATATAGAATTAAACCTGACAGGGTTACTGAGTACACATACCAAATTTCTAGTTTGTCACTGAATAACCATATTTCTTTTAATGGGTTCAATAGTAATTTTTTTAAGTGCATGTCTCTATTCTTAATATTATGATTTTCAACATTTCGCAATGATGTGTTGGGTATATTTTGTGTATTAGTGCATTTATTTACTATCCAGCAGTCATGTTTTGATGGGTGCAAATAGTATTAATTCATAATAGTAAACGAAAACTCCCTAAATCCAAAATAAAACGTAAAAAGGACAATTAGGGAGAATCAATACATTTAGTCCGACTTCGTGGTAAAAAAAAAACTTTTGATATGAATGTCTCTTTCATCCAGAACCAACTCCTTCTAATGCTTTTTGACCTGTTGTAAGACTTGACTTATTTCGCCCTAAAATAGTACTTTTTTTGCTAAGGAAGTAATATTTGTTGTGGTTTGAAAACAGTTTTATTTACAATATTATTGATCCCATAAGTTTCTTTTAAGTGCACTTTTAAAGTTGCTTCAGTTAATTCGGGTAACTTGTCTGCGTTGTAAGTAAGAATAAACAATATTTTCTTGTACACTGATACAAAGTATTATATAAACATATGAAGTATTAAATATATTTGTGATACCTGTATTCCTTAACAAAGACTGTAACCTGGCCTAATGGTGTACTGGAGCATCTGGTTGGAAAACCAGGATCTCAAATTCGATTACCTATCCAGCCCACTGTTGCAAAGGTGCAGAAAAAACGGCGAGTTTAAAAATGTGGTGAGATGCTCATCTTTATAAAGGCTCTCAAGAGCAACAAAGAAAAAAAATTTTGTAATGAGATCAAAGATTCCCTAACCTCTCCAGGTCTTGAGAGAATGTAAAATTCATTAGTGAAGATTATAACATGGTCTAGGAATGATATAGAACATCTCTTCGAATAGGAAGGGGAATTGGGGCTTATTTCCATGCCCGACGAGTTCCTTTAAATGTGAGAAAAACGGGATTGAGGATCAGTCTGTCATTATTTGTTGAAGTTTATATTTCAAACACACACACACACATCCACACATCCACACACACACGCTCATTCGCTAAAAAAATGATAAATTTGTGTATGGTAACATCAGTTTAACGTTTCCATCCTCGGGGAACAAATATTACATACATAGAATATATAAAAAATTCAATTATTTTAATTACTCGAAACATTCTAAATGTGGAGAGATTTCAGTTTTATCACGAACATGAAATATTATCTAACACCTTGAACGGTTCACTTATTACACAAACATTTACATGCATTAATTTAAATAAAGGGATTGTACTTCTGAAGATTTTTGCTGCACATTTCATTTCCCTCTGTTATTTGCTTCATATTTAAGAGTTAACTAAGGTTTAAAAGTAATTAATTGCAATGAAATATAATTAATGCGATGCTAAGCAGATGCGTTATATGTCTGAGTAACTTTAAAGGTAATTAATTAAATTTAGTTTAGACAGGTCGGTTAAGTAAATGTGCCAAAGTTTATATTACGTACACCTTGAACTTACAGGTGCAGCTGGACAAATTATATAATTATCCAAATGAAGTTTAAATGAAGTTCACATGTACTTTTTAATATAAGCCTTATGTTTAAAATCTTCTGTTATTTTAGATTGGGATCTTTGCCTTGTGAAATGTTCTACTTCGACAGTATATTTTATGATGAAATATTTAGCTACAAATGAAGTCCTTATGGGACAAATCTCAGAACCGAAGGGAAACAAGATAACTTTTGCAATAATAATAATTATTTCAAGATATACTAAATACAAAAATTTCGCAAGACACTCCAGAGTGCAATCTATACTACGAGGATTTTAAAAAGTAAGGGACAAAGCCAGAAAAAACGCGTTGCTAAAAGGACGAATGTTTCGAGGTGTGAGGTCAAGGAAAATAGCGAAATGATTATGGCTAAGCTGAGGTTTAGGATTAAAGGTTGAAGAATAAATTAAATTACTTATAAATTAAAGTGTTATCATTACCGGCCTCCAAATACGACTGCATAATGTAGGACTAAATTTATATATATATATATATATATATATGGTATATGGTATATTAGTTGATTTATTTTAATATACAGGGGGATTTTTTTAAACTGACACTACTCAGAGCCATCTGTAGAGCGACCTATCAGCCGGAATTCCAGCAAAATTGATAGAGGGACTAAGGACGACAAGGGGGGCTATAAAGATTAGGGATGAATAACGAAAATGTTGTAAGCAGACAACTGAATAACAAAGAAATTTCACTGCAACACCACTTTATGCAGCAAATTCACTTCTCCCTCCTTCAATGTGACCACAGTCCTGGTGGACGACACACTGCATCCTGAACACAACGTTCTCAACGTCCGAGCGTAACATGTCACTTGGAATGTTCCTCAAAGTCTGGGATATATTGTCTTCTTGGGTCACCAAGTTCGAGACTCCACAAAGATACACTTTAGAATTTAAATAACCCCACAGAAAAAATGTCACAAGGGTTTGGTCCGGGCAGAGAGGTGGCCATGGAAGTGGAAAAAAGCGTCTGATGACCCTTCTGTAAACCGAAGGTGCAACAGACTCCTCACTGATCTTAATAGTCCAAAATACTGGCTCTGCTGACGACTAAGTAGTCATGAATTTGTATTTTGATGTTTTACTTGCCTTTTATGCAAATTCTCGGGTGCGCCGACCACAAAATTGCTATATCGTCCCCTATCGGTAACTTTTGGAAATTTTTTTGCTGTTTGTTTTTTGTCACGGATACTTTTTCCCATGTCATCCTTAGTCTCTCTATCAATTTTGGAGGAATTCCGGCTGATAAATCGCGCTACAGATGGCTCTGAGTAGTGTCAGTTTAAAAAAAATCACCTGTACTTCGCATAATAAAAGCATTCTCTTTGTTTTGTGGCATTTACATATCGCTTTTTGGACGGAGTAAAGATTATCTAGCTTCTAAAATTAATGGCAAAATAAATTTGTCTACAATGTTTATCATTTCCAGTTTCACAAGATAGAGTAGTGCAAGCTTTAAATAGTAATCTGGGGATTTTTAATGAAGAAATGAAATATTCTTTTGCAAACTTCGCTACATCTTTTTTTTTAGAATTTACTTTACAGTATTATAATATTTATAAGCATAAAAAGGTATTTTTTAAGTGACGTTTCGTACGCATTTTCTTTTTAATGGTAATTTTAGGGATATAGTTCATTCATTCTTTACTATTCATTTTTGAAATAAACGCGTACTGCAAAAATTTAGATAAGGATTAGAAATGATGTTACTTGTTTTTCCAGTTCCGAACCTTAATTAAATAAGGATTAGTCCGCTTCATCAAATATGCAAGACTTATTATCAGCAGAAATATTTTTAAATGTCGACGTGAGCGGATGAGATCTGAATAAGATATTAAGATCATGTTACACATAGATAAACTAGAAAAAATGAAGAGAGTCCAATCGGTGAGAAAAAACAAACAATGAAAATAGTTGTATGCAATTTCATTGTAATGCATGGCAACATTACACACGTTTTAAAAAGTTATATAATTTAAGAAGTAGCATAATGTGGAAAGTTTAATGGAAAGCAAATAAACTGAAAAACTAATTTTATTTTACTGTGATAATAATTTTTATTTATACTGAATAAATTACGAAAGTAAACATTGTTACTTCATTAAAAATATATATCAGAAAATAGATTCCTCTTTGTTTGCTTTTCACTATGGATTTAAGGTAAATGTTCATTTCTCTAATTTTTCGAAAGCTGTAAACATATATTTCTTTCTTTATTACATATTTATTCAAACTATAAGTTCCTTAGAAAGGATAGTGGCAAAAAAATAATGATTTCAAGTTTCTTTCATAACATGATAAATATCCTCTTTTAAATTAGTATCATGATAAAAAAGTAAAAAATGAGAGGTTTAATACTTTCTTAAAGTAAAATAACTAATTAGCAAAAACTATGAGTTAGAGGAAAATTTATTTTAGAGAACTTACCTATTACAATTGCTTATTATTTGTACCAAAATTGCCATAAGCATATTTTTGTTTCTTCTGAAATAATTTCTTTACATTTCTTTCAGATTTCATTTATTTAAAAATATTATGCTATGCTGAAATTAATTCAAATATCTACAAAATATTTAAATTCAAGAAAATAAATTTTTTTCTGTTTGGTCTCATCTATGTACTATATAGCATAAGCATTGTATGGGTTAAACAAAATATATGAATTTATGCGTTTGCACCTTCGCTCATATGTAAAGGTTTCTTGATGTATATTTTAATAAACAACTGTCTCTTAATGAGAGATTTTTATGGAAATTCTCTTGGTAGACTCATATTTAAAGGAGAAGAATTTAAAACTAATTAAATTCATTTATAATAATTCTATAAATTATAGTTTAATTGCAAAATAGTGGTGGATATATTCCTAGAATATTCATATTTGATATTTTGACTGTGTCATACACCGTATTTGTATTTTATGTTTTGAAATAAATTTATTTTCCAGTTCAGTATCATTATCATTATTTTTGACTCTAAGATAATATCCCGTACAGTTGTTTCACGCATAAACCTTCTAAAATGTAAATTTTGCTTCTTTATGAAATTTCATATTTAAGTAGAAAATCTTTCCTTTGAAGAGTATAAAAGTATAAAAATATCGTCTTAACTTAACTATTCTTACATTTATAAAAATGTGTACAGTATGAGGAATTTGAATAAAGGATTGTTTCCCCGAAAAAAATAAACTATGCTGAGATTCTTTTCTGTGGGAAAACATTTCATGAATTACCAAGATAATAGTTTAGTTTACTTTCCATGAAAATTAATTGTTATTAAGGTTAGCTAATTTCCTCACATGTAGAGCTATTCATAAAAATGTCTCAGGCCTGATACTTAGAAAAATTGAATTTGAAAGTCTCATTTTCATTTCTTTTTCAAATAAATTATGCAATTGTATCTATTAAATGAAGTCAAAAAAGTTACTACTGTACTCTTTCCGGAAATATATTAGTAATACAGAGGTTTAAGTCCTACAGGATTCTTCAAACGCATATTCTGCTACACGTCATCAGATTACTAAATACTGATAATCATGTAATATCCTTAAATGGTAACAGTTGGAGAATAACCTTTATAAAATGAGAAATAAACATATGTTTTCGTGTTATATTAACTACATCGCACACACACACATACACACGAGAGTACATAATTTCAAGATAACGGGGGAACAGTTGATAACATGTAGTTGCAAACTTAAGTTTCCGTAAGACTTTGACTGTATAAATTTGAAATTAACGAAGGTGTAAACAAGTATCTGCGGGTCTATGAACGTGCAGAAATAGCAAATAAGGAGAATTCGAGAGCATTGTGATATCTACTCTTAATAAGTGCATGCACCTTTCTCGCCGTAAGCTTATGAGTTTGCTTGCAATCACATACATATTTTAAAAAGTTTTAAACACGTCATTCATAGATGAACGTCAGATTAAGCAGGTCGTTGGTGTACTGGAAGATGATTCGTTAAACCAGACGTCTCCTGGGACTTAATTCCTAGAACGTAATTTTAATGGTTTGAGGTGATTGTTTCCCACATGTTCGTTATCGGGATGGTCAAGTTCGTTTGGAATCTATATCAACCTGTATTCGGAGGGTGTTGTATCTGTTAGTCAGACGAAATCCTGCATCAGCAAGGCAACTTAAATTTAATCCCGCTGTAGCCAAGAATTAGCGAGGTTACTGCTTATCGAATACTAAATGAATGTGGCTTACAATAATCCCGGTGACCAGTTCATACTATCAATTTTCCTTTCTCTCCTAGGCGAGATCAGTATGGGGCTTAATACGGTGTTGCCTATACCGCCAATGGAACACAAACTATTTGGTATAAGTTAAATTTTACATTTTGTGTAGAAAGAGGAACGTGTAATAATGAACTCTAATATTTTCAGTTGCACCTTTTAATTTCCAAGTTATTTAAATTCTGAAAGATAGAAAAATAATCAGATTTTGAATATTATAAAATCCCGACATCATCTCATTGTTTCTGTTCATGGAATTTTTCAGCAAAACTTAAAAGTTTAGTGGTTTTAGATAAGTTATACAGTGTTGATTTTTGGCAACAAATACTTAAACCTCTTCTACAGAAAAAAATTAACTTTACTTTTCTTGAAGTGACTATTGTCCAGTGGAAGCTCAAAACTGGTGAAATACCCACTGAAATCTTTCAAAATACTCTCGCCCACACATACATGTAAAATAAACGAGAGAAAGAAAGAAAAATTTCAATGTAATCATGGGGAAATAAATGACAAATGAGTTACATTAAAATGAAATCCTGTGATTTTGAGGGTTCATGCTGTATTACTTCCTTCATGACTCCAATTTCTCTTTCATATCTAGTACAGATAAAATAGTCTTTTTTCAGTGGAGTCCTATGAGCTGAGTTTTAAGGATAAATATAACTAAAATTAAATAATTCAACAGAGCTAGATAATTATAGGAAGAATGTAGACAAAAAATAAACAGAAATCACGTACTTGGGACTATGCGCACCATAAGGCAAGGTTCTATAGTAGTAACAGAACTAAACCAAATAACGAGGTAACCGACTAGTCTCATCATCAGGAGGTCTAAACAAAGCAGTTACCTCAAAGGGGGAACTTTCTGAATAGGATGCAGGTCTAACCAAAAGACATCCCAAGGCCCCGAGATCCCCATAGAAACAGATAGTCAAATCACATGAAAATACACGATGAACTTGTACTTAGGGCTCAACGCACCATAAATACATGAACACATATAATCCTAAAGAACACAAATGAAAAGACAGAAAGACAGAAATAAAAAAAATGCGCAATTACCCTAATTTAGTGAATAACCGTTATAGTCAAAACAGTGGCCAATTTATACCCTATGAGTTACGTCACTGTACCAAAACTACAGCGCCACCCCCAATTGAAGTTTTTTACCCACAAAAGTTTAAAGACAGTATGAAATCAGAAAAACCTAACCTAATAGTACTTAAAATATACCCGAGTTTTAGTTTGTGTTGAATTGTTTACATTGTTATGATTGAGTTTTAAAAGGAGTTATGAAAAGTATTAAATTTGGTAAATGTACCGTAAGGACTTCGCCTAAAAACAAGACTGACAGCCTATAATATTTACATAATGCTTTATTGCCATTTTAGAATAAATATAGGCTATTTTACAAAAGATTAAAATTTAACATTATCTGAAAAAAAAAATCGTGGGTTCCGGATGTCATTATGAGCCGGCTGATTCTCGTATCTGGCACACGTCCGCTGCAGGGACCTCCTATTCAGTTCACCTACCGGGTGTCCCCAAAATGACCAACGATTTGAAAAATCAATTAAAAAAAGCGGAAGGTGGTATAAATGTGTACGGAGACTGTACGGTTTGCTGCATTCTGCTTAGGCAACCAGGGAATTTATTCTCAGCAATTTTCAAAATTAGTTACAAAGTTCGCCAACAGATGGCACTGCTGAATGGGAAAAACTATAAAACAATGTTTTCAAAGGAAGAAGCATACGCAAAGTAGCATGGATTGGCCTCCCTATTCGCCAGATTTGACACCTTGCGATTTTTTTCTTTGGGGGTATATGAAAGACCAGGTGTATCGTCACAATCCACAAACTATAGATGAACTGGAACAATACATCTCTGCTGCTTGTCAGAACATTCAAACTGAAATGTTTGCACGGGCGTCTACGAATTTTGTCCTCAGACTGCGACACGTTGTTGCTGCAAACGGTGGTTATTATGAAAACATTGTTTTATAGTTTTTCCCAGTCAGAAGCGCCATCTGTTGACGAACTTTGTAACTAATTTTGAAAATTGGTGAGAAAAAATTCCCTGGTTACCTAAGCAGAATGCAGCAAACCGTACATTTCTATCACCTTCCGTTTTTCTTTAATTGATTTTTCAAATCGTCGGTCATTTTTGGGACACCCGGTAGCTGCTCTGAAAATAACGGACAACTGACTCCTACCGCCCGGTTGCAGAGTCCATCAGCTTTATTATTTCCTTCTGGGGGGGGGGTCTGTAGGTTACGCCCCTTTTTGTTACCGCTTGCTGCTTCCACGTGCCTCGAATGATCTCAACCAGCCTGCACGTGCCTTTTATCTGTACTCCATTGTTAAGGAGGGAAACGTTTCAAAAGATGTTCTTTTCGCAGTATATAGAAGAGTTTCTACGTTGCGGTTTTTGTGGCACTAAACGGAAGGTCACCTTTCGGCACTGATGAAACAACTTAGTTTACAAAGAGGTGTCCCTTGGAATTTTCTCCGTGTCAAGTCATTACAGTACCCAAGTTCGGTGCATTTACCTGTATAAAAATAACAAGTTATCAATATTCCAAACATAGGGCTAAGAAAAAATGAAAGATTCTATTTTAAAACATTTTATAAATGCAGTAAAAAAGAGGTAAAATATATATATTTTTTTGCATAGAGAATGCTGTGAACAGACACATTATCCTTAATGTATAATGTGTCATCCAATTAAGGACTTTTTAAAACTCAAATATATTTCAATCTATGCTATTAAGTGTGCCAAAAATTTAAACTATAGTTCAGATTCAATCCATTGAATGAAAATATATATAATCGGTGTCCTAAAAATAATAAATTTCAAATTCAACAAACTTGTTATGCGTGTGGGAATGAAAATAAAACCTGTTTACTATCTTTAGTCTTCTAATTTCTTAAAATAATTTTAAATTTTAGAAATCACAGAAAGGAAAATTTTGACATTTATGAAAGTAATAACATGCTAAATTCTTTTTAAAATCTTAAAGTGAAAGAAGTAAGAAAAATAAATTGTTTAAAAATTCGAAGAATATTTTTTCAGAAATAAAAAAAGCATGATATACAAAAGAGTGATGATATAGCGTGTTTTTAATAAGAAAAATTCCAACAAAACCTAAAGGATGAAATGTAGGGGTATATTAAGGCTTTATACTGAGCATTTAATGAACAAGTAATTTGAGTAATTATTTCAAATTTGCTTTTTTCAATATTCTTCTTAATGAATGTTTTCAACTAAAATTAAACTCATCTTTATGTCCAAAACTTTAAATGTTGGTAAATTTTAATAATGGGGTCATATTTTATAATTCATGTGTTGTGGATATTTATTAGCAATGGTAACAGCAATACGGGTATATGAACCTTAAAACTTATCCAACGGTCTGTTCTTATTTACTTCCTCTGCCAATAGGTTATTTTAAAATAATCCAGAGAAAAAATAAAATCTTTAATCATAGAGGAAATCAATGCTATGAAACAGCTGTTGACTCACCTTCAATCTAGTTAGGTCAACTAACTAGATTGAAGGTGTACTTAACTGGCCATAACAAATTCTTAAGACAATAAACAGGGAAGTCAAGGAGTTAAATCGGTTCTAAAGAAATCGAAAGTGACGTTTCTAAGTTATTTTTTAAAAATTTTTTCCATTTTAAGTCAATGGTACTCTTGAATTATTGTGAATACACTTCCACTAAGAATAAATATCTGGATATTTTCGTCTTCTTTAATATCGTGTTCTTAATTCGTGAAAGAAATTTAGTTTTTCTGTAAATTAAAAACTGAAGTATACCACTTATGTTAAAGAAGTGTCAAATCATTATCCCGATCTGGCTTTATTTATAGAAACTAGTTATCGTGCAGATATCGACTGCTAATGTAGTGGGGATTGAAAAGAAAAGCGGAAGTTATGAATAAATTTATGAAATGGATAATGCAGAATTAAAGGAAAAAAAGCCGTGGTTCGACGAACAAAGAGCTTTACAATATATCGAGTGTTTAGATTCGGGATGTTTACCTTAAAAATTATGCATTTATGATAATTATCTAGACAATCTGTAACCAAGAGTATGCCATTTTTTGTAAAAAGAGCAAAAAGAAAGTAGGCGCAAGGCTAGCGTCGTAAACGGCTACTAGATGTTAAGGTTGAACAGAAAATAGTCAAACTTAATTAGTTCAACATCCACGTAATTAAGACTCCGTCATTTTAATTATCTCAACGGGCTACTGAAAATTACAATTTTTCAGTGTACATGACACGGCAAAATTTATCATATTACCATACGATAAAAGTCAACAGGCTTACAACTTATTACCATAAGTTGTAAGCCTGTTGACTTTTGCTTGCTGGTGAAAAATTTGAGAATAGTTACTGAGGCCGATCACCAGCCAGATTTAAAAAATATCCATGGGGAATGAGCTAATTCTCTTTTTTTCAGAATAGAATAATACTTCTCTAACAGTAGGAAACATATTAAATATTTAAATATGTCTTAGTAACATTGGAGCTAGGTATTGCAGAACCGGATACCCGGGGAAATTATTGGAACAGAAAATCCGGTTCCAATAGTTATAGAACCGGGCATTCGAAAGTAGTAAGCTCAGGTTTAAAACAAAACAAAAATATATATTATTGGGGATAAACAGTTTTCCCATGCTTCACAATTTATCACTGTCTAGATCTTTGGAATCCTTTGTCTTAAGCGTATTCCCAGTATTACTATTAGATCCTCCTCAACCATCTCCGATGTTAATCCCCTGCTACTGTCAAAAGATTTGTCATCGAGTGGCATTTGCTTTTATTGATTTATTCCTTATAAAAAAATTCAAAGGGAATAGATTTATAGTGGTTATAAACAGTAAATATATGATTTATTTTAAAATTGTGCAATCTAGTCTTCCACGAATTTCGAATGTAGAGGCAAACTGAAAATAAAAGCGTATCGACTTCAAAGAGAAAAAAAGCGAGTCAGAATTCTGTAGTTTCGGGTTTTACAACCCAGATTCTGTTGTTGAAGATGATAAATGTCAGTAAACTCTTTTGCGTGTTTACAAATTGATCCGAACCACTTTAAAAAATCCTGTTAGTGGGTTGAAGATATTTTCCCCTTTTCTGACTCACCCACCTTACGTGTGAATTTCTTTAAAAGGGATTGAAAGTTTTACTTGGAATAGCCACTTTTGCTTTTGAAGTTGTTACTGCATACAAATGGCGCTTATCAAGAAGGAAATGGCACATTTCAACCAAATAGAGAGTTGCACGTGTTATAGAAAGTGTAAATACATCCCACCCTCAAGTATCGATTCGGGAAAAGCCCTCTGTGCTTCAGGCCAATTTTGTACGAAAATACATTCAAGCCTATGTGACAAAAGCATGGATACGTTACGTTTTTTGATTGTGTACTTAAGAAAAACCCTTAAATTAATATAAATTAAAAATAAATTTATTTTTTATTCACGCAATAAACTAAAATCCTTTAAATTAGAGAAAAAAATGTCTTCAACATATATGGAAAAGTTTCGTGGTTCATGTCTTATTCAAACTCGGGTAATACTTTGATTATACCCAAGTATTACCCGGTTATGCATTTTTGGTCCGCTTCTGCAATCCCTAATTGGAGCATATCTATGTACATAACTGTATTATTTCGTGCTTTACTTTAAAAGATATCTTAGTTAAGTATTATAATATAATAGAGAAATGTTTCTTATTTTAAGAAAAATTTAGTGGATAGGTTCCAAAATTTTGAAATTCCAAAATTTTGAAATTAAAAATTCATTCTTCACAATACGTATTCTCTAAGAAAGTAAGCTTCATCTGCATGCTTCATTTTACCATTTAACATGAACAAGTTTAAGATGCTCTGTCGTTTCGTGATATACAAATAGGTGAATATTATTTTTCTTGAAACAAAATGTCTAACGCAGAGTTGGTTATCTGAACCATATTGTATATCAAAATTGAAAATGAGTTTGCGAGCCTTATTAGAGCTTCGTGCAACGAGATAAAATTGTGAATTTCCCTGAAGATACGTAATTTCATAGCTTAGATTTTTAAACTTTATTTTGGCATTAATATTTTCGTTTGTTGAATAAGAATATATTTGCAAAAATCATGGAAAAGGTTTTTTTAACTAAGAACTGCGGAGATTGCGGAATATGTTCGGTCCTTTAAAATTTGAACTTCTGCATTTAAAGTACACTTTCAAGCATATTTCTTTTGATAATTGACTGCACTCATGTCCGATTAATACAAATTAAACCCATACGAATGGCCATTGTTTTGTTTCAACTATTCAAAGCCTATTATCTTATTGTTCTAAAATTTAGAATATTCATATTATAAAAATATAGTACTGGATTAAGAAAACAGTTGCTTTAAAGAAAGTTTTAAATGTTAAGAAAACATTTTTAAAAGGAAAAGGATGAGTGAAAATATTTCACATGGGCTTAAATATCATGAGATATATTTTAACTATGGGATTATCATAAATTTGTCAGACATTAATTAGTCATCATGTTCAGTTTTATGATTTTTCGACTCTAAAAATGGTTGCTCTATTTTAAAATCTGACGTCAATGGGCTCTCGATAAATATTTTTTCTCCTTCACAATATTATTTTACTTTTATGTTTATTCTATCTTATTCTTTTACGTGCATCTATTTTCTTCACGATTCCTGGTCGTCTAAATTAACAAATATTTGAAGAGTGCGATATAATTAAGAAGAGTGATTGATTATGAAATAAGAATGGTGATGAATAATTTTTCATGATTAATGGTGTCGAAGTTTTCCACGGTCATAACTATATGCATACTTTCATGTTTCTTCTGAGTCTCTTCTGACTGCTGTTTCTTTAGACGTGAATCTAACGAACTAGGGCAGGTGAAGAGCGATATGTTGTTGTGAAGATTAAAACGATTGTTGATCGTTAATTGGCTTATGGGAATTTTGTATGCCTAGTTATCTTTAATTGGCTTACTGCATAGAGAAATAGGCAATGCATGTGTTTCAATTCTGTACTGAACATATAATAGAATTCAGCACTGCTTTGAATTCTAGGTGCTACAGTGAATCCCTTATTAAAAGACCAGTGAGCTGATTCAATAGGGAACTAGAAGTTTCTAGCATGAGGCTATTTGTTAGCAAATATTACAGATTCATTTGCCTATAGTTATTGAATTAATTTGGAATAAAGGAATTTTATTTAACCATCGTATGAACGGTTTCCACAGTGAGGCGAAAAAGGCTGATATTATCACAGGATTGACTCTCAGAATTTTATGGAGACATTAGCATTAAAGCTTATGTGGTCTTGAAAAGAATGTTATTTTTATTTACGTTTATATTTATAATGATCCTTTCCTACAACTCTGTCGGCATACGGAAGTAATTATACTTAAAAAGGTATTAGAACAATCTGATATTTTGTATTCTAAAAAATTTGAAATTAAAAAATCAAGGAAGTTCAGATATTTATTTAGCTGATTCAATCGTTCTATATGCATATTTTTTTTTCTTTTTGTGCACTGTATTGCATTTGTGCATGTACGTGCTTTAAATATATTTTGTCTTCAGGCACATTCATAAAAATTTTTCAACCTCCTAATGAGGAGAAAACTTTCTCTGAGTAATTTTTGGCGTCAGGAAAATTTTTACTTTAAAAAAATTCCCGAAACAGTTTTCTGAAAATATAATGAATTAACTCTGTGCAAATTTTTATTCAGATATCCCGAAATGATAAAATATCCACTCTGAGGTAGACTTAGAGATGTACAGAAGGGTATATTGTCGTATTGCTCTTCCAAGTTTTATTTAATAGGGCGTGATTATTTGGGGTAGTACATTTTTTTTATATTTCTGAAAAGGTGTAGTTGTGTGCGTTGTGTAAAATTATTTATTTTGTAACCCAAAGCTCTGGATGTGATTAGCAATAACGAACAATTTAAACCCAGTTTGATCTACCAATCAACTTCGCTCATCACAAGACACACAGCAGATAAATAATACTAAATTCAAGGTTTAAGATAAAAACATAAAAAAAACTTATTTATTTACACTATTCTGCAATTTAAATTTTCATCTCATCAAATTTAATTAACATATCAGTTGATCTGCTAATTATCAAATCACCAGCAAATGAAGTAGGGTTCTATCTAATTTAACTTCTCGATTCAGGGAGCGTAACACTAATTAAACAAAATTCTAAAATCTCCTATAAAAAATAACTATATTTCAATCACCTAAACCCGAACTAATCTTCATAAGCAAACGTGGGATCTGAACTAGACAAAAACAAGAGAGAACACTCACGTCCTTTAGTTGAGGGAATCACTGGGGTTAGGTATCGAATCTCCTGTCTGGTCGGGGGTTCTCCCGTAAAATTGATGGAGCACGGTAGTCTCTTGTCGAAAGATGGGGCACTGTAGTCTCTTTTCGAATGATGGGGCTCTCGTCAAAGATGGGGCTTTCGTCAATGATGGGGCTTTCGTCACTGATGGGGATTTCGTCACTGACGGGGCACTGGAGGCAATCTTCTCTCAGCAGCACATCTTTATCTTGTATCCGGGAAAATCTACCGGTCTCCACGCCACACAGTCTTTCTTTCTCAGGAAGGATCCACCGAGCTTCTACGTAATATATCATCTCCGTTTTATTTATTTTCTACCCGAAATTGGCGCTAGCTCCGGGAAAAGTCGACCGGGCTTTGGGTAGTAACGCAGGGATAGACTTTCTTCAGCCGACCCAGGGCGAGGCCTTCTGGACTCCGACTGACTTTATTTTCGATTTCCAAAACTCACTTCAAATTTTTTAATTCTCTTAACGTTCCCGCCTCCGGAACCATTTCTTCAGCCATCCAGGAAACTCACATCGTTTGATTTGCTGAGTCTCTACACTTAAGAACCTCTCATTCGCTAACCTCTTTCTTATCCCAAGACGCCCCTCTTACGTAATGTTGCAAACAGCTGATGACCACCCGCAAAACACCGCTAAATCTCGTGGTCTACAAACGAACCCCTCTATCAATCACCTACAAAGAGTCATTGTTGCATAATGTCACAATTGGTGCCATTCCCCCGCTTATCTGCGTCTAGAATCACAGACCCCACATACGCTAGGCTCATAAAACTTCCGTAAATTGGCTAACGTCACCGATAAACACATTTTCCCTATCATCATGTCGGCATCAAAGACGTTCCCGATCTTAACCACAAAATGTAATTAAGCAAGCTTTCGAACCTTTTAGTTTCTCTTAAAATATTAATTTTAATTTTTGAAAGTGCTTCATTACGTATATATAATATTACGTGTTAAGATCACTGAAAAGGGGGATCGATGGCCCGGTTGGAAAAAGCGTCGAGCTAGTGATATTAGTGTTGCGGGTTCGATGCCGGCCGCTGAAAAAATCCACCGCCGTGTTCACTAATGGTGGCCGGTGGACGTTAAATCTGTCGTGGCTGCAATGTCATCCAAGTTCTCAGATTTACCTCTGGAGGTGCGGGGTCAAGTGTTCTGGTCTCGTCACTTGACTCGGCTCTAAATTACGGGACCTGCTTGTAGGGGGTAATGCTGACCACCTATACGGTGCCCCCTTAAATGAATGGCCTGCAGTCTCGCCCTCCATTGAGAACAAATGACGTCATGGCCAATCTACCGGGCATTTGTAATAAATAAAGGAATGCTAAAAATGTTAACATTCTTAACACTGTAACTGTTACCATTGTGAAAAAATGTTAGATTCGTTGATGTTTTTTGGTATACATACATACATATATATATATATATATATATATATATATATATATATATATATATATATATATATATATATATATATATATATATATATATATATATATATCTTACTATTAACAGCTGAAGGTAAACAAATGTTAGTTTGTTAGTTAGCAGACACGGGGACGGGCTAATCTCGCGAACCGAGCATGGCAGGATATCGCGACTGGTACCGATACACGCGGACGGCCGAGACGCGTGCACTGATGCTATCCTCAACTTTCACAACTTTAAACTTTTTTAATTATTCAATTAAAACCGCCGAACTCAATAGAAGAGGAGAGCAGAAAAAGTTGACATTCCGGGAGGGCCAGCTCCTTTCCGTTTCGCAAAGTTCCGTTCACCGAAGTAACGGCTCAGTGGTATCGCTCCTGACGTCTAATCCTAAGGTCCCGGGTTCGAAACCAGCCGCCGTCGGGTGCAAGAAGATCTTTTATTTTAATTTGCTCTGCATGCGAGCTGTATGCAAATTTATCTATTATTTATATTTCAGTTCCGGTTCCTAGGTTTATGTAATAATCCTCACACTTCCGGTAGGAATGTCGGGAACGTTCCGGAGGTGTATTTTAGGTGATGTTCCCCGCAATCTGGTAAAAAAAATTCTGTTCTGATCTACTCTTCGTGTCATTTCCGTATTCCCCGAAATCACCGTGACAATATTTTCATTCGGCCATGTTGCCAAAAGGAAAAATTATTAGTTGAGAACCAGTCATTTAATAATTGAAATCCAGAAATAAATTTGAAGTACCAGAAAAAATTTTAGTTTTAGGAAAGGAGAAGTTAAAGCCTTTAGAATTTTTTTTCTAATTGAATGAGCTTTTCTGTTTAAAATGCAAAATTTGATAACGGAAATTTTAAATAATTATTTTGTTTTTTTAAAAAATCTAATATATTTTTAAAAGTGAATAAACAGTTTTTAATCTTTAAGATATAAAGCCATTTCATTTTAACTCAAAAAAAAGCAACACATCGGGTTGCCACTCAGCTAGTATATATATATATATATGTTTGTGTGTGTGTGTATAGAATCCGTGTGTAGGATAAGTACCAGTGTATTGTCTAGGGGTATTCAAGACTAAGGGCCTGTTCACATAGGAGTCCGTTGCGTTGCGTTGCGTTAAGGAACAGATGACGTTGAGACGAAAATAAACCTATCATAGGCGTTAAAAATTTCATTGCTAATCGTTTGGAGGCATATGATTGGTTTATTTTCGTCTCAACGTCATCTTTTCCTTAACGCAACGCAACGGACTCCTATGTGAACAGGCCCTTAGAGTTCACTTACCGACTAATATTTATTCAGAGTTAGAAATGTCCGCACAGCACAATATAGACTGAATATAAAGTAAACACTATTATATAGACATACAATAACTCCTGTACGCGGCCCCCCAGTGTCCGCATACGCCGACTTACTCTCGTCGAATCCTCCAGGTGCGTAGGAGTAATCTCTGGCGTTGCTTTCCGTGACCTCTGGTGGATTTATCACTCTACATCTCGGCCATTTGATTTGTAGTGTCATCGCTGCACGGGAACAAATCTAAAAAAAGAATAAAACAGGAGGAAAGAGAGTATTTACAGAGAAGTGTGTGGACAGGTTAGTTATTCAATGGTTTTAACAGATCAGCCGAAGTGTTAGTCATGTTTGGACGTTCATGTTCTCCAAGTTTCTTATCTTCGTACCTATTCTTCGGCTTTACATGGATCACTTCGTAGGGTCCAAGAAAACTTTGAACTTCTTTAATATTCTTAGGTTCAGGGAAATTCTGGACGGCTGCAGTTGTTTCATTAGAGGGTCGAATAGTACCATGTTCAATAATATATCCTAAGAATTCACTCTTTCTTTTCATAAACTTGCATTTCTTTAAGTTAAGCTCAAGACCGTATTTAGCTGCTGTATTTAGAACCCGTACTAATCTTTCTAAACGTTGAATTTCATCCTCAGATGGAATAATAATATCATCTAAGTATATAAACAAAGTACCATCTCCTAATAAATCTCTAAAAATGTAATTTATGTATCTCTGGAAAACCGCGGGACTGTTAGCTAACCCAAAAGGGACTTTCAAAAATTCGTATTGTCAGCTTTCTGTAACAAACGACGTGTATTTTTGGCTATTTTAATCTATGTTAACGTGAAAAAAAGGAATTTTTAAGTTCTAGAGTCGTCGCGGTTTTCCAGAGATGCATAAATCATATTTTTAGAGATTTATTAAGGGATGGTACTTTGTTTATATACTTAGATGATATTATTATTCCATCTGAGGATGAAATTAAAGGTTTAGAAAGATTAGTACGGGTTCTAAATACAGCAGCTAAATACGGTCTTGTGCTTAACTTAAAGAAATGGAAGTTTATGAAAACCTTACCCTTCTCAAATTTATCTATAACCTCTTCTAAATTTGGTAAATGTTATTTATCCTTAATAATTTTTTGATGTTGTAGTAAATAGTACGTAGGTACATTTTCCTATCTTTCTTTCTGCAAATTACAACTGGGGAAGAATAATTTGATACGCTTTCCTTTATAATACCCTGTTTCAACCACTCGTTAATTTGACTTTCCACTTCTCTTTTTACCATTAGAGGTAGACGTCGATTACGGATCGAAATTGGTTCCTCGTCCGTTAAAATTATCTTCATTTTAAAATTTGTTGTCTATGTTTTAATCGGATTGTAATTGGAAATTAACTTATTTAATTCATCTTTTATCCCCACGTTCGAAATATGGCTCAAATCCTAAGAACAGTCCTCAATCAGCGATAAATTAACTAAAAAAATTCAAATCTTTTTTCGCTTTCGTTTTCTAAACACGGTACTAAACTCGGCTTATCGCTTAATTCCATTTGTATTTCTCGATTAATCATTCCAGGGCGACGAAAAAGATCACTCTCAGAAGTGTGAATAAGTGAATCGTCAATTTGTTCGACAAACACCGGATGTTTATTCGATGTTTATTCAGTGCATGCAAAACTTTAGGAGGAATAATAAATGGTACATGCAATTTGTCTGCTATAGTGCACTATACATTCGAAGGTCTTTTCGAATCTTCCAGCCAGACAGAAATTGTCGCGGTATCGGCAGTTGTTTTTTCTCCAAAGGCTGAAATTAGTTCAATTTCCCCGTCACACTTGATTGAGACGTTTGGGATGTATTTCGGAGTTAAAACACAAATTTCACTTCCTGAATCGATCAATGCTTTAATTACGTTTCCATATATGTTAATATTCACCCGTTCAAGAGACTGTGAAGAGGGGATTTTAACTTTAGCTACGAATTTATTTTCAGTCTTTTCATTTTGTTTGGAGGGAAGAGATTGTCTTTCGGTTTGATTTTTGATTCGATTAGTGCAGTATTTTGCCAGATGGTTTAAACTTCCGCACGTATAGCATTCTTTGGGAGGATATTTATATTTAATTGAGTTGTTTCTCATAGAGGTATAGTGTATTTGACCTCTTTGGGAAATTTCTGAAATTTATTAGTGTTTTCCTGCGTCTGAAAACTTACTTCACTAAAAGATCTACCTCTATTCACAAAGTATATATCAATTTCTCTTACTAGCTCTTTTGGTTTTAACCATTCCCCCCCCCTCCCTTTAACATTGATTTATGATGACACTTATTTGTCCAAAGTTTGAAAAAGCTTATCGGATACGATTTGTTGACACAACGCTTCAAAATCCTTAACTTCACGCAAACTACAATAGTATTGAAAATTCGCCGACAATCTTGACGCGAATTGCGTATGTGTCTCATTGATTTCCCTTCTAGACTTCCGAAAGTTACTTAGGCATTCTTGCGTGGTAGGTTGGAATTCTCTGCATACTAACGACGCAACGGTATCGTAACATTTAATATCATCTTCTCTGATGTAAAATAAGATGTTTTTCGCTTTATCACCGAGAAGGTTGATCAAAATTTCCGCTTTAAAATCTTCTGCTACGTTTTTAGTTTTAAAGGCCCTTTCTAACGTTCGAAAAAACAAATTGAGGTTTTCAGGTTTTTCTGGAATAGAAATTGTTAAAGTACGTATGCTGTGAATAAATTTTTCTAGGTTACATGAACTGGACACTGTGTCACTATTCGAACCAGTGAATTCCTTTCGATCTGCCCTTTGATTCCTTACTTTTCCTAATTCTACATGTTTTTCTAATTGATCGAGTTTAATTTTCTCCAATTCTATCTTTTCTAATTGGGTGAGTTTAATTATCTGCAATTCTATCTTTTTATTTTCTAGAGCTAACTGCTCTTCCCTTGCACTAATTGAATCGGCAGTTTGAAGAAGGGAACGAATCCAAAAACTGTTTTTGTGGGAAATTTAAAAAAAATAACTTTAAAAAAACTGTCTCATTTATTAATTTTTCTTCACTAAACTTTTATATAAGATTCTTTACATTCATCCGCTATTCCAGTGCCTTTTACAACTTACAAGGAGAGTCTATGGGCCTATTCACATAGGAGTCCGTTGCGTTGCGTTAAGGAAAAGATGACGTTGAGACGAAAATAAACCAATCATAGGCGTTAAAAATTTCATTGCTAATCGTTTGGAGGCATATGATTGGTTTATTTTCGTCTCAACGTCATAAACCAACCAATCATCTTTTCCATAACGCAACTCAACGGACTCCTATGTGAACAGGCCCTAAATGTAAATAACAGTATGGCGAAAAAAAAAACAAAAAAATGAATTTTATTTTTTTGGCGCTTGTTCCCTTCTTCAAACTGTCGATTCAATTTCGTTTTCGATTTTCAACTGTCTGTCCTCAATTATGGACGTTAGTAAGTCTGTAACATGTTCAGTATCATCTTTAAACGCTTTACATCCTTCGATTCAACTCTTTAACTGCACCACTGTCAACCCAGCAGGTGGTGTTTCCGCAACTTCAGTTAATAAAGTGATTAAATCTTCTTTCTTTGAATTTTTATACATTGTGTATCAATCACATATATTTTCGCTAGCAGATAAATATAAATAAAAGTTCTCTTACCTGTTTTCACTTGAGCCTGTGTCAGTACCAGTTTTAAATCGGTAATTCACGAAGGCTTAAAGTTTATCCCGGTCGGTTCCCCCACTGTAGAATTCGGGTGTAGGATAAGTACCAGTGTATTGTCCAGGGGTATTCAAAACTAAGAGTTCATTTACCGACTAATATTTATTCAGAGTTAGAAATGCCGACACAGAACAATATAGACAGAATATAAAGTAAACATTGTAGTATAGGCATACAATAACTCTTGTACGCGGGCCACAGTGTCCGCAAACGCCGGCATCCTCTCGCCGAATCCAGAGCCCGACTTTGACCCAATGGGGCCCTGGGCAAAGCAGACTTTGGGGGCCCCCTCCAAGTACAGATCAAGAGGGGAGTACAGGCCTCCCCCCTCCCGGACCAGGTTTCCACATGAACATGTGGGACACTCACCCAGGTTCCCCATAAGTTGGGACCGGAAATTCAAAAAATTTTCGACCAACAATTCAAAAATTTGAAAAATAATTACAATAATAATAATAAGAGTTAATTTATTAATTTACTTTTTAGTGTTAATAAATAAATACATGAAATTTTGTTTTGGAATTCAAAATAGATCAGTCTGAACTTATTACACCCCCCCCTCAAAAAATGAAATAAATAAACCAGAAACGCCTATAGATGTAAGTATGCTTTTACTATAGTGGGTGCACTGTGCCCCCCCCCAGGATTTTTTTCTGTATCTCCCATTGCCCCCATTTACTGTATAAACCAAAATCCACATTTTCAAAAATATGTACAATTTAATATTAAATTAGGTGGGCCCCATAATTTTGGGGGCCCTGGGCAAGTGCCCCACTTGCCCATGCGGAAATCTGGGCCTGGCCGAATCCTCCAAGTGCGTAGCAGTAATTTCTGGCGTTGCTTTCAGCGACCTCTGGTGGATTTCTCACTCTACACACACACACACACACACACACAAATATATATATATATATATATATATATATATATATATATATATATATATATATATATATATATGCATATATATATATACATATATATATGTATATATATATATATATATATATATATATATATATATATATATATATATATATATATATATATATATATATATATATATATATGCGTACACACACATTTATAAACTTATGTAATAGCGTTTATACAAAATAATCTTAGGAATAGATGGAAAAGATTTATTTTTCCCACACGTACTATGTCTTTAAGTTTAACTCGATACGATCCTATACAGATAATTTGTTTTAAGATTTATTTGAATTTATTCATATTATTTGTATTTTGGTTTTGAAATATTAATATTTCAGTTTCTTTAGGGTTACGACGTAACTAAATTTAAGAAACTCATTTGTAAATCGAACATTAATAATGAGTCATGTAGGCAATTAATTGTGAAGCGTTGAATTCCATAGATAAATTATTTTCCTGGGTTTATTTTAAAGGATGTGTGGTTAGTCTATTAAGAGACTTCCCCTTTCAATCCTTTCGCCCAGGCTTCTGCCTCGCGCCGCTCCGAATAATAATAAAGTAATGTGTATACGTACATGACTTGTGTCTATATCAGCAGTTCCGCGGTTAGTAGAATGTGTCACGTGTCCTCGCGTAAAAGGTAGAGAGGGCAGTTTCTAAGAAATGTGTTCTGAAACTTCCGTTTCAACTATTGTCGTTACGATAATAAATACGGAAAGTAATAATCTTGGTATTTGATCCTAGTTTAAAGCATAATACTTTTAGTAATATCAAGGAGTTGGAGTTACTTTAGATTCTATATTTCAGTGATATTAAGAAGGAAAGAAATATTTTCTGTCATATGGCGAATGGGAAAGTACTTGTCCTAAAATTGAAAAGCGTTGGTTTTCAGTTTAGAGCGAAAGTAATTTTTGAGTGTATACATATCATTTACAATTATTATCATGAGTTCGAGTATCACTACATACATGATCCTAGATTATTTTACAAGTTTCATTGTTGCTCAAGTAACGAGTTTTCTACACGCTAAGTGTTTGTGAAGCATTTTTCCATCGCATATTTTCAATTTATAAAGAGTTTCAGACAGATTTCACCATCCTTAAATTTTTTTTCAAAAGTGTCTCAAATGGTTCACTTTGAAAACCAAACTGCATATTGGAAAACTCAGTCAGAAACGCTTTTTTTTTGCAGCTGATAGAGAGAGACAAAAAAAAATTCAACCCCGTAAATATTCGAGGTTTAAAATGAATATTATGAAAGTTGAATATTCTTTTATTCGTGCATGAATATAAAAAGTTCCTTCAGAATTAGTCTTTACACACTGGAAGTAAACAGGTATATTTTAGTAAATTTGTCAAAAGGAACTTACCATTATTAAAGTTAATATCGGAGCTACTTTCTTTATGTGGTGAGCGAATATATTTACAATAAGTTACATACATGTTGACTGGAGGTGAATGTTCCGTTTTGAGGCCCTTGAAGGCGTATTACATGCTCATAAAAATCACACATGAAAAGTGCGGGAGGCATAAGTATATGAGTGTAACATTTCTAGTAGTATGAAAGCCAAAGAAAAATATACTAAGTAAAATCGAGTTTAATTTTTTTTTGGCCTCACACACAAATATACTTTTAAAGGAGGTGATCAGTAAAAAAATGAACACAAAATTTCTACATATAGAAAAACTTAAGTAGGCTATCGAAGGCTAAAGTCTCAGAAATGCTAAGTTAGTTCGATGGACAATCATTACCTGTAAACGAATTGTAAATATAATTTCGGCCTTATATTTACGTATAAATAAACCTTGTTAAGATAAGTTGGTTCGCTGGATGAGAACGCTAATGTCGACTTTTGCTTCTAAGGACAAATTAGACCAAGGTCTACAGTTTAGGGCCGATTCCAAACAGCCAAAAATATCCATTCCAAGGACTGGAAATAGTCTGGTGGTAGCGCGTTGGATTTCGGTTTTGAGGGTGCTCAGATCGAATCCCGACAAGAGCCATTAAATACTTCTGTTTCTAGGCTGGATATGGGCACGTTAAATCCGAAGACTGGGGAGTCCCTCTATGAGGTCAGAGAAGGTGGGCGAGGGTACGATCCTCCAGAAGCCGTCCCTGGGAGTACTCGGTCAAAATTGCGGTGCCACCTGGCTAAAACGGACTCCGACCCTTGTGATTCTACTATAAACCAGAGCCGCACCCCTCAGCTTCCTAGCCTACATGGTCTATCTGGAATAAATTCCGACTAGGGGGCATTAGAAGAAACAGCAACACTATCCATGCCAGCAGTGAGACCCGAATCCAAAGACTTCAAATGTCAACACTCTAGTCTTTCGGCCATCGTCTTGTCGATGAATTCGAGGGAACAGCAGATTTTATTTGTAGTAATTTTTAGTATTTGATGTTAAAAAATATTGGATGAACTGTATATACGAGAGTGACACTGATGCAAACAAAAAAAAAAATCATGTAGTTTCTACTATATACATTTTAGAATTAAGACTGATCATTTTAATAACATGACAAACCACTGAACACAGTGTTGGAAATAAAGAAACATTACTCAGAAAAATCATTTTAAACATGTTAATTACACATTTTAAAACCTCTTCTATCGAAGACAGTGAAAGGAATATAGGCCCTTCAACTTAACAATAGTTACGTTAAATATAAAATATGTAATGTTCTTCCTTAAAATTCAATGTAGTCGTAGCATAACTATTCTTCAGTGAAAGGAACACAAGTTTATTTAGACATAATTAAACACAGTAGTTTTAAAGAACACAAAGACGCTAAACAAACTTACATACATAAAAATCTGAAAATTAAAGCTCCTGGTTACCCAAAGTTTTTGCTCTTCGCTTGCGTTAAGCTAAAACATTTCAGTAAGACAATTTTTTTATTACTTTGTCTTTAAAGTATTCTCCTCTTAAAATAGTTCACAAAAATATTGTATCACGTACAACGCGTAAATGCTCAAATTTCTCTAAAAATATTCTGCAACTTATGTAATTTCAAATTAAACATAACAGTAATTTTTCAATATCACATACTTTCCTCCAACCCTTTATGCTACAATATGTAACTACCATTAGAAATTCCTTTAGAAAATGAACGCACTTTTGCAAAGTTTTTCTCTCTCTTTATCTATAGCTTTTATCATAGGTCCATGTACTACAACCTCTATTGATCGAACCATTTGTATCCAATTTTAACGAGTCATTAAAATTATCTAAACGCCTATGTTTTTTTGCCAGGGTAATACGTGACTGCTGAAGAATATTGTTTCCTCATTGCTGTACTTTTCCCAGAAACCTATACCATGCATATTCTAGCACATATTTTCTTATGCAAGAATTGCAACCTATCTCAGTCTGCGTGTTAAAAACTGACAGTTTTAGTATATTTTCTTCGTCACAAGTCGCCATTTGGCTCTCTGGCTCTCGGACCTCGAATTCTCATAATGCCAGATATTCTTAAGCCTCGATTACATTGAGTCTGTCAGTGACAGCGTTACTCGCATGGTAATGCTTTTAACCAGTCTCAGACAATTTTCTGACTAATTGCTTGGAGGCCTCTGATTGGGTTGAAAATATTTCGACGCCAGTAAAACTGAAGCTGGCTAACTCAGTGTGAACATGGCCTTAGGATATTTTGCATGCATCAACATTTTTTAAAACTTCCATTTGTGTTTATGCTGACTCAGCAGTGTGACCGGAAGTATCTACGAAGCCTCATTAATAAACATTTGGTCCTCCGATGTACACCTCAAATATCTTGTCTCTCCTATGTCTTCGTAAATGTAATACAACAAGACCACAATGGTGTTCTACCAGTGGAAAAAATATGTTTGGATCATTTCAAACATTTTATTTTGTGTCTATAAATGCCGAAAGGGAATTTTAAATTCAGAAAGATCTACCAACGTTGATTAGTGAATGTACATGAATTAATTTTTATACCCTTATACGTTATCTCTAATGATAAACATGCTCGAACGGAGTTTGTGTATTTAAAAAAATTGAAATAACCCTAAGTTCAATATATTCATTTTTTAAATTTTCATTTTAGTCCATTCAAGCTCAAAATAAACTGCTGTTGAATTTTGTCTTTTGATACTCCTTTTACGAATAAACTTCGAATCAGTGTGCATAGATAGTATTTCATTTAAATTCCCGGGAATGAGCCTAATGCTCAAAGATATTTTCAAACATAAGTAATATGCAAAATATAAATTTTTACGACGTAAATGGGGAAAACGAATAAATTTAAATATGCTGCTTCTTAAAATGATCCAGTATCACTGCATCTCCATCTCTTTTGAGGAAGCGCTCAAGCAAATAATTTCCAACTTTTAAGGATAAAGCTGGTTGCTTTTGCTTTTCCGATAGAGAAGAGAGCCTAAAATAAAAGTTCTCATTAACCCTCCGTTTCTTCATTTTAAAATTTCAGCGCTACGAAAGTGTAAATTTCTCTATTTATAGGGAAGAAAGCAGTACAAAATAAGTGGCTTAAAATAAAACTTTTTCTATTTCAGCATTATATGCATAAAAAAATCTACAAGCATTGAGTGCATAAAAAAAAGCACTGAATATACACTTAAAAGTATAGGAAAAAAATTGAAAATACAGCAAGAATATACTTTTCCTGTATTCATATAATGTAATTAAAAAAATTGACTTTTGAATATATTTTATTGAATTCGTGAGCATTCATTTGCTTTTCTCTATCATTCAAAATAGTCAGTTTTTTTAATCGATTCGCTTTCAGGTAAAGCTAATTAAATTTCTCTTTTTAATGATTTTAAGAAGGAATAATTAAAAGGATTAGTAATTTTCATCGCATTAGATCCATTTCCGAATTAAGTAACAAATGATCTACAACTCTGCTGATGCGGTTTTGATCTAGATACCAGGTACTAATCATTTTTGAAATTAATGATCCAACACAAAGAATTTGTTACTAAATACTTCGGTAAGAAATGCTGAATAAAATTATGAATAAGTTCTGCCATCAATCAGGTGCATTTTTCTTCAGTTCCATCTATATTTAATAACTGTTCAAAGAAAGAAGTTACAGATAAAAAAAATTAATATAGAACAGACGGAAGGGGACCATTTGTGGCTGAGGTTGTGGTGTATTGTAGCGTACGTGAAATATGGTCTTATTTTTTCCCGAGACCCCACAAGAGCTTGAAACACAGCTGCGCGATTTTCAAGGAATGTGTTGCTCGTTTCCACCAGTTCGGAACACGTGAGGGGATTAAGAAACGTTTTTTTCCCCAGATGCAGCCAGTAAAGCTGTTATCTTAACGTTTCTGCAATGTAATAAAGTTCGGCGTCTAAGAAGAGCTGTCAGCCGATAATCTGCCGGCCCCTCCACCCCGTCTGAAAATCCAGACATTGGAGAGAGACGCTATAGAACGCGGCCTGTGCGGATGTGTGTTTTAGGCTCCGTACGTTG
Source organism: Dolomedes plantarius (assembly GCA_907164885.2). Taxonomy (NCBI): domain Eukaryota; kingdom Metazoa; phylum Arthropoda; class Arachnida; order Araneae; family Dolomedidae; genus Dolomedes; species Dolomedes plantarius. The sequence goes on along the minus strand of OU015494.1, from coordinate 154,486,950 downwards.
TGAATCTGAACGGGATTTTAAGTGAATATGTTGCACTGTTTAAATGTTAATTTTTTTTTGTTGAGTAAATTGTTGAGTTTTTGTTTTAAAAATTTGGCCTTCGTTTGTTAATTAAAACTCTGTCTTTCTTTGTTATGGATCCCATGGTAGTAATTTTTAGCAACGCCTCAGAGAGAATCGCCTTACCTACTCGTCGTGACGCTACAGTATAATCTAGAAGCTCGAAACAGAACAATCCCTTACAGAAAACACTATATGCTAAAAAATGGCATTTTAAGCCATTGGAGAAGATCTCAAATTCAAAACCGATTAGGCGCCATTTTTTAAAATTTAAATTGCCTATGAATTTCACAGATTGAGATATAAAATACTTTCCTTGTGGTTTTTTTCGAGAAATGTTTTTAAACAACACTTCAGCTTTCATAACATCCATATAAATACTTCCACAAGTTTGTACAACTCAACATAAAATTAGTTCCCTCAAGTTAACGTTTTCTTTTACTTCTACGAAGTAACACAGTAAGTTGTACAGCATAAATTTGCAGATGAACTGAATATATTTGCATGTGAAACAAATGAATGAACAGCGACTGCATTAAAACATGTATAAATTAATATACCTGTAATAAATAATATGTGTTCTAAATATATAGTGTAATATATACATATATTTAGAATACATTCACACAGTAAGACACAGGAAACAAGATTAATAACTTGTACATATTTGTGAATCCGCATTTGACATTTCTTGCATGCAAATGTACTCACATATAAGTAATTATAATATTCGTCGTGATGCTCCTTAAATGATTGAAATTCATCGAATGTGAAAATCTTGACTAAATGCTGAATTTAAAAAGCCTTTTTATTAATATATATGCCATTCTAAACAGTAAACAGAGACTGAACAGTTTTCAGTCTTTTAGAAACCAGTTAATTAGATTATGTGTGCCTAATCTTTTTAACTGTTATTAATAAATAAAATTTTAGAAAAGTTTTGTACTTTATGTAAAACATTAATTTCATGAACATATCTCAAATTATTTTTTTTTAATTATTGATGGCTAGCTCAGCATGAAAATCAACCTTTCTAGATAAAATCTATTTTTGAGAATGTTAAAATATTTACGAAAAAGGAGCAACAATGTAATATCTCATATGACGTAATCACTTGTTTTATGCTATCTACATTAGTTCTACGTGATCTCGTTTCCCCCACTACCATGTGCTTTAAATAGAAATTTATTGGATGGAAAATATAATTTTCCCATTTGCATTCATAGAAATATTATTATTTAAACAATGAATCGTGAAACATATTTCTATACAAATTACATTTTTCTAAGGCTTCCATTTTAAATTTTTTTAAAAAAAATATTTAACAAAAGTTTTATTTTTTAAACATTGAAACATTCACTGTAATTGAGCAACTCATGATATCATTAGAAAAGTCACATGAATAATACATTTAAATTCATAAAATAAATATGTGCTCAAAATTAAAACAATAAAGCATCATTTGGATAATTTTCATTGTTGAGAACGTATGTCACTGCATCTCTAATGCAGTGACATACGTTCGCAATCATCTGTAAGGCATTTAAATAAAGGACTGTCTTTCAGTTCCTAAACAATTTTTTGTATATATATATATATATATATATATATATATATATATATATATGTATGTATGCATATGTTTATTTTGAAACCAGTATAATTTTACGATATGTAGTTTTTGCATAATTAATAAAATTTTGAAGCATTTCAAATACTGATTAAAACATAGCTTAAAATTGGCTTTGTGTAGTCACTTTTATTCTAGAAATATATTATTTTACAAGCAATTCAGACAAGAAAAGTAAAAACATTCTTACTTCCGCATAATACAGGAAAAAGTTTTAGCATGAACATTATGGAAATTTTAATTAACTGATTTAGCATCAAATGAATGTAGTGAGTCTTTCGGAATTGCAGAATGAAGATGTTTCTATGATGGGATCAGGTGTGCTCCAGTCGAACATTTGATTTTTAGAAAGTTTACATTACAAAACCAATTTCTTCTTGCTTAAAAGGAAAAAGTAGTCGATGAAACTTTCTTTTTCTACATTTAATTCTTGTTGAATTCTGCAATGTATTTCAATTTTCTGGGACAGATGGTATTTCCTTGTGCTTCAAGATCTATTGACTATATCTATTAATTATGCATGCACATGTTTTTAAAAGCTTGTAACGCCAAAATTTGCACTTTGTATCTCATTAATATATTTAATCTGATTGCATACAATAAAACGTATTATCCGTCACATAGATACGATTAAGGTATCATTTACCCACGTAATCAATAGTTAACAAGATGCAGAGTGCAAAATCTAATAATATGAGTATTTCGGGGTTAAATTATTAATTTGATGACTTTATAGTAAATTTTACGAAGTATACACACACACACACACACACACACACACACACACACACACATATATATGATATATACACTGAGGGGCAAAATTATTATGACCACCCCCTCAATACAATGTTGGAATACCTTTTGCCCTTCGTACTGCATAAATTCTTGGCATGGATTCTGTGAGATGTTGGTAGGTGATATGAGGAATTTGAGACCATATCAGATGAACTGCGCTTTCCAATTCCTTAAGATTTGATGGCACTGGATCCAGCTGCCTGATGCCCCGTTCGATCTCATCCCATAAATTATCAATTGGATTGAGATCTGGTGATTGTGGAGGCCAACGCAGCAAGGTAAATTCTCCGTCATGCTCTTCGAACTATCTGAGGACAATGACAGCTTTATGACAAGAATCTTTTTCGTGCTGGGAAATATCCATCTCCGGCAGGTAGACCGTTAACATAACAGGATGCACTTGATCTGCGATAACACTGAAATACCCTTTGGCATTCAGACGTTGTTTCACAGGAATCAAAGAACCCATACAATGGCAAGAAAACATCCCCCAAACCATAATATTGCCTCCAACAGCTTGAAGTGTTGTGGCAACGCAGTTGTTGTCCATGCTTTTGTACTGTTTTCTCCATATTCGCACCCTGCCATCTGCATGGTGTAATTGAAAACGCGATTCCTTGGACCACATGACCGTTTTCCAGTCATCTACAGTCCAATCCTTGGGCTCCTTTGTGAACTGGAGACGTCTGCTTTTGTTCAAGGTAGACAGTAGAGGCTTTCGAACAGTTCGTGGGCTTCAATAGCCTATACGGTGTAATGTGTGGTGAACATATCGTTCAGATACGTTTGCAGTTGCTCCTTGATTAAAATTCCCCACTATTTGACGTACTGTTGCTCTTCTGTTGGATTGGACAACTGCGGCAAGTCTCTTTTCATATCGAGTATTCAGTAGCATATGACGTCTACAAGCCAGATGTTGAGACCCGGTTTTCTGCTTGGTAGTCCACTCTCTGTAAACATTAATAACTGCTGCTGTTGAACACTTCCAAGTGCAGCCGTTTTGCTGATACTGGTTCCGACGCTTCGAGAGCCTACTAACATCCCGCGTTCAAACTCAGTTAACTCACGTTTTTTACCCATATCTTCGCATGCAACACAGTGAAATTAACGGTTCATTTATCCTGAATTCCCTCTTTATAGCTATCTCGCCCTCTAGCGGCAACACTGTGAAGCAATAGTTCGTTCGCATAAAACTGTCAGGTGGTCATCATAAAGTGGCCGCTCAGTGTGTGTGTATATATATATATATATATACAGTGGACGCTCGTTAATTCGAACTCGAAGGTTCTCAGAAAAAAGTTCGAATTATCCGATGTTAAGAGAAAATATATAACTTTAAATGTGTATCACTGAAGAAGAATCTCTCTTAGTATGTATAACCCCAGAAAATATATTATACTATGTTATCTAAAGTTAAACATATTTAAAAGCAATACAGACTTACCTTAATCATAAAATGAAGCAGAAGATATGCAGTATAAAGTAACTTTTATTAAAAATATGAATTACACTTTGAGGAAAAACTGTAAAATGGATGTTTGGTTCACTTTATGATGCCTACATTGTTCAGCCAGCTTCTCGATTTGAAGTAAACATTTCAATTCATTTTCAGAGGAAGGTTCCATCTGAATAAATGCTTTCAGAGTTTTAAAGAAAATCGATCCAAATAAAGGAAAATTGCTTTTTTCGTTTAGCACTAATAAGAAGGACAATAGCTACTAACGTTTAGCGGACATGCAATAGTCTAGGAATGCAGGCATGTGCCTCTTTACACAGAAAAGAAATTTTGACACACAAAATAATAAATACAGTGTGTATTTTCTCCATTAAACGAGGAAAAAGAATTTTTTTTTTGTCAAATTTTTAGTTCGAATTAACCGAAGTGATAAAAATTTAGTTCGAATTAATGAGATATTTTTAACATTAACTCCAATACAAGTTTTTTGGGGCTTTTGGATTAGTTCGAATTAACCGAAAGTTCGAATTAACCGAGTTCGAATTAACGAGCGTCCACTGTATATATATATATATATATATATATATATATATATATATATATCTTTTTTTTTCTTTTGTGGCTCATCGTTCAATATGATAAATTTTTAAAAATATTTTATAGAAGAACTAGCTGAAAACCCGCGCTTCGCTACGGAGTACATTCAAATTAAATTCAACGGTCAACGTATGCAATTTATGCCAAAAAATAAATATATATATTTATAATAAATGCGATGATCAATGTATACAATTGATGTAAAATATATATCTATCTATATATATATATATATATTTATAAAAAAATCGTAAGGGATATGCATTTTTTTGGATAATATCCAATCGTCTGCTGCATTAGAAAGAGAAAAAAATATTTTTTTTGTCTATTTAGTTGTTACGCACGTGACGATAAATTTATTGAAAGTACCAGAAAAAGAAATCACGTGATCGGCATTTAATAAATTCTAAAAATTAATCTTTAAAAATTCACCAAAAATCAGGAAATTGAGGTAAAAATTCGAAAAGAATTTCATTTTGAAGGAATTTTTATGATCTTTCTCGTGATATAAATTTTATAACCCTCAATGTATTATTTTAAATGCAAACGTAAAAAAGTTTAAAAAACAGCTTAAAAATTTAATTTAAAAAAATCTAAGAAGAATTTTTGAAAAATCTTTCTTAGTGCACCCCTACACTATTAGAAGAATCGCCATGCAAAATTTCAGCCCTTTAGGTCCAGCGGTTTGGTCTGTGCGTTGTATGTCAGTCAGTCAGTGAATGAATGAATGAATGAATGAATGAATGAGTCAGTTACGGAACTGTTTTATATATATAGACTAGCTGAAAACCCGCGCTTCGCTACGGAGTACATTGAAATTAAATACAACGGTCAATGTATGCAATTAATTCCAAAAAAAAATATATATATATATCTATACTTATATATAAAGAGAGAGAGCGATTTTGTACGTGGAAGGTAATCTCCGGAACCACTGTACCTATTTGAAAAATTCTTTCACTGTTTGAAAGGTACATTATTCCAGATGGACATAGGCTATATATTATGTATATCTGATCAGTAGAAAGAAAGTTAGAGGGGATACTCTAGATTTGTGTGCACGGCCGCCATCTTGGATTTTCGCATGGCGATAATTATTGCGTTCTGGTAAAAATAACCCAATGTCAAATTCCCTAATTTTTAGATCAAACAGTTATTTCTGATGTGATCTTTTAATTACAGTATAATAATTCTAGGTCAGATCTTGGCCTTGACCTGGAAATCTGAGTCAAATTGACTATACTCAAAAGCAGGGCCCGATTATGAACGCTGGGGGCCCCTGGGCAGATGCTATTTGGGGCCCCCCCTTACGAACATTTATAAAAATAAGAACTATCCATGGGCTATACATACTATTAGAAGTACTAGGTGCATACACCAAGGGGGATTTGGGATAAAAAGGCCCTGCTCAAAAGAGTAAATTATTTTTAAAACTAAGAGTCTTTTTGTTGAAAATTTTTGAATCCATTATCAGTTTTTCGTTAACTTATTAAATTTAAGTTGCTTTTAATTTTGTTTATCGATTGTCAATTAGTATACTATAATGATACACCATTTCATTTATTTGAAGTAAAAATTATCTGCCATCATTTTTTCGTAAAATGTAAAATACAGTATACATTTTAAATACAGTATATTTTAAAATATTTTATAATTCCAAGTTGTAGTGGATTACAAATAAATTTAAATAACTGAAGTTCAACTTCTCTCTTCCCAGGAACCCAAGTTAAAAAGTTAGTTAAGGTTAAGTTATTGGTTTAGGAAAAGGTTTTTTTTTTCTTATTTCCAACACAGCAGGATAAATGGTCAAATAATCCTTGTCCCGATTTTATTGTATGCACCAAATATTTGGTTAAGGTCAAATCTGAAGTAAAATTTCATTACCACAATGCCCTAACCAAAAAAAAAAAAGAGGATCTGGTTACTCACCATAAATTTATGGGTTCATAATTATTTTACATTTTTCAAAGCTGAATTTTAGATAATTTTTAAATTGCAAGTTATTTAGGTGGTACGAAAATGCTGTATTTTTTTCTAATTAACAATATATTGGCATAATATTTTGGTGATTCATTGCTATTAGTCAAAGAGTTAGGGCAAACTGAATAGATGGCATTGAAATTTTATCTGTAAGTAAAATTCATTTGACCAAATTTTTCATATGGATCATAATTTGAAAAGGTAGTTTTTAATTAAAAATGACAAAAAAAAATCTCAGTCCAACGATTAAATGATTTTTCAAAAATATTTCTAAGTTTCACAATTTAAAAAGGTCGTTTTTATTAAAAAAGCTAAAAGAAAAACCCAAAATTTCCAATATTTCAGAATGATTTTTTCAAAAAAGTGGTTTTTATCAAAAACCGAAAAATAAATCTAAGTCCAACGTTTAAATGATTTTTCAAAAATTTTTCTAAGTTTCATAATTTAAACAGGTGGTTTTTATTAAAAAAGCTAAAAAATTCAAAGTCCAGCGTTTTGAAAACACCGCTTAAAACACATTGGCGAGAATTTTTCTACTTCTCAAAACACGTTAAAATCGCCAAGTTGGCGCAAAAAAAAATCCAAGATGTCGGCCGTGCACACAATTATTAAGTAACGTAATATTAATTTGAATATTATTTTAGGTGCTTAAAATAATTAAAAAAACATTCTTTACTTAAAATCCTTTTTTTATTTTTGTATTTTTATTTCATCTCTTACTCTAATTTTGAGATACCAATGTGTATCTATACTTCTATAATCTATCTATATATATAAAACAGTTCCGTAACTGACTCATTCATTCACTGACTGACTGACTGACATACAACGCACAGACCAAACCACTGGACCTAAAGGGCTGAAATTTTGCATGGCGATTCTTCTAATAGTGTAGGGGTGCACTAAGAAAGATTTTTCAAAAATTCTTCTTAGATTTTTTAAATTAAATTTTTAAGCTGTTTTTTAAAATTTTTTTACGTTTGCATTTAAAATAATACATTGAGGGTTATAAAATTTATATCACGAGAAAGATCATAAAAATTCCTTCAAAATGAAATTTTTTCGAATTTTTACCTCCATTTCCTGATTTTTGGTGAATTTTTAAAGATTAATTTTTAGAATTTAATTTATTAAATGCCGATCACGTGATTTCTTTTTCTGGTACTTTCAATAAATTTATCGTCACGTGCATAACAACTAAATAGACAAAAAAAATATTTTTTTCTCTTTCTAATGCAGCAGACTATTGGATATTATCCAAAAAAAATGCATATCCCTTACAATTTTTTTATAAATATATATATATATATATATAGATAGATATATATTTTACATCAATTGTATACATTGATCATCGCATTTATTATAAATATATTTATTTTTTGGCATAAATTGCATACGTTGACCGTTGTATTTAATTTGAATGTACTCCGTAGCGAAGCGCGGGTTTTCAGCTAGTATATATATATATATATTTATAATAAAAGCGACGATCAATGTATACAATTGATGTAAAAAAAAACATATTTATAAAAAAATCGTAAGGGATATTTTTATAGACAAAATAAAGTCCAATCGTCTGCCGCATTAGCCAAAAAAAAATATTTTTTTGTCTTTTTTTTTTTGGCACGTGACGATAAATTTATTTAAAGTACCAGAAAAAGAAATCACGTGATCGGCATTTAATAAATTAAATTCTAAAAATTAATCTTTAAAAATTCACCAAAAATCAGGAAATGGAGTTAAAAATTCGAAAAAAATTTCATTTTGAAGGAATTTTTATGATCTTTCTCGTGATATAAATTTTATAACCCTCAATGTATTATTTTAAATGCAAACGTAAAAAAAGTTTAAAAAACAGCTTAAAAATTTAATTTTAAAAAATCTAAGACGAATTTTTGAAAAATCTTTCTTAGTGCACCCCTACACTATTAGAAGAATCGCCATGCAAAATTTCAGCCCTTTAGGTCCAGCGGTTTGGTCTGTGCGTTGTATGTCAGTCAGTCAGTGAATGAATGAATGAATGAATGAATGAATGAGTCAGTTACGGAACTGTTTTATATATATAGATAAGGATGCACAGTTTCCTCTTGTAACCTAAGGCTATTTGTACGTCTTGTTTTATTTGTTAATAAAATTTTAATTATAGAAAAGTCAAGTCCTGGATAAATTGATCGTTATAGTTATGGCACTGTTTTGCACCGATTTGTTTCAATTTGGTTATGATAGACGGAAAACTTTAAGTTGTTCATAAATTATTTTTCTAATGATAACTACTTGAATCGCATATATATGTATGCATAAGAGGCTTCTATTATTAAGGTTTATGCATAAAATGCTTCTAAAATTCCTATGTTCTTACCCTGGAGGCAACTGAAATGAGTACTACTCCTGAAATGTTAATAAAATTTACTTCATTAAAGATTATGATATATTCCTTTACTCTGTGTAACGGAAAGTGAGCTTGATCTTTAGAAATTATGCTTATTTTAAAATAAATATGAAGTAAATTTGCAGAAGTATTTATCAATAATTCTCAAGCGATTCATTTTAAAAATTCTTTAACAGTTACTTTATTGAAAGGGTTAAACATCAAGAAATCCTCTTTCTGGAAATTAAGACTTAAAATAATCTTTCTGTCCCACAAGAAAACTAAACTGAAAATTTAAGATTGAGAATATTGATTTCTGTAAAATGGACGCATTGAGAAAATAGTATAACAATTCTTCTGGGATGTACCTTGCTTTCAACTTCGAACAATGTGAAAATAGATTGTGATCATTAAAAAATGCTTTGTGTATAACACTTAGAACCTGGTCTTCCAAATGCGCAGTCATTATCATTATCGTTAACTCTTTTATTCAGGGAAATTAGAATTAAAACTGTAATTCATTTATTAAAAAAGAGTACATGGCCTACAATATAAACACAAGCAATTGCAACATACTAACTTCCAATGATATTTTATGTAATTTTTCTCTGTTTGCCACGTGATTATGAGCAGTAAGTGAAACAATAAAAAGAGAATAATATTTTGACACTTTTTACAATTTTTATTTGATTATATAAAAAGTTTAAAGTAGTATATTAACCTTATTATAGATTTTAATTACAATTTTTCTAATTTTTCGAATGGGAAAGAAACCGAAAAAGTTGTTAATAAAAGAAAGACCTTTTTTCTTTACTTTTATGTGTAATGCGAAAATGTATATGCACCATAAGTGAAGGTATAAAAGAGAGGTTTTCAGGATTCGTTTCATAGATTTTAGAGAAATGCACTCTTTTTCTGATTTTAACTTTTGTTGAAATGTCTCTCTTAAATAATGAAACGGGTTTGTGATTTTATTCTTGCACATATTTTTTATTCTTTAAGTGGACGTACCATTGTTGATATTAACAATTTTCTGAACTGCAAATAATTAGTGTATTAGTTAGTACATGATAGAGATAATTAAACTCAGAAAATTAACTAACTAACTTAAAAAAAACAATTTTTTCACATCTTTTTCTTAATAATGATCATAATGATTGCATATATTAGTAATCCCACACTTTGAGAAAAAAAGCACGGATTTTCTTTACTGAATGAAATACATAAACAATATCTTATTACATAAGAGAGCTATTTTAATTAAGTGTTATAAATAATTTCTAAATTTATATTCATGCATATAATGTACTCTTTTGTTATGAAAGAATGTCCTCTGTACTTAGATGCAGTTTTGGCCATTTTCGTGCAAAGAAACTAATCGGAGGTAGGGTGGGACAGGTGGGGGGGGGAGAGATTTATCTGAATTTTGAATGATAAAACTAAGAACCGCCATGAGATTTGCCATAAAAATATTTACCGTACAGTTTTTAGAACTGTAGACCAGAGGTGCGTAAACTGTGAATCCGATCTACACGGGTAGCGAAAAAAATTAGAGAGTTCGAGGGTAATTTGAAGTAAAATAAAATCATATTGAAATATTTAATTTTAAAATATGCTTTAAATTTTCTACAATTACATATTTTCAATACTTTTACATTTTTTAAATGATGAAAAATATGACATGATATTATTGAATAAGGTGTCAAACAGTCTTAGACTAAAATTTCCATCTGCAATTTTTTTTCTTACTAAAACTGAATTGTTTGCGATTGAATTTTTTTCTAGATGTTTAACCAATCCTTTCAGGTGTAATAATCCAACTCTAATCTTAATTTTAAAACATATTTAATTACAAAAACGGAGTAATAGAAATATCACTGGGCACTCGAGCACATTTAAATATCTATCAGCTGTTTTAACAGCGAAATAACTTTCTTCACACAGTCTTTTACACCCCCGTCAGCCTGACGCGTCAATTTCGGGGTTGTGGAGTTTTGCCTTTGGAGTTCACGGATGCGGTACATTTGGTTCAGTGGATCCGAACCTATGGGTCGCGAACCCCAAGGGTGTCGCCACGTCTTTATTCAAATAAAGTTACTGTTTAGCGGATTTCAACGTAAAATATTTTTAATATTTGTTTACCACTGTTGGGTGAGATAATGAAGAATACATAACATATATTTATTATCTTCTGTGTGACAAGTTATAATTCTGAAAATAAGTAACGATGATAAAAGCACACACTGTTATAGGTTTTCTCCGGACAAAAGATAACTGAGAAAGTGATCACTAGTGAATAGTTCTTTTCCATGAGGGCTGGAAAGTGACAAAAGCGTGGGTCAACGGAATCTCATACCCTTCCTCAGGATCTGGTGAGGAGGGGATTGTCACCAAACATCCCAATTTTTAGCCAAATATCGGCATTTTTCTAAGGAAGACTCGATCGGGTGTTTCTTTCTGCCGATGGGTAATGGTTTAACCCAAGGCAGTATTTACAAGAGACAGATGTTAAAGAATACACATATGCAGTTAACAATTGAAAAGAAATTTTATACACTACACCTATTGGAATATTAACAGTCGTGATTTGCTGTACAATCTGAAATGTTTAAACGCAAATAACTTATGTCTATTTTCGAAGTTATAAATATGCAACTAAGCAAAACATCTTTCACGATTTTATTTAACTTTTGAACTGGCCAAAGCATGGCAAACATTGAGAAGATATTTCACAGAGGATAAAATTAGAGTTTGACAAAATTTTCCTATTCAAATTGGGAAAAATAGGAAATTTTTCTAAAGAGTTTAAAAAATTAGTTGCATGTGATTTTTCATTAGAAGAGATCATTAGTGTAATCACATACTTTGAAGGGCAGGGCCGGACTTAAGTGGAATACACCTATTAGATCATGAAAATTAAAAGTATGTCTAAAAGGAAATTGCCTTGGCATAAATGTAAAAATTATTCAGGATAAAGACCAAACGAAGTGTTCAAAGCATGATGATGTAAATTGAAGAAATGGAAGCATTAAAACATATTCTTCCATCTTCATTTTTCTGAAACCCATTAAAATTCTACAATTCCTCATTATGAATGCCCAGTTATATTCCACATAAAAACAAAATTCGTTAAAAAATAGCACATGTATGAAATGTCTCGCATAAATCCAAGTACTCAGCTTGTCGAAACTCTGATAATAATCAACTCTGTACAATACATGTAATGAAAAAAGTCTATAATTGAAAACACTACTTCAATAGTGTGATTTTTGTTATTTACTCATGCTATCATCGGTTTCGGAAAGCCCATTTATTTCACGTTTGCATTCTTTATTAATATAGCTGACCACATTTATTATATTAAATGAAAACAAAATTACCGAAAAAGATCGCGTCTCCTTTGGCGAAAGAAAAAATTAACAATTTCAAAAACCCAAATACCCAGAAAACTGCATCAATAATAAAAAAATTTTGTATGATCGAGTATTTATAAAAGTAAGCATGATTCTAAATTTTATCAAGGATTTCTGAAACTCCCTAACATTACATCTGGAAATAGTAAGTAGTTTGATGCAGAGTTTAAAGTGTTAAAATACGTTGATTACATGAAAATAGAAATCAAAACATGTGATGGTTTTCTTAAAGCATAAATAATTAAAAATTTCATAATTTTCTTAATTATTAAATAACGACAAATTCTTCTCATGCGTTAAGCTCAGTATTTTCCCCGACCCTACATTTCGAGAATCGACCTCCTCGAGACTGAATCTTAAAACCGATCTCAGGTCTCTTCTCACAGGAGGTGGACTAAAATAAACAAACGGTGTGTTAATACATACACTGTTTATTAACTGCACAAGCACTTAACACTTACACAAACTTTCTAACTCAACAGAATAACACAATGCAATATCAGTAGAAAAAATAGACACAAAACTAATTTTGATTGGCTGTTCAATAAGTGATTGGGTAGGCTTATTTCAGTTTTGGAGGTTGCGATCTCTCAATAACCATAAAACTCTAGGGCCTTGGACGCTTTTTAAAGGTCTTGTTCAAAGCGAAAATTCAGTTCGTTTAATATACTGCCTTTATTTGGCGGTAAATGAAACTCGCGGTTACTTCCTGAGTACAGTATACAAATTCTAAACTCCTGTTTGTCTTTCAACAGTCTGCGCTGTCTCTTTTGGAATTTCTATTATAGTTTTCCCGATTAAATAAAGGATCTTTAATTAGGAGAGACTTTTTTTATTTTCATTGTATAGTTCTTAATCAATGCGAAAGGTGATTTTTTCCCTTGAAGTTATATTCTGTTCTTGGTTTTACACATTTTTGACTGAGGAAGGTTTCATAGTGTTCTCCAGTTCTTAAAAATTGACTTATCCACTTTATAACTGCATGACAATTGCCGTAATTATATATTGCCGCATTCTATATATTGTGACAAATTTACTATTATTTGGCATTCTTAATTTATTTATAAAGTAGAAGTCTGATTGTATTTCTACTTTTCATAAGTTAATAGCCATGGAGAAAAAACGCAAATATTCAAATGAATATTTCAAATTTGTCTTTACCACCGTAGTCAGCAATGGCATTGAGAAACCACAGTGTGGTTTGTTCTACGTTGTCCTCAGTGCAGAATCTATGAAACCTTCGAAATTGAAACATTAGTTAGTGACAAAGCATTCTGGACGAAAGAATTTCAAAAGGATTTGGAATTTTTTTGACGCCATGAAAGGGGTTTCAAAGGTCAAAGATTTGATCCTGCGGGAAGTTTTCCCCAACAAAGTGCATCCCTAATACAAGCATCATATGAAGTCGCACTGGCAATTGTCAAACAAAAAAGGCCCCAGACAATTGTAGTAGAAACACTCATCAAACTCTGTTTGCAGAAGACTGTGAAGTTAGTTTTTCGGGAATCTAGTGGGACAAAGATGAGACCAATAACTCTTTCTAGCAAAACCATTCAGAGACACATTTCCCATATGTGCGAAGATGTGAAAGAGCAAGTGTTGAATGAAATTAAAGTTTCTCTCTTGTTTTCTGTCCAAGTGGATGAATCAACTGACTTAAGGTCATGTTGCCAGTTGCTTGTTTTCGTGAGATATATTCCTTTAGAGGACATCAAAGAAAAGCTCCTGTTTTGTAGTGCATTGAAAACTACAAAAAGTGAAGATGTTATGGCGAAAAAATATATATTTTTTAATCCGAAGGACTCCAGTGGAAAAATGCCTGTGATGTTTGTATGGATTGAGCTCGTACTATGTTGGGGTCAAAGTCTGACTTTCAGAAAAGAGTAAAAGAACTTGCTCCTGAAGGAAAGGGAGCACACTGTGTCATTCACAGATCTGCTCTTGCCAGCATAACTTTACCAACTCCGATGAAAAATGTACTCGATTCAGTAATCAGAATTGTTAATTATGTCAAATACGGAGCCCTTGACACCCGAACCTTTTAGAGAATTTTGCAAAGACATGAATCCAGATCATGAATTGCTGCTGTTTTAAACATCTATAAGCTGGCTATCAAAGGGAAACGTTCTGAACCGTGTTTATAAAATGAAAGACGAACTCAAGTTGTTAGAAGCTCAAGAAAAATACGAGCTTTTTTCTCACTTCAGTGATGAACTGTGAAAAAGACCTGCTTATTTAGCAGATATTTTTGAACAGCTGAATAATTTTAACCTAAAGCTTTATAGAAACGACACGTATATTATCCAACTCCACGACAGTCTGAGGGCTTTTGTCTCAAAATTGCAGAAATGGCGTCGAAAAGTAAACTAAGGAAATATTGCCATGTTTGGAAAATTGTCCAGTATTCTTGAAGAATCTGAAAAACTCGATATGCATTTAAGTCGGATATTACACGACACCTTCAATCTATGAAAAAAGACTTTCAACAGTGTTTCCCTGAGCTCAAAGGAGAAACTGCACTTGCACGAAACCAATTCTCTATTTCTCTAGACGTGATAAGTATTTCCGATGAAATACATGATAAATTTTTGGACCTTCGGAATGATTCATCGACACGTGATTTCTTTAGAGGAAAATCACTGATTCCGTTCTGGTGTGCTATATATCAATCCTACCCACAAACATCCAAACTTGCTTTTCGTATTGTGGTGTCATTTTCCACAACGTATGTACATGAGAATGGTGTTTCAGCTCTTGTCCACATCAAAACGATTTCATGAAATCAACTGAGTGTCGAAGATGATATGAGGATAGCTTTATCAAACACCCAACTATGAATTTCGAAGCTGAATAAGCCTAGCCATCACATTAAAATGATTTCTTTTACTTCATTTTTGTTAAGTAAAATAATTTAAGCTTTTTAAATACTTTTTCTTAATAACTTAAATTTTTTTAAAATGAAAGTATACAGGGTGTGAAGTGGAGGGGGGGGGGGTCGTGACCCGAAAAAGGTTGGGAAACACTGATCTGGTCCATCAGTTAATAATCGTCATACTTTACCATTTTTAATAAAGGGAAAAGGCATTTATATTTTATATATGAATATTTAAATTTGAAGGGTTTTTTTTTGCATGAGATTTTCCAAAAGCAAGGAATTTTAATGTAGATATTTTTCATTATTATTATTATGTAAAGTAGATGTACTCAAAATCTACAGTTCATTTATTTAAAAAAATAGCTTGTCAAAATTTGCTTATTTCTTTTTTGTATTTCTTTTTGGTTAGCATTTTCCCCATTAAAAAAAGGTTTTGCTACTACCCATAATATTTTCATTGGGATCGAGTGATTTTTACATTTAAAGGAAGTGGGTCACGGTCTAGAAATGTCTGCTGCGGACGACTGCTGCAGACAGTGATTTAAAAAAAAATAATTCTCATCCAGTTATTTCTTGGGTTGCTCTGCGATTGAAAGTCAAGATGCTGGCAGTTTTTAATGTCCATTATGTCGTACTCCATTAAAAACCGCAAGAGAATATTTGAATATTTAAATAACGGATTTTAGAAATTTCCCAACAATGCAAAATAAATGTTCTTTCATAGTTCTGAAGGAGTTGCTCGAAATAAGTTCAGCGCAAAGATTGCATGCCTGAATCCGAAAGATTCTTGCTCAATTTGTCTTATCACTGTAAAGAAACTGAGTGGAAAACTCTACAAAGGTTGTGTTAATTTTTATTTGACCTTGCTGTGCGGAAAGAATTAAAAATACTTTTCAAAGGCGTGTCGCTTGTTTCAAAAACAATTTAGAGAGTTTACTCATCATGGTGATATAAGCATCACCATTGTGAGTAGGAATGGAAACTGGGAATGCAACCCGTTTCATTCTCTTTCGTACCAATGTAATAAGGAAAGTGTGAAAGGGTCTGCATTCAGACATAGACCCGTATTGTATTTCCAACACAACAAAATAATCTAGAAGCAGTATTGTGACATGGTGCCGGTGCTTTTGGTACATAACGGCCCCATCAGTACAACTAAAATGGAAGTAGAGATGTGATCGATGTAGTTAATAATCCTACCCCTGCTATTACTACTCTATTCCTTAGACTATCCCTTAGATGATTTTTTTATGAGTGAAGTGTATGTTTAGCGAGATAGAGTTGTTCAAAAATGATCCAGGATTCACAGTGAAGAATTCAACATCCAGTCTGTCCTATCTAAATCCAACTGAGTTCATTTAAAATAGACTGTGGGCATAAATTCCTCAGTAAATTCGTTTAATGTCAAATATGAGTTAGAAAATAAATATGGCGAATGAGAGGTTTAAATAAAATTAGATGATTTTAGATATCTTTTTGTTTTTATATTTATAGGTACGCAAGTCGCTGGAAGGGGCCCAAATTTTTTGTTTTAAAGTCTCCTTTTTAGACAATTTTAAAAGGAACTTATTTTGCAATAATCTTTTTCAAGTGGAATTTGCACCATTTAAAAAAATATCTAAAACCGTAATACATTCTTTAGAAGCGTTTCGGTATAGCAGGTAATAAAGGACTGAACTCCTTCACACGGCAAGTAATTCATTATTTATGAAATAATCCCAGAAAGAAATAAAAGGCATTGGGCGCAGGTGGCAAAAATAATAGAGAATACTTTCTGAATTAGATATAATCATAAAAGATGTTTTTGATTTTTCTCGCGACGAAAGATTTTGAGGCTCAATACTTAAGAAAATGACGTTGCACAATTTGCAGAGATTTTTAAGGGCCGTAATCAACTGTTTGAAAAATAATTTGCTTCTATAAGGTCACATAAAATTATAGAATTTTTACTGGCAACATATCTATGCACTTTGAGGATTACTTAATTATTTGCTTTGTAACTTATCGGTATGGTCAGACACCATTTTATTGACAGTTTCACTCTGACATGTATACTACAGATAATTTATACATTTTTAATAAGGAAATGAAAATTATTAGTTAAAATTATAAAGGTTACTATAAAAATTATTTTTTGTTTTTTATTCGTGTAAATGTATCTTCATGCAATATGATAGATTAAAAATGTTCGTTTTACATGTGTCCAATCCGTCGAAATATTTAAATAATACATGTAATTATGGGCTTTATGAATGCAATCTATTGGGCCTTATCGTGGTATCTCCGGCAGTGATTTGTAGTAGATAAAAATAAAATGTGTTTAACTGACGCTAAATACCTCTACAATTTCAATATTATTTAAGATAAAGTCTAGACTGCTCATTTCTTCAAAGTGAAATTTATTAAAGACAAATTTTCTGATTTGTTTATTATGACTAAAATTTCATCTTTATCTCTACCGCACATTTATTATTGCCTATTCTTTGCTCTGCACGGACTTTCTCTCTCTTTCTTTCTATACATATGCACACATACATATACATACATGCATACATACAATATATATATATATATATATATATATATATATATATATATATATATATATATATATATATATATATATATATATATATATATATACAGACAGACAATAGTAAAAATATGGATATAAAAGATAATGCGTATATAACCTTTTATAGCGGTATTTTTGAGTGTTTTAGGAGGAGAAGAAAATTTGTGTGCTTGGAAATATTTGTATGTAACCAAAGTCTGTCAGACATTTAAGAAATTTAAAAACAGAAAAATCCTAATAGAAAAAACCACGGGAAACAAGTACTTCATGCGAAAAAGCTTTTTACCATCAATCATTTTTGAGTCGGTGTTGAAAACGCGTGGGTAAAGATTTAAATCTCAAAGAGAATTGTTTGTGTCGTACTTCAGATAGAAAATGTATAACACAAGGATTTAATGTTTTCCGAAATTTTATTTATCAGAAGATTTCCTATAAATGTTGTACTTTAAATTTCAGACTTATTTTTTAACCATTAATATTAAGCTCTGCATAATCCTAGTTACTATTACTGGAGGTTCAACCCGGAAGGTCTCAGATGCTACGTCATGCCCCATCCGGTGCATTTGAATCCTAGTTATTACATTAGCTTCTTTTATATAAAATAATTTTAATGAATTGTCGATTAAATACATTACATCTTTATTCGGGGCGCGGTAGCCCGGTTGGCAAGAGCAGCGGGCCAGTGATATGAACGTCCCTGGTTCGAGGCTCGTCGCTGCAAATCTACCGCCGTTTTCACTAATGGTGGCTGGGGCACGTAAAATAGGGCGTGGCTACAATGTCCTCCATGTTCACAAATTTACCTCTGGAGGTGCGGGATCAAGTGTTCCGGTCTCGTCACTTGGCTCGGTTCGAAATTACGGGACCGGTCATTTAGCCAAGTCGGACTCCGACCCTTGCGGTGGTATTAAAAACCGGAGCCGCACCTTCATCGCCCATAGCCTTCGGGACTTGACCTGACGATGTCGGTCAAGGGGCATCAGCTACAACAACAACAACATCTTTATTCGTGTTTCGAAGAGCTCAAAACATAAATAAAATAAAGATGATATTACTTGTTAGGCAAATGTGCAAAAGAATATTTTTTTAAATAGAATACACACACACAAGTGATCACTTTATTATATACATCCCTAATAGTCATCCCTAACAACAGCTTTGATTATGAAAATCAAAGCAATCATGTAACCTCTAAAAATTTATTAAATCAGTTCGTACTGCCCGATATGTTTTAGGTGGGCAAATGGTCAATATTAACGTTTTGACTTCGAACTCAAACTGATTGTTTGTGCAAGACAACATGGATTTACTTTTCTACAACTGTCAAACTCTTGGGCTTCTGTTGTAAAAAGTTTGCTCGTATGTACAGGGAAGCAACTCTAAAAAATGTCGGGAAAATACAATTAAGAAGTCGACTATACCTCGTCTGACAGGGCATAATTGAATTTCGGCAGGATTATGATTAACCGGCTGGCATTAATTTGTTTAATGGCAGGTTAAGGCAAAAGAGATATGCACAGAATGATTTGGAAAACATTTCCCCCCGAATATTGTACCTTAAAAGCATAACTAAAGGAGTAATTCAAAAGAGGATGTTGCAATGTATTCGTAATCGTTTATACTTGACGTCTCCGAAGGGAAAAGCGTACAGTGATTTGCTGAAGCAACCGTCTTCCATCATTATGTTTGTGGTACAGTACTAGCATGGCGTAAACAGCATAAGAAGATGGAACCTATCTGTATGGTTAATGGATGTTCTGTCTTTGTAAAGAAAATTGGGTTTGTAAATGATAGGTACCTTGATTCAAGTAGACTACTCCCTCATCTCTACATTAGCGCCCTTTGCACGTACGCTCTTTCCCGCGTGAAAGCACAATCCCGCGCGATTTAGTGCATGTGTGAAGGTTAGGGTGGGTGGAAAAAAATAAATATTTTTTTTCGTTATGCTTTAGTGCGGAAAATTTGCCTATTGTAATGAGAAGAAAAACGGTATGAAAAAATTAAAATCGGTTAACATCTTCCGTTCGCGCATCGCACTTAAATTTTATGAAAAATTGCAAAAATCGCGATATTTTTGTATTTTTTTCTGTTAGTTAAACTTTTAAAATGGCTTAAATGACCAAAATAAATTAAATTCTGATCATAAATCTAATTTTTTTCGTTCGCGCAACGTCTTTGAAAAAACAGACATTTGACAATTTTTTGCAATTTTCAATGTGCAATTTTTCACTCGATTTGCTAGAACAAAACGATCCAGAACTCACCACGTTGAGGTGGTTGCACTTCGAGTTGCACCCACATCCTACCCAACCAACCATCCAATTGTTGGGTGTGGTACTTATATTATATTTACATCTATTTGCAGAGATTTCCCATAGAGTAGGATTCTTTGGCTTACCCTGTTTTTTACTTTTTCTTTTTTATATCTATACACATTTAAATTCTGATTTTTTGGAGAAATGAGGTATAACCGATCTAGACTTTAGTGTTGCTCAGATATAGCCATCTCTAGCTTCATATCCACATACTTTATTCGAAGCCTCTTTCACAATTTTGACACACCTCTCCACAGCCTGGGTGTGAAGGGGAAGCTTTAGTATTTCTCTGATGAGAGTAGTGTCAGAATTGATGAATGATTTAATGTCATCTTCACTTAGGTTCCTCCGCATTGGAAGAGGATACACCAAACAAGAATTCCAGTTAATAATTTCAATGTAATCGGAAGCTTGAAACTTTATCTTTGCTGGTACGGAATTTCTAACAGTCCTCTTCTTTGGGACGGTTTGTCTTGCTTTTAAGTTCCTTCTGTAACCAAGCTCTCGAATATTATGTTCTCTCTCATTAACAAGCATTGACGACAGAACATTCTCTGGGTGCGCAAAAATGCATTTCATTGAATAACTGCATCGACAACTTGAAGTAATTCGTGGAATATATACCGTGATATTTGGTTTGCTTGAAAGCCAACTATTTCTTATTAGTTTCCGTATGGATCTGATGAACTTTTAAACAACCTAAGGACTCGGTTGGCCGCAGTTAGCCATCTGGAATGGGACAAAGGACCAGGGTCCCTATTTGCCAAGTCTTCTGGACAATTTCGCAAGGTGATTGCATTTGAAATGTCCAACTGTTGGTCTTTATTAAAAAAATCTCTGCCTATATCAAGAATTGAACAATCAATGGGTTCATAATCAACCACAGGGAGTTTTTCACAGCAAATGAGCTGCTGCCCAGTTGGCCCACTAAAAGAATTAGGTCCTGCAGATTGACCGTCAATATGTTGGAAAATGTGGCAAAAAGGAAGCTCATTAATATGCAGGAGGCATATGCTTCACTATAGCAGGCGTCCTATATGATTTCCTAGTCGGTGGATGATACCGTTCTTCCATCCAGTGCTGGTTATAGTGCAATCACACCCTACTACTTCTAGCTTTTCTAGTGATATTGATAGTTCAGAGAGACGATAAATAATGCGTTGAGTTATATCATTTGCTGAACTCGAAGTAGGAGATACATGTCCATTATAAGTTGATCCAGGTTCCTGGATAAGAGAATAGTGTTCATCTTTCACATTCCTATGAAATTGCTTGGCGTTAAATTTTTCGACGAACAAAGTATCATTTTTTCATCCGTGAAAGAAAAGACCCCAACTTTCCTCGGGAGATGTGAATTGACTTTTCAAATCCGCACTAACACGAGTCTTGTCTCTTCTTATTCTACACTTATCAACCACATAGGAAGAATCTGTGTTTTGTTCTAGCAAAACGAACGAAGAGTAGCACAGTGAAAATTGCGAAATATTGATAAATTTATGTTTTGTCTAAGACGTTGTGCGAACGGAAAAAATTAGATTATTGTTCAGAATTAATTTATTTAGGTTATTTAAACCATATAACAAGCATAAAAACTAAAGTATGTTTATTTTAAAAGTTTTAACTAACAGAAAAAAAATTACAAAAATATCGTGATTTTTGCAATTTTTCATAAACTTTAAGTACGATGCGCGAACGGAAGATCATAACCGATTTAAATTTTTTTATGCCGCTTTTCTTCTCATTACAATAGGCCACTTTTCCGCACTACAGCATTCCGAAAAAAAAATTATTTTTTTCGACCCACCCTAGTGAAGGTGTCGGAGAGGAAGGGAAAGCTGCTTTGGACGTACTGCAAGTTTTCCCGCGCGCAATCCCGTACGCTCCAAGCAATCGCGAAAGAGGGTACGTGTAAAGGGCGCTATTGTTTTGGGACATTGCCAACGTCCACTGATTTATTTCCATAGTCTTCTGCACTTTGAATTATGGTCTCTTTCCCACGGAACCAAAAACCATAAGCCTCATTTAGTGACAAAGGAACAGGACTAAGACTTTGACATTCTACCATATTCGACCCAAACTTTAAACATTAATCTTCCCGTAACGTTCGTGGGAGGAAGCTGATTGAATTATTCGGATGCAATTACAGAGTAATTTTGTTGCATCAGTTCCAGGATGCTAATCTAAAGGAATTTGACGACATTTTGGTACAACAGTTCAGATCACTGTTGAGTCCATGTATATTACGCATGCAGCAGTTCCAGAGGATAGAAAATGTCAAGACCGGTACCAGGGAAGCACACCTTATAGAGAGGCCAACTTAGAATTCTATACATTGATCTTAAGAATACATTATAAAAATAAGCGATACATTTCAAAGGTGCAAATGCCGTGTGGCTTATTACTGACAAAAGATACATTTTATACGTTGAATCCTTGATTTATTCATTGATTCAAACTTCATGAATAATGCTGTAAAATATTTTTATTTATGAAGGCACTTTTTTAGAAATTTGGTTTGTTATTATTTTAAGCATTAATTTTAAGCTATTTAAATGTATAAAACATATATAATGGATTTTTTAGAATAATATAATGGAATAGTATAATTTCTAGCTATATACAGGGTGGTCTCAAAATAATCTTTGCCGATATACGGAACTCTAGCGGCCGTTTCTTTCAACTGATTGAGATGAGAATTCAGATATAGTTATTCAGAGGTAGGAGCTCGGGATTCTGTGAACTGCAACAAATTGGCGCTCACTGTTATGGTTATAGGTACAGAAACTCGAAATTTTCGAATGGCAATGCCCACTTTTTCCCATCGCAAAATGCTAAGCGCATGCGATAACCCCAAAGAGCGTTGGAACGGTACGTGTATCACAAAAAACGACCGCGTTATGCACTCAAAAAAAAAAAAACAACAGCTATGTGAACGGTCAACAAGCATATTATGATGGCACCCATGTGGAAAATGTGTAATCGAAATAAATGTTCTATTTTGTCCGATCTATGCTGTCATCAGTGATTGGTGTCTTGCCTCTGACATATGCAAATTTCCTCCGTGCGTCCCGATCGTGTTTTTGTTGGCCGTTCGCAGAGCTGTATTTTTGTGCGTGCATAACGCGTCCGTTTTTTGCGATAAACGTACGTTCCTACGCTCCTTAGGGTTTTCCCATGCTCTGAGCATTTTGCGATGGGAAAAAGTGGGCCTTGCCATTCGAAAATTTCGAGTTCCTATACCTATAACCGTAACCATGAGCGCCACTCTGTTGCCGTTCACAGAATCTTGAGCTCATACCTCTGAATAACTATAGCTGAAATGTCATCTCGATCGGTTGGACGGAATGGCTGCTAGAGGTCCATATATCGGCAGATTTGTTTTTATGACCACCCTGTATAATTTTCATAATAGCTGAAATAAACAAGTTATATTTATACTGGCGACAAAACTGTGTAACATACATGAAAATTCCATCCTATTATTATGAAAGGTATTCTACATTCTATTAATTACCTATACTCAAAACAAATTTTGGTGTGATAAATTTTATAATTCTACTATTTATCATACCTATTCCCAAGATCAAAATGTTTTTTCTCTATCCGAAATCTTCATACCATTTCTGTAACATAGAACATGAAAACTATTTCAGCAAATTGCAAGGAATGTATTCCTACCCATAAAATTCTTATTTGAAATATTCTATGTAGTTTCATATGCGCATTTAAAGATCAGTTTGGCATAAATAAGACCATATTTAGCATTGTCCGGAGTGAAAACATTTTGCAGTATTGCAAATTCTTTCCACGCATGTGTGCAAATCTGTATGACATACATGTAAACAAGGTTTTCGTTTAAATTTCCATGAAATATTTGATCCAAAGTAGTATTTTCCTTGTTTTAATCATTTTAAAACAGGAAACATGATCAAAGATATTTAAATAAAGCAATATCATCAGGATGAATCCAAATATTAAGAAATATCTTTATAAAGCGAGTATAAAAATAATGACGTCCTTGAGTTTACTTTAGAGAAGTTATTTATCTGATAGTGTTCAGTGTACCATTTCGATGGATACAGTTATATTCAAATCGTTTGGAAAATGAACTCGCGCGCTTTCAGAGCTTATATACGTTCTGAACTTTTTTAAATTACGGTAGCATGTAAGAACTAGTTTCCTAATAGTTTTTCTTCCAATATATTTGTAGCTATGCTGAATCCCTCCAAAGAGAGTTATCAATAAGGAAAATTCTGTTTTTCCATGAATTTTAAGGTTAAAATTTTGAATGAATTTTACATGAAATTTATAATCATTGTTGTTTTAGCATCTTAACTGAAAAGTAAATATAAGCATCTTATGAGCGAAGAAACTGAAGGATTTTACGTGAAGTCACAAAAAATGTAGTTATAGAGAATAGCTACTTTTACCCAGACTTGGGTGTACATGATTTGAAGTGTCACTCTAAATGAATTTGATACAAACACAGTGTGACATGGAATTCGACTTTGTAAATACATTTTATTATCTCATAGTCTTGATACAGCATTGATTCGGTTCCATGCACATTCTAGTGTATCTGTTTTATTGTGTATGTCCTAAGATGTATGTGTGTTGGGTTCGCGCCTGTATTTTGTACCGGTTTCTGGAAGAAAGGTATGTACCTCCCGGAGGCAAATTTGGCTTATCGTGAGGAGAGGTTTTTTGTATAAGAATAAAAGCGTGACTTGCCACCCCTTCTCGGCTGTAAAGGGGTCTAGCGTCCCCATAGCAACGGCCTAGCAACATCTTTTAGCCAATGAGAGCTGAAAGGTGTTTGTTCGAGGATAGCTGACCTCTGCTCGCCCCAGTTCAAAAAGAAGGAATAAAAAAACGTTTTTTTGAGTCAGTTGGAGTTTTAGCAGCGACAGATATAGGACCTCGTGGTGGTCCTATCGATCCTATCCGCCATTTTTTTTTGGCTTGCTTCGCCGATTCCGCTGGTCGACTTATGAGATACGAGATGCTTCTTTTTCATACGAAGGTGGTGGTAAGTTAATATTATTTTGTGTTATATTTATCAGGCGAGAGCACTGTGATTTTATTTTATGTAATTTGAATTTTATGTGTTATAATAATCTTTTAACGTATGATATTAATTGATATGATTATCTCTGTAAAAGTTTGTAGTCAGTGTATAAATTAATGTAAGTAATATGAAGAGAAATTAAATGGTTACATTAGATATAAAATTTGAGTACGTGCTCTTCAGTTATTCTCAGACATGTGTCAGAGTGTATTTCTCAAATTCATAATTTAGCAAAAAAAAAATAAATAATTAAATAATAAGCCACTATACAGAATATGCTAATTAGCATATGTTCTAACTTAATTTAATACACAGTTTATACATGAAACAATGTTTATTGAATTCGTTGCACATATAGAATTTGCTTTACAGCAATAAGCATACGTACTACTTGTACGGAATATATATTAGCATTCAATAAAAATACACTTTGCAATACTCACAAACCAGCAGAGAGTCAAACCAGCAGTTCTGCCACGTAAACTTTGGGCCCCCTAAGCACAAGCGCCGGTCAACACCTGGAGCTGCTTACCTCGTAGCTCCCTCTCGCTTATCTATCAACTTTAACAATCTTTTCTTTCTAATAAAGCTGCATGGTATTTATACCAAGCGGGTATGCCGAAATTAGCATATCTCAAGCAGCTTCTTTAATTTATTCACTCAAAAGTTCGATTCTTGTGAATCGAATCTTATGTATACCTTACATAGTTTAAATATATTTAATTTTTGTATTATTTATATAAACCTTTAGAACTGTAATTAAATATTTTCTAATTAAATGCTTTCATACACAACTATACAAGTACATTTCTACTGTTACATGAGATATCAAACGTTAGTTACATTCATTATAAAAAGTAATTTGAATATTTAGAGTATTAAAATATTTTTACTCATTCCTTCTTGCTGGATTTACATTATTCCCTTAAATTGTCAGCATAATATGAATAATTAACAAAGAAATCCTTATTGAAATATATACTGTATTACAAAAAGAAAACCAGGCTTCGAATAATATTTATCATAGCACTGCAAAATAATGCTCAGGTATATACTGGAAATTATGACAAATACATATTTAATTTTAATAATAAAATGAGCTTAAGATTCATGTTGGGGTATAAGTCGTTTATACTTTGGTAGCACAAAAAGTGCATAATCAAGTATTTGAGAGATTGATTGTATTATCTATTAACTCTATTAATATTATATATTAATACAATAATTCTCTAAGTAGTCGTAGTAATGTTCTTGTTCTTAAAAGTACATAAAATTACTGTGCATGCATTTTATGAAGGCGTAAGTACAGATAAAAGTGAAATGATTTTAAAAAAATTATTCTCCGTGAGTAGTTTTATTGTTGTTTGAAAAATAAGATTAAAGTTAATAGGAAAATAAATCCAAGTAAAAACTTTTAATGTGTACTTTTAAAATTAAATTAAAATAGTGTTCACGCAGCTGAATATAAATTACTGGTAAACATTGATCAATTCTTACAACTCAAGAATTTACTCAGAGTTTGAGAATCGGGAAAAAAAACTATACCAGCAGGCGAGCGTAAATTGTTCCAATTAAAATGTCAAAACAGGTATTGTAATCTTCACGGTCATTGTAAGTATTTTATTGATTTTCTTTTCGGAGAAGCAGCTGGTGCAATGTTATTCTAAAAATTGTTTCCCCGATAAGAAGGCTTCAAGAGGAAGCAAAATTTTTCTTTGAAAGGAAAGCAAGCTGAAATTGATCAGAAATACGTGCTAGATTTGACTATGCAAATGCTTCTTGATATTCAAGAAAATATATTTCCTTTCCATTTGTATTGTCAGATACTATTCAAAAGAGAACAGTTTTCAAGGAGGCTTACCCCATTTACACGAAGAAATAAGTTATAGAATTTTTGCTGCTGTGAAATAATTCAACTAATGCAATCCAAAAGTGTTGAGGAATTTTAATCTGATTTAAAATACTTTTCATATTTTCTATAGTTAGAATTAAACTGAATTATTAAAACACGAGTTTAAATAATTTAGTTCATTAGTATGAGGTTTGTCAAGGAAATTTTATCAAGGCTTGGTGATTTAATGATTGGCAAATCTGCTGGAAAGCAGGGTTAGTTTGAATACCAAATTCTCAAAATAGTTTTAAGGTGAAAAGAAAATGTCCTGGAAGTGTACAAACGCTAACCCTTCTAAAAATGTGTCATCGTTTCCAATTGTTTTAACTTAAAACAAAAACAAAAAAACTGCAAAAATAGATAACCATTAATGTCATTCGTTAAATTTTTATATCGGTTAACAATGCATCCACTTCCTTCCTTAAAATATGTGTTTTAATTGTCATAAGATGAGAAGTTAGGTTTTTTAAACTAAATATTATGACAGAAAAAAAATAATATACAGACTCGAAGTCTCAAAGTAAACATCATAACGAAATATATGTGAAGAAAATCCGCGAAGTTTTTTAAAGTGTCAGTTACATTTTTCATGAAACTTGACAAAAATTTTTTCCGAGAGTGATAGAATTCATTGGACATATTTATTCATGCGAAAACGATGTCAGTTTATCACGTAAGGTAAATACGTAGCTAAATATATCTACATAAACGTAGACATTTAGTAAAGAGGAAGAAGTTCCCTAAAATGTTTTGAAATATGGTGAAAGGAAGATGTAATATTATTAGACATACAAAATCACTCTCTAGAGTTTTAAAGAAAACAATTTCAAAACAGTTACAAAACTAATATGACTAAATATACCTAAACAATGTGTTTACTTCACTTCTAGCTAAATTAGTAAAAGTATTATCTGATGGTCATTTTAAAAATACTGCGTATTAGAACTAAATACCAGCTTTTGAAAAATCCTTATCTGACATGGAATTCATTAATATTTATTAGTTAAATACATGCTCCTGTACATGTTGCACAGTTTTAATGAAAGCTGTTATTTACTACAATGTTTTTTGAAATTGAAATATAAAAATCTAAAAGAAGTGGATAGGAACAGTTATTCTTTCCATATACGAGTAAATATGATAGAATAATATTTAGAAAAATAAATTTAGTAAATAGTAATTAAATTTATTATTTACTAAAATTATTGACAAAACTATTATTATCAAAACTAACGAACGGCAACAAATAATGAGGAACTTATTGTATTGCGTCAGTTAATTTCTTGCTTCTTCCGTCTTCCCAGTTTTTTTTTTTTCACACCTTATTTTCTACTTGAGTTCCTTGCCATATTGGAAGTTTCCGCTAACCGTAGTTTTCCTCTTAGGAATAACAACGTTTTCTCTTCACGCCTTTTAGCAACCATTGCCTACAGACGGAGAATGATCTAAGGAAGCTTAAATAAAAAAGTTAGTATGAAATATAAAATGAAAGGGATGTGTCTTAAGTAATGATTGTTCCGATAAAAAGTAATCTACAAATAATTTAGAGAGTTTTCTGTGACTTTTTTCTATTGTTCTTACCTTCTGTTGATTGTTTTCAATGTAGGAATTTTACTGACTTATTTTTAATATATAGTTCCTAGCGGTGTTAAGAGACCCACTATGATTTTTGAATGAAATAGAGGTTTTGGTTTAGAAAGAGAGCTATTTTATTTTTAGTGGCCTAAAAATAGTCTATTAAAAGCTTTAATCTTTGTTTACTAAAAACACAGCTTTGATAATGTATTTTCATAAATATCGAAAGTAAATTACATGAACGTATTTCTCCTATATATTTGATCCAGTTTTTGGTGTCTTTTAAACCTTAAATTGTCATGGGTTGACCATTAATGCAGCTTAATTTGTCTCCTGCGTCTGTTGGATATTTAATCCGACTATGAATAAATAATCTTCTCTTACTCAGATTTTAAGGGTAACTAATGCTTTTGACCTCGCTATTTCATTCCTTCTACATATTCTCAATCAGATTTAAATCCTGTGAATTTCCCGGCAAGTAAATGCAACAGTGGTCCGTTTCCTTTATGGAGAATATTTTTTACTCATACAGCAGCATGGCAACTAGTTTCCAAAGAGAAGGTTTCTCATTTGGAAATCTTCTCCAAGTTGAAACAGACGCCTGTAGCTCAAAAAAAGACTCACATTTGCCCTTCCTTATCGTATCTTTAACGATGTGGATACTAGGTGTTTAGTATTTTGTTGATTTTTTTAAAAATGTGTTAAGTGAATCTGGCTTAGGCTTATATTTGAACAAGGTACCTACGGTGGTCAAGGGAAGTAATACGTCATAAGAAAGGTGTTAGTTTTAAAGTGCAACAGCAATTTACCACAATTCGTGATAGATAATCGTATCAAAAAGCTGCTCTGCAAATTCTATGAACTGTTAAATATAGGCACTTACCGTAAGATGGGGTTACTTTGTGACAGATTTTAAGTTTGTTTCCGTGCCAGTCGATCAGTTTTAAAAGCAGCCCAAACAAACAATTGCAAAACATTGGTACATCCTTTCCTTGCGAGTAATATATTGCGCTAACCCGGATCTTTAATTACCATTGGAAAATTAAAATTAAAATGTGTCACAAAGTTGCAACAGAGTGGGGTTACTTTGTGACATATGTGTTTTCGCCTTGAAATCCAAGAACAAAAATTACTTGATACAAAGTTAAACAGTAATACGTTTATCAAAAGCTGGATACATAATTATATATTATTATTACAAATATTGGATAGCTTTATCTATATCTTTGACATCAAACAGACCTCGGGTGCCCAGGGCAGCCATCAGTTCTTTGAGATGATGAGGAAATTCATCTTTCGGCACATTCTGCTCCTTCGGGTAGTTGTTTTCAATACTTCTTTCTCTCCAGTAGTATGCTAAAGGATGGAAAAATGCAACATCGAGCGGCTGGAGGAGGTGGGTAGACTTTGTGGGTTATTTTGTGACAGTGTCAATGTGTCACAAAGTAACCCCGTCACCTTTCAATATTTAGGTTATTTTCTCATATCTATCGGAAATATCCCAACACAAAAGTTATATTGTCCCACAATCTAACCAACATATTGACAATAAAAAATAATTACCTGTGGTAGTTGGTTGTATAAGGTGATAGCCTTCAGCACAGAAAGTTATCGAAGTTTGAGTCAATAGCTTGACAACAGGTTTGAACAATACATTGGCCAGCGAAGACAAATGGCGGCGGAAGCTTGGGACACTGGCCATTAGGTGTCTCTGTACGTTTGACAAGCTGTTGGCACTGTTCTTTGTATAAAGGGCGCGGCGCAAGATCTGAAATACGAAAAAATTACTATGTGTCATAAAGTTACACCTGTAGTCACAAAGTAACCCTCTCCCCCGTAACACGGTGAGGATTATGTCAGGGATTGTATGTTTTGAAGAATTTAAGAAACCTTAGGCGTAAATACAAAATCTAATTTCTTAGTGTAAAAATGATCATCAAATACACTGCTGGCCACCCAAATTGCAACACCAAGAAAGACAAGGGATATCACAACAAAATTTATTTTGTAGATAACATGTTGACCAAGTATCAAATGATTAAATTTATAGACTTCTGTGAAGTGTGGTTCCTGCCAAAATCAGTAGCCAGAGTAACAGCCATTGTTGGAGATCACCGCTGCCACACGCCTCGGCATTTATTCAAAGAGACTTTGGATGAGTTCTTGGGGTACAGCAGACCAAGCAGCTTCCGCACGTTGCCAAAGTTGATCTGCTGTGGCAGCTGTGGAGGGAATCTGGGTCAATCGTACAGTAACCATGGACCACATGTTTTCTATCGGCGAAAGATCCGGAGAGCGAGGCGGCCAGGGAAGCAATTCAATCTGGCGATTGACGAAGAACCGTTGGACAATGCGTGCCACGTGTGGTCGCGCATTATCCTGTTGAAATATGGCTGTGGGCAAACCCTGAAGGTAAGGAAGGACAACTGGCTCCAACACCTCGGAGATGTAGCGCTGGCTGTTTAAAGTACCGGCAATGCGTACTAGAGTTGTGCGAGAGTGATATCCAATACCGCCCCATACCATAATACCCGGTGCAGGACCAGTGTGGCGGTGAATAACGCAGCTGTTCACCATCCTCTCTTCACGGTGTCTCCGGACTCGAATGCGATCATCGTGGTGTTGCAGACAGAAGCGTGACTCGTCAGTAAAGACAATTTCATTCCATTCTGCCGTCCACATCCTTCTGTCATCGCACCATTGGCGGCGGAGACGTCTGTGGTTCTGCGTCAAGGGTAGACAAAGCAATGGACGTCTTGCGGACAGACCACTCTGCTGTAAACGGCGTCGAATGGTACGCGCAGACACTGGATGATGCGTTACAGACTGCATGTGCTGTGCTATGGTTCGTGATGTGACTGAGCGATCCGTCACTGCCATGCGCACAATTTGCCTGTCATCACGTGAAGTGGTGCGCTGAGGTGGATGCGATCGAACACGCCGGTCCGTCGTACCTTCCTGCATCCAACGATCACATATCCGCATTACAGTTGTTTGGTTTCGTCCAACACGACTACCGATTTCCCTGAAAGATAATCCACAATCTCGGTAGGCCACTATCCTTCCTCTGTGGAATTCGGATACTTGATCAAAAGATGATCGCTGTTTTCGACGAGGCATAATTGATCGTTATTTTGAAAAAACCACAAGAAAAACACAACTGCCGAACTTGAAATCGTCGAAATCTCCAATACTTAAATAGCGCTTTGAAGTGGCGCCACAGGCGCGCGTGATGTGCGTCTGCGCTGAAATTCTAATCATTTGCATATCTCACCTCCGCTAATGCATGTTGTAAATTTCATGTTATTTGCATGTTTCCTTCAGGGTGTTGCATTTACAGTGGCCAGCAGTGTATTTGTTTTGCCGAATTTTTTTCAAAATAATTAGTTTAGACTCAACGAGAAAATTCAGTTTGATAACAAATCTATGCAGTTTATCATTTGTGGAGAAGCACAAACTCTTCTACGTAGTTTAAAAATTCATGTGAACTCTCAGGTTTTTTATAATTTGGCGACTACAACAATATCATCCTGACGACTGAAAACATAATTCCTATTTAGATCGAAATAGCATGAATTCGATATGTTTAGGATACATGGGGATTTAAAAATAGGATTCAGTATGGAAAAGCGTAAAATTCTCTTAGGATATTACCTTATCGTATTCAAAGACTTTTATTAAGCCAACGCATAAATATCAAACTTCGGCAAAATGCCCCTATGTAATTAAAAAAGTATGAAGAATGCGTAATATCATTTTAATGTATTTTGAAGGATAAAGGTCAAAATCTTTTAAAAATTCAATCTATTCTTGGCAAGGAAAGAATATCTACTTTGAAATACTTGATAGAATATTAAATATGACCGAATATTTCGAAAGAAAGATCGAATGCAGTCAGTCCTCATTTTTATAGAGGAAAATAGATTTTCGTTTGCAATGATTCTTCTAGAAATAAGTTTATATCTATATTAAATAAATGTATCTATGAATATGTAACCTGTTTATAGGTATAGATGAAAACAGAATATTTCACTTAGTATTGGCTTTTACATGTTTCAGTCTTCATTATTTATGAGTAACATACATTTTAGATACTAAGAAAATATGATTTGAAATATACAAGAGCAATAAATAAATGAGTTTTATATATTCCAAAATATGCTTATAGAATATCCATGGAAAATATATCGGTGATTTCCCTGTCGTATCTAACGATCGCAATATAAAGATAACGTCGTTGGCGAGATAAATAAAAATAAAATTACAAATAAAAAATGGAGAAATATTCCCACAGAACTGAACGTATATTTAAGCAGGGGTAAAAAAGGTTTAAGGAATATTTTAAAGTCAATATATTAAAACGTAAATATTTCTTTTCAGCTTGAAGGAAGAATGTACTTTTATTCTAACAAGATACATGCCTTGAATAATTCTTTTCCCAAGACTTTATTTATTCTTTTCGAAATGTGTGCATATATTTAAACGATAAACACTTAACATGTTTTCAGTGTTTGAATAACAAGATGAATATGCGATAGATTTTATCAACGAAAAGGTTTATTTTTTAACAGGTATAATTTTAAAAAAAATATTTTCTTTTAATCATAATCTATCCTTCAAATTATTTTTGTTATATTCATTTTTTGTTACATTTTTTATAAAATATTATTGATAGATTTTGTAGTCCTTACACGGTTATTGTTGTTTAAAATAAAAACGTAACCAGCCCTGTGTAATTATGTTGCAACCAGATTATGTGAAAGTACGATACCTAAAATATATAAATATTTAACACAACCGTGTATATTTCAGTGTTTTACATAACAAACTGAATTTTCAAACTTAGATATAAAAGCTTATATTACTTAATCATTAGCAATTAAGTTTAATACTATGGAATGGGTGTCTTCAACCTTTCACGATCGCGGGCCACACCAATAAATTCGCAACGGTCCGTGGGCCACACATATGTGAAATAAGTAGTATAGTCAGAGGAAAAAATGTATTATTTGCAAGCGATCTTCAGCCTTTAAGATAATTGCTTTATTTGCTTTTTTTAGCACGGTGACGAAGGATTATTCTTTCAAAACACGTCATTAAAGTTTTGTGTGTATGGTGTGTTTTAAAAAGTATTTTATACCTTTATTAATTAAAAAATGTTTATATTTATTATTTTCTACAAACAACACAAAAGGAGAGTTGAATCGATGTATTTTGTTCATCATATTGCAAGAAACAGAATGAATGCAGGAAAACGAGACGCACGTGAGGTTCTGGAAAGAAAGACTGCATTCTACTTTTTGTGTTTATTTCGTCTTAAGATTCTGAATAGAATTAAAAGTTTATTAGTTTGATAAACCTATGTGCCTTGGGCTACTTTTCCCCGTGCATTCTTGATCTTTGTATTTGGGAATTTGCGTTCTAAGGTTTTTTCCAAATTTACATCAAATTTTCGTTTTGCATGATCGAAATGTTTCGGCGGGCCACTAAAATACCGTCGTCTGGCCACGGGTTGAAGACCCTACTATAGATGATATCCACTTTATATTGGGTATTTAGTAAATTTACGCCGAATTTCAAGAATGATTTTATTTATAACTAAATAAAATCATTCTTGATGTTCGGAAATGATAATTCTATCTCATACATTTCAGATAGATCAACAGTTTCAAGTGAAGCAAAAAAGAATGAATTATTTAACTGACACCAGTTTTTTCAGTAGTGACACTATGAATGCTGTGAATGAGCGTTAAAATAGGGTTGGGAAGATACGCTGTGAGACGTGAATTTAGGTTGTGAGTTTGGAAAGTCAACTCGGGGCTGAACGTAAGTGGTATAACTTATAATAAAATACGCATTACATTTAAGTAAATGCAATAATACTCTGTTATAAAGTATTTGTATCTTAAACATGAAACATTCATATACTTTCTTTTATACTACATTTCCAAAAATTATTGGACACCTCAAAACATGCAAATATAGACAAATTCGCACGTGCAAATAAAGTGAAGTGCGTATTAGATTGTATATAAACATGATGGCCATCCAAAACATTGAATTTCATTTGAACCTACTATTTCGCGGAATGCCAAACTTAAGAATTTCCAAGGAGGTATGGTCAAAGGGCACTTAAGCAAGCAGTCTGCATATTCAGTTTTCAGTCCTCTGGGCATTCTGAAATCAAGTGTTGTACATACCAATCCAAGATGGAAAACTGACGGCATCTCTGGAGTAAAACCTCAACTTACGGAGGTAGCTGTAAGAAAACGATCATGACAAGGGAAGCTTATTCGTATAGGGGACGCTAAAGAATAGGGCTTCCACGGTATCAGCGTTTTCTTCAGAGGCGTCTCAAGCCACAGGAACTGATATCACTACACTTAAAATTTCTCGGGAATCACATAATTTCGAGTACCATGGCAGATGCTGAACCCAAATCCCATATAATTCGACATAATGCCAGAAAGAGACTATAATTGTGTTCATGGATAACATAAGAGTGGAAAATGGTTATGTGAGATAATAAATCAGGCTTCAAAGTTTTTTAAGATAATAGACGCTTCTGGATATGGCATTCGCGTGAGGAGCGCTTTCTTTCCAACATCATTGTCCCAACTTTTAAAATTGGTAGGGGCTCTGGTATGGTCTTGGCCAATTTCTGCTGGAAAGATCTGAGTCCTTTTATTGTTTTGCCCTGAAATATGAACTCTAAGAGCTACAGGAGCATTTTAAATGTTTTTGCACTTCCTGCAATGGGGCAATACTTCAGTACAGACTCATTCGGATGTTTCTTTCGGCATGACCAGGCCCCGTACGGTCTCTGGCTCAGACTTTGATCAATGAGGAATGCAGACAAACCCATGCGCATATCCCATATTAGTTTAAATAAGGACTAGAAGAGTAGAGGCAGTCATTGAAGTCAAATATGGTCCACCAATCTATTAATTTTTTAAAAATGAATGCACGTCTCTTTTGAAATAAGTGTCGGATTAATTTTGGCCATATAGTGTACAGAAGTGTGCAAAAAATTATATGCGGTCAACGATTTTAGTTTACTCTTCTACAATTCAAAAATGTAGTCCATGATGTTAGTATACGCTTAAACAATTGAAAACATGAATGGATGAAGGTGCTATGTTGCAATTTTTCAAATATAGTTTTTTTTTTGCATGAAAGAAGGTGTCATATCTATTTCTCACATAGCTTCATTGAATAACCCTTGATAAATCTTGAGAACCATTAAATTTATTAGATATTCAATTTGAGAGATACACACGTAACACCTTCATCCACGGAAAAAACCTGTTTTTGAAAAATTGTGACATAACCTTCATCCACTCGTATCTTCAATTCAGTAATGTAGTCAACGATCCTAGTTTACAAGCTTATTCGTATAGGGGACGCTAAAGAATAGGGCTTCCACGGTATCAGCGTTTTCTTCAGAGGCGTCTCAAGCCACAGGAACTGATATCACTACACTTAAAATTTCTCGGGAATCACATAATTTCGAGTACCATGGCAGATGCTGAACCCAAATCCCATATAATTCGACATAATGCCAGAAAGAGACTATAATTGTGTTCATGGATAACATAAGAGTGGAAAATGGTTATGTGAGATAATAAATCAGGCTTCAAAGTTTTTTAAGATAATAGACGCTTCTGGATATGGCATTCGCGTGAGGAGCGCTTTCTTTCCAACATCATTGTCCCAACTTTTAAAATTGGTAGGGGCTCTGGTATGGTCTTGGCCAATTTCTGCTGGAAAGATCTGAGTCCTTTTATTGTTTTGCCCTGAAATATGAACTCTAAGAGCTACAGGAGCATTTTAAATGTTTTTGCACTTCCTGCAATGGGGCAATACTTCAGTACAGACTCATTCGGATGTTTCTTTCGGCATGACCAGGCCCCGTACGGTCTCTGGCTCAGACTTTGATCAATGAGGAATGCAGACAAACCCATGCGCATATCCCATATTAGTTTAAATAAGGACTAGAAGAGTAGAGGCAGTCATTGAAGTCAAATATGGTCCACCAATCTATTAATTTTTTAAAAATGAATGCACGTCTCTTTTGAAATAAGTGTCGGATTAATTTTGGCCATATAGTGTACAGAAGTGTGCAAAAAATTATATGCGGTCAACGATTTTAGTTTACTCTTCTACAATTCAAAAATGTAGTCCATGATGTTAGTATACGCTTAAACAATTGAAAACATGAATGGATGAAGGTGCTATGTTGCAATTTTTCAAATATAGTTTTTTTTTTTGCATGAAAGAAGGTGTCATATCTATTTCTCACATAGCTTCATTGAATAACCCTTGATAAATCTTGAGAACCATTAAATTTATTAGATATTCAATTTGAGAGATACACACGTAACACCTTCATCCACGGAAAAAACCTGTTTTTGAAAAATTGTGACATAACCTTCATCCACTCGTATCTTCAATTCAGTAATGTAGTCAACGATCCTAGTTTACAAGCTTATTCGTATAGGGGACGCTAAAGAATAGGGCTTCCACGGTATCAGCGTTTTCTTCAGAGGCGTCTCAAGCCACAGGAACTGATATCACTACACTTAAAATTTCTCGGGAATCACATAATTTCGAGTACCATGGCAGATGCTGAACCCAAATCCCATATAATTCGACATAATGCCAGAAAGAGACTATAATTGTGTTCATGGATAACATAAGAGTGGAAAATGGTTATGTGAGATAATAAATCAGGCTTCAAAGTTTTTTAAGATAATAGACGCTTCTGGATATGGCATTCGCGTGAGGAGCGCTTTCTTTCCAACATCATTGTCCCAACTTTTAAAATTGGTAGGGGCTCTGGTATGGTCTTGGCCAATTTCTGCTGGAAAGATCTGAGTCCTTTTATTGTTTTGCCCTGAAATATGAACTCTAAGAGCTACAGGAGCATTTTAAATGTTTTTGCACTTCCTGCAATGGGGCAATACTTCAGTACAGACTCATTCGGATGTTTCTTTCGGCATGACCAGGCCCCGTACGGTCTCTGGCTCAGACTTTGATCAATGAGGAATGCAGACAAACCCATGCGCATATCCCATATTAGTTTAAATAAGGACTAGAAGAGTAGAGGCAGTCATTGAAGTCAAATATGGTCCACCAATCTATTAATTTTTTAAAAATGAATGCACGTCTCTTTTGAAATAAGTGTCGGATTAATTTTGGCCATATAGTGTACAGAAGTGTGCAAAAAATTATATGCGGTCAACGATTTTAGTTTACTCTTCTACAATTCAAAAATGTAGTCCATGATGTTAGTATACGCTTAAACAATTGAAAACATGAATGGATGAAGGTGCTATGTTGCAATTTTTCAAATATAGTTTTTTTTTTGCATGAAAGAAGGTGTCATATCTATTTCTCACATAGCTTCATTGAATAACCCTTGATAAATCTTGAGAACCATTAAATTTATTAGATATTCAATTTGAGAGATACACACGTAACACCTTCATCCACGGAAAAAACCTGTTTTTGAAAAATTGTGACATAACCTTCATCCACTCGTATCTTCAATTCAGTAATGTAGTCAACGATCCTAGTTTACAAGCTTATTCGTATAGGGGACGCTAAAGAATAGGGCTTCCACGGTATCAGCGTTTTCTTCAGAGGCGTCTCAAGCCACAGGAACTGATATCACTACACTTAAAATTTCTCGGGAATCACATAATTTCGAGTACCATGGCAGATGCTGAACCCAAATCCCATATAATTCGACATAATGCCAGAAAGAGACTATAATTGTGTTCATGGATAACATAAGAGTGGAAAATGGTTATGTGAGATAATAAATCAGGCTTCAAAGTTTTTTAAGATAATAGACGCTTCTGGATATGGCATTCGCGTGAGGAGCGCTTTCTTTCCAACATCATTGTCCCAACTTTTAAAATTGGTAGGGGCTCTGGTATGGTCTTGGCCAATTTCTGCTGGAAAGATCTGAGTCCTTTTATTGTTTTGCCCTGAAATATGAACTCTAAGAGCTACAGGAGCATTTTAAATGTTTTTGCACTTCCTGCAATGGGGCAATACTTCAGTACAGACTCATTCGGATGTTTCTTTCGGCATGACCAGGCCCCGTACGGTCTCTGGCTCAGACTTTGATCAATGAGGAATGCAGACAAACCCATGCGCATATCCCATATTAGTTTAAATAAGGACTAGAAGAGTAGAGGCAGTCATTGAAGTCAAATATGGTCCACCAATCTATTAATTTTTTAAAAATGAATGCACGTCTCTTTTGAAATAAGTGTCGGATTAATTTTGGCCATATAGTGTACAGAAGTGTGCAAAAAATTATATGCGGTCAACGATTTTAGTTTACTCTTCTACAATTCAAAAATGTAGTCCATGATGTTAGTATACGCTTAAACAATTGAAAACATGAATGGATGAAGGTGCTATGTTGCAATTTTTCAAATATAGTTTTTTTTTTGCATGAAAGAAGGTGTCATATCTATTTCTCACATAGCTTCATTGAATAACCCTTGATAAATCTTGAGAACCATTAAATTTATTAGATATTCAATTTGAGAGATACACACGTAACACCTTCATCCACGGAAAAAACCTGTTTTTGAAAAATTGTGACATAACCTTCATCCACTCGTATCTTCAATTCAGTAATGTAGTCAACGATCCTAGTTTACAAGCTTATTCGTATAGGGGACGCTAAAGAATAGGGCTTCCACGGTATCAGCGTTTTCTTCAGAGGCGTCTCAAGCCACAGGAACTGATATCACTACACTTAAAATTTCTCGGGAATCACATAATTTCGAGTACCATGGCAGATGCTGAACCCAAATCCCATATAATTCGACATAATGCCAGAAAGAGACTATAATTGTGTTCATGGATAACATAAGAGTGGAAAATGGTTATGTGAGATAATAAATCAGGCTTCAAAGTTTTTTAAGATAATAGACGCTTCTGGATATGGCATTCGCGTGAGGAGCGCTTTCTTTCCAACATCATTGTCCCAACTTTTAAAATTGGTAGGGGCTCTGGTATGGTCTTGGCCAATTTCTGCTGGAAAGATCTGAGTCCTTTTATTGTTTTGCCCTGAAATATGAACTCTAAGAGCTACAGGAGCATTTTAAATGTTTTTGCACTTCCTGCAATGGGGCAATACTTCAGTACAGACTCATTCGGATGTTTCTTTCGGCATGACCAGGCCCCGTACGGTCTCTGGCTCAGACTTTGATCAATGAGGAATGCAGACAAACCCATGCGCATATCCCATATTAGTTTAAATAAGGACTAGAAGAGTAGAGGCAGTCATTGAAGTCAAATATGGTCCACCAATCTATTAATTTTTTAAAAATGAATGCACGTCTCTTTTGAAATAAGTGTCGGATTAATTTTGGCCATATAGTGTACAGAAGTGTGCAAAAAATTATATGCGGTCAACGATTTTAGTTTACTCTTCTACAATTCAAAAATGTAGTCCATGATGTTAGTATACGCTTAAACAATTGAAAACATGAATGGATGAAGGTGCTATGTTGCAATTTTTCAAATATAGTTTTTTTTTTGCATGAAAGAAGGTGTCATATCTATTTCTCACATAGCTTCATTGAATAACCCTTGATAAATCTTGAGAACCATTAAATTTATTAGATATTCAATTTGAGAGATACACACGTAACACCTTCATCCACGGAAAAAACCTGTTTTTGAAAAATTGTGACATAACCTTCATCCACTCGTATCTTCAATTCAGTAATGTAGTCAACGATCCTAGTTTACAAGCTTATTCGTATAGGGGACGCTAAAGAATAGGGCTTCCACGGTATCAGCGTTTTCTTCAGAGGCGTCTCAAGCCACAGGAACTGATATCACTACACTTAAAATTTCTCGGGAATCACATAATTTCGAGTACCATGGCAGATGCTGAACCCAAATCCCATATAATTCGACATAATGCCAGAAAGAGACTATAATTGTGTTCATGGATAACATAAGAGTGGAAAATGGTTATGTGAGATAATAAATCAGGCTTCAAAGTTTTTTAAGATAATAGACGCTTCTGGATATGGCATTCGCGTGAGGAGCGCTTTCTTTCCAACATCATTGTCCCAACTTTTAAAATTGGTAGGGGCTCTGGTATGGTCTTGGCCAATTTCTGCTGGAAAGATCTGAGTCCTTTTATTGTTTTGCCCTGAAATATGAACTCTAAGAGCTACAGGAGCATTTTAAATGTTTTTGCACTTCCTGCAATGGGGCAATACTTCAGTACAGACTCATTCGGATGTTTCTTTCGGCATGACCAGGCCCCGTACGGTCTCTGGCTCAGACTTTGATCAATGAGGAATGCAGACAAACCCATGCGCATATCCCATATTAGTTTAAATAAGGACTAGAAGAGTAGAGGCAGTCATTGAAGTCAAATATGGTCCACCAATCTATTAATTTTTTAAAAATGAATGCACGTCTCTTTTGAAATAAGTGTCGGATTAATTTTGGCCATATAGTGTACAGAAGTGTGCAAAAAATTATATGCGGTCAACGATTTTAGTTTACTCTTCTACAATTCAAAAATGTAGTCCATGATGTTAGTATACGCTTAAACAATTGAAAACATGAATGGATGAAGGTGCTATGTTGCAATTTTTCAAATATAGTTTTTTTTTTTGCATGAAAGAAGGTGTCATATCTATTTCTCACATAGCTTCATTGAATAACCCTTGATAAATCTTGAGAACCATTAAATTTATTAGATATTCAATTTGAGAGATACACACGTAACACCTTCATCCACGGAAAAAACCTGTTTTTGAAAAATTGTGACATAACCTTCATCCACTCGTATCTTCAATTCAGTAATGTAGTCAACGATCCTAGTTTACAAGATAATATCAGTGTTGCCAACCTTTACGGAGCGCCTCCCCCTAGCGCCATCTCGAAATCCCCCTGTTTTCCCCTAGCGCCATCTCGAAATTCCCCTGTTTCCCCCTAACACCAACTTGAGATCCCCTAGACCAGTGGTCGGCAAACCATGGCTCGCGAGCCACATGCGGCTCTTTGGCTCCTTGAGTGTGGCTCTTTCACAAAATACCACGTGCGCGCGCGCACGTACAGTGCGGTTGAAACTTCGTGATAACTGGTTTTCTTATTTCTATTTTTACATACTTAGTTGGTGTTTATGTGTCTATATCTTTAGGCGAGTGCTCTGAAGCGGCTTAATGAGAAAACATTTCCAGAAAAATTAAATGTCAACGTTTATCGTCAAGTCGTACCTTTGCATCGTGTTCTACAATGTATTACTTCCGAGAGCGTGTCCCCGCAGGAAAGACTAGACTAGTCAAAATGGCTTCGAATATAACCAACCAGCAAGTCGAAGATCTTAAATCGGTTTCAGCTTTATCAATAGCATTGACGAGTCTTGTGCCATAAATGATACAGAGCGTTTCACTTTTTGTACGATTTATTTCATCTACAGATCCTAAAGAAGAACATTTAGGAGTATTGCTACTCAAGGTCAAACACGTGGAGAGGATATAGCAAATGCTGTATTTGAGTGCATTGTAAAACATCATAATCAACTCGATAAAATTGTCTCAATTTCAACAGACGGGGCGAAAGTAACACCGGCGTAAGAAACGGGTTAGTTGCTTTTTTTGAAAGAAAAATCACGAGATACTTACAATGAGTCCTTTACCCTTGTATCCTTCATCAAGAAGCGCTTTGTGCTCAGACATTTCCAGAAGAAATTTGACAAAGTTATGGAACTGGTGATTAAGATTAACGACTCCATTATAGTAGCTAAAGCTCTTAATCATCGCCAATTTAATCGCTAATTAAAGAATTTTTAGTTGAAATGGAGAGTGAGTACGCAGATCGTCTACTGCGTAACAAGGTATGTTGGTTATCAAGAGGAAACGTTTTAAAACGCTGCGCTTCCTCAAAAACAGAAATTGAAGCATTTCTTCTTGAGAATGGTGTTCACTATTCAGAACTAACGACGGATCAGTGGATCCAAAAATTTTTTTTCTTGGTACACGTTACGTCTCATCTAAATCAGCTTAACTGTAAACTGCAAGGGAAAGGAAACACAATTTTTTCGAAGTTAGAAGAATCTATTTCATTCGGAAACAAATTATCTCTTTTGCAAAAGATTTTCATAGAGAAACTTAGATTTCACTTTCCAACCCTGTTGAAACATCGCCAAGAAATAATTCTGATATTGACATTTGCTATTTCAAAACAACACTTTAAAATATGACAGAATCTTTTCTCAACAGGTTTCAGGAAGTCAGAAACAGCAAAGCGACATTAGCTTTTGTTAAAAAATCTCTTAATACTATTGTAACAGAATTAAATTTTTCTCCCTTTAATATTGACACTGGCAACTTTGAAATGGAATTGCTGGATTTAAAAGAGTTGTGGAGCTCGAAATTTGAACGCCTTTGTGCTGATATAGAAATATTGGAGAAAAAACAAATGTGAACTTAGTTCACAGCACAAGTGGTCTGCTTTGAAAGACCTGGAGAAAGAAGATATGTTGATTTTTAACACCTGGAGTAGTATTCCTGACTCATATAATCAGCTGAAAAAACTAGCGTTTGCTCTGCTTTCCTTATTTGGGTCTATATATTCATACGAATAATCATTTTCAAGCATGAAGCTTATCAAGAGTACATTGAGAAGTCGTCTTATTGATGAGAACCTGGAATCGTGCCTAAAATTAAAAACAACATACACACCCGACTTACCCAAACTTTGCAAGGAGATGTGAGGCTATTGTTCATATTAGTGTTTGTCTGTCGTTGTCATGATTTAATTTTATGGATACCGTACAATTTAATTTTATCAATAAATAATATGGATATAAAGTATGATATCAAGTGTTATTCAACACACCTATAGTTTAACTAAGACTTAAAACTTTAAGCCAAGTTTATTAAGTTAATATTAGGGAGCGCTGTGGAGTGAAATAAGTTAATGTGCCGAGGATTGAGAAAGGTATGTTGAGATGGTTTGGACATATAAAGAGGATGAGCGAAAGGAGATAGACGAAATAAGTATACGAGTGTGGATTTGACAGATGGAAGGGGTCGACCTCAGCATACGTACTTCAATCAGATTGAGGGCGTTTTTAGCAAATGCCAGCTTAGGAGTATTAAGTTGGCCTTTGCCTATTTAAGTTAATAACAATGCACCTGCCTATATAGTTTTAAAAATTTGGCTCTCAAAAGAAATTTCAATAGTTGTACTGTTGATATTTGGCTCTGGTGACTAAATAGTTTGCCGACCACTGCCCTAGACCTTCCTAAAAGAAATTCTGGTTCCAAATAGGCATCCTATTTGAGAGATAAACTGAAATAAATAGAAAATACACACTTACATAATGAAATGGAGGTTTATTTACATTTGACATATGTATAGAACTTATCTAATAAAAAAACGCGTCTCAATTGTACATTACTGTCGATTTTTCTAATTTTAAATTTCGTCGATGTCAGGATAATTATCGAGTATTTCATCAAAGACATCGGCCTGGCTCTCATTTTGTGCTTTACTATTGCCTGCATTTTTAAAGTCATACGTATTGACGTTGAACAATTTGAGCCTACGGGTGGAAGGAACTAATTTGACACATGAACCGCAGTTCTTTTGTAGAGTAAATCTCACCATCATAATACTTTGAAGTACTTCGAGGGGCAACTTATTCCGTAATTTATTTTTAATTTCTTTGTATGTCGGAAAAGCACGTTCGACACTTGGGTTTGAAATTGGTAGTGTTATTAGCGCCATTGAAAATTTAGCGATATTTTCAAATCGCTATTTTCCCGCAGAATCAATCTTCAAATACTTCTGAATAAAATTCAACAGAATTAGCTACATTTGACTACGATTTATTTTGAAATTGAGTCCATTTTGACTCTACATCACTTTTATTGCCGTATAAGTGAGTCCGATGGAATTTCATAAAAATGTCATTGAGACTGGGTTTCACTTGAGATAATGCAACTGTAAGATGAAGATTGGACATCGTTCTTAGAACAAATAAGTTATCTGGTAATCGTTTTTGAATTTCTTGAGTCAAAGTACACAGAAATTTCTTACATCTCTCTTTGACATCTAATAATTCTTTCTCCTTGATATTTTGTGCAATAGAATGAAACTCAAAGCCAAAATACATCGC
This sequence comes from Dolomedes plantarius, assembly GCA_907164885.2. Taxonomy (NCBI): domain Eukaryota; kingdom Metazoa; phylum Arthropoda; class Arachnida; order Araneae; family Dolomedidae; genus Dolomedes; species Dolomedes plantarius. Next base: position 154,442,166 of record OU015494.1, on the reverse strand, counting down.
TGATGTATGCATTAGATGGGACTGAAAATCGAAATCCGCTAATTCAAAACATTTTTATTTTCTATCGCCGTTACGCAAAACTGTCACTACTTACTTTATCTTTATAATAATTATATTCGAATGAAATATGCAGAATTTCCGGAAAGACCAAAAAAGAGAAATACTGAAAAACACAGTAAAAGTAACACAAAACAGTCGCCACTTGCCACGTGTCGTGATTACGGCGCAAAATGATAAAATTTGTTTATGGTTGTATTTTGACCGCTTATTTTATTTCGTTTTAATGAGAGAAGGTGGCAGTAAACTTGAAATCAACCTGATTAAAATTCAACTAAAGAGTTAATTTCTAATTTTTTTAATGAACTTTAAATCTACGCTCCTAAAACCCCCCATAAAAAGGTCCCCCATAGAGAATTGCCCTAAAAAAAGTAACTTCTAAAAAATGCGCCAAAAAAATGTCCCCCTAGAAAATACCCCTAAAAATATGTTCCCCCCTCAAAATGCCCCTAAGAAAATGTGGCCCCTAAAAACACCCCTTTTCATCAAATTTACCCCCAAATTTAGGGGCAAAACCCCCAAGTTGGCAACACTGGATAATATGCACTTTTTATCATTAAGCTATTTATTTTTCTTAAACAAACATGCATAAAAATATAAAAAGTTCAATAGTACAGTTGGTTCTCTGTTTAACGACTTTCAAGGGACCGTGAAAAATCGTCCTTAAGTAGAGATCGTCCTTAAACAGAATTTGTGAAAAAATAACATTTCCCTCCCCACTTTACAGGCTTAGGACTGTCAATATATTTCTTAATATATTGGCATATTTAAAAATGTTATTTTTATTATCATCATTATTTTATTCACAAAAAGTTATTTTAAATTACATTGAAAAAAAAAGAGTACAAACAATACAATAAATTACGTTATAAAAAATTCAAAAAGTGTTGATTGCTTCATTTGCCTTGTTTTCATTATTCTCTTTTCCAGATTTTCTAAAATGTTAAATGAGTCACCTTCCATTTTCGATGTAATATAGCGTCGGAGAACATCTAGAGCAGAAATTGCATTTGTGTAAGACGGTGGCAGTGTCTCGTTTTCCGTGTCTTCAACTTCACCTTCTTCGTCTGACACTGTGTTTTCGTTTACAATATCTTCATAAATTTGTTCTACATTTCTGAAATCTGTTGTTAAAACATATTTATCACAATTGTAGAAATCTTGAATAGAAACATCCTCATCTTCAACAAGACTTCTCCATTCTTCAGGGGTAATGTCATCTTCGTTGATTTCTACATCCGTACTTTGCAGTTCCACTACAAGTTATTTGTGAATTCTAGCAACGCGAAAGCAGTTTTTTATTGTGGATGAAGAAACTTCTTTCCATGCTGATGTTATCATGTTCATTGCTTCCAAGATTGTAAATTTTCTAATTTTTATACTGTCAGCCGAATTGTTTATTAATTTCCTAATTAAAGACTTTCTGTAGTATGCTTTCACACTGCGAATGATACCCAGGTCTAATAGCTGCAACTTGCTAGTGCAATTAGCTGGTAAGAAATGGATAGTCGAATTTGTAAGTCCAGGGATATTTGGAGTATGTGCAGTGCATCGGTCGATTAAAAGTAAAACTTTTCTCTTTTCTTGATGCAATTTTGCATCAAATTTTCTAATCCAGTCAATAAAAATTTGTGATGTCATCCACGCTTTATTGTTATTGCGGTACTCACAAGGTTTCCTGGTGATATTCTTAAAACACCTTGGTTGCTTTGATTTGCCAATAACTAGTGGTGGAAATTTCTCAGATCCATCCGAATTAGTGCACAGTAAAACAGTCAATCGTTCCTTACTGCGTTTTCCACCAAAACACTTTTCTCCCATATACGTTAAGGTTTTATTAGGCACCATAATGTAGAATAGGCCCGTCTCATCTGCATTGAATATGTTCTTCTCATCATATCCATCTAATATCCCCTTCAGCACTATTTTCCATTCATCCACTATTTTTTCACTTTCGCCAGATATGCTTTTAAATACAAGCCCGTATCTTTCTTTGAACTTTGTTAGCCAACCAGCCGATGCCTGAAAATTTTGCATTCCAAATTTTTCTGCCAGAATAATAGCATTTTCTTTAAATATCACTCCGGAAATTGGAATGTTAGATGCTCTTGCTTGATGAAACCATTGCAGGACTGCCTTCTCAAACTCTTCTGATCGGCCACATTGAATTTTCTGCCGTTTGGATTTGGATCCCAAACCAAATTTTTGTGCTGCTTCAAGAATTTTCTCTTGCTAAAATGCCTTTGAAAGTAGACTCGAGTAGCTGAAATAGTCCTGCGAATTGGACTTTTGTTATTCCTACACTTTCTTTCCAGTTTTCAATAATTTTCACTTTTTCATGTAGCGTAAGATGCTTTCGCTTTGATGCCAATTTTCTCTGCTCATCTCGTATTCGTACTGGAATGAGCTCCTACACACACAATCATGAATTCTCTAAACATGAACACCCGCTTACCAGAAGGAGTGAGAGAGGGGTGCTTTTGGACAGTTCGTAAATCACATGACAACATGGTAGGTACAATACAGTGATTCCACACCCGCACTAAGAAATTCGATCCACTAGGGAAGAACGTTCGATCTTCCGAGAAACAGTAATCCCCCCCTCCCCCGGTTCTTTCCACTGCAACAAGTCTATGATTGCAAGAAACATAAAGGAAATTCCTGGTCTGTTATTGAAACCAAACTCCCCCACAGAAAGTAACCCTCCTGTAGATAAAATGTTGAAGAAAAATTTTATCATGTAAGAAAAAATCGTCCTTAAATAGAATAAAAATCGTCTTAAAGTAGAATTTTTTTACGTCGGAGGGACCGGGACCGGGAAATATCGTCTTTAAATAGAGATCGTCGTTAAGTAGAGCATCGTTAAACATAGAACCAACTGTATTTTAATTTATTTGCAGTATTTAATCTATTTAGTAATCTGAGATAATTAATCATTGGCTAGTTTCAGAATACATAGTCTATTATAACTGATGATGAATGACATGCGTGGACGTTAAATGCAATCATTTGGTATTATCTCTAAAAGTTTGATTTCCTTGTCCATAAACCTAATTATCTAAATTACCGTAGTGGTTACAAAATTAGAAAAGAAATAAATGTTAGAAAAATATTTCAATATATCCGAGGGAATACTTTTAAAGAAAGGCATATCAATCCCTGACATATCTTTGCAAATATAAAAAATATATCACAATATATCAGAATGTTTAAAAGAATATTCGCTTATCTTAATTAAATTATTCTTAATTTTCATTAAATTATTCCCATTTTCTTCTTCCTGTATAAAGAAGTTATTATTAAAGCCGAATTCACTCCCCAAAAAATTACTTTAAAGTTGGCAACTGGTGCCGATAAATACAGACATAATACTACAATTTTCTGTCGCACAGGAGTCCAACATAAATGCAGGCGAATTTATTTGCCACTTCATCACATGAAATGTATTGTGTTTTAAGTATCAGTGTTTTAAGCTATTTGACAACGATGAAAAGGATTGTACATAAAAAGCATAAATAACTTTCCTATGAACAATTGTATGCTGCCAGAAAATTCTTACAATTTCTTCAAAGTGACATTTTTAAAGCTTTTTCAAACGTGCAATGTGTGTTAAAATCGCAAGCATTTTATTTATTGTAGTAAACTATAAATAACTGCTCGGAATGCTTTAAATCGAGAAAATTCTTGAGGAAAATTAAATATATTTACATTGGCCATGTGAGGATCGTTCTGAAAGAGGGAAAGAAATAAAATTCAAAACTGAATATCTTTTAAACAAAATCAATGAAAACTGAACTAAAATACTAGATGCATTGAGATCACAGATATAGTATATTTTATATTTTCAATATATTGATAAAAATTTAGAAAACATAAAATCTGAAAAAGAATAGGGATATTTTACAAGACAAATGTGTTGTAAAAAAAAACAAAATATGTAAGATTTTCTATTGAAATTCAAAAATGAAAACTAGATCAAATGTAAAATTCAGATCTAGAACATTTAATGACGTCTTGTTTTACAAATCTGAAAAAAACTGAGACATAACTCTTTCACATTTATTAAACACATAAGCTGATAATCCCGCAAAGTGTGAAAAAGTTTTAAAATTCAAAGTTTAAAAAATACATAGATTTCATATATTTTACGCATACAATAAACCCAAAGAATTTGTGAAATTTCGTGTGTTGCATGCTTTTTAAAATACGGTGTATTCATTTGTGATTAAAATTATTAACCTTTTTAGAAATTGTAGCAAATTAAAAATGACATTCGAAATATCAGACATTAATTTACGTTTCTGTGATTTATATGCAACAGAATCTTTCTACTGAATGGAAAATGTTAGGAAAAATTTGTATCAATATTAATGATTGTTTGATTTCCTTTTTCTTTATGTCAAGAAACAGATTCGTTGTTTGTTAGCATAACAGTTTTCATCTCATAAATATTTATTTCAATGCGAACGCCTTTGTGTTATTTTAATTTATTCCCCAAATTCTATGAAAAGATTTGAACCAAACGAGAGCTTAGACAAAATAAATTTCCATAAGTGAGAATTACGTAAATGAGAGTTATATATATATATCTGACGTGGGCCTAATATACCTAAAACAGTTTGGATTAAAAAACAACTTCCAAGTATTCCATAATTAATAAACTTGACTTTGAAATAAAAACCTGCTACCAGCTTTTGAGATCTCTGATTCATCAAAATATTCTTGAAGATAATCTGTAGACTCGACCAATAATTTTAGTATAATTTTCTTTTCACTTGGGAGTTATTCTTTCAGATATTATAATGAAATTCTTATATAATTTTGAAAGAACGATAGTATGAATGAAGAATTGTTATTTTTAGTAATATCATTAATACGAAAAATTAAGAAGTTAATTAAGCTACTGGTTTGCATCTAGTTATCTGAAATTTCGCAGAAACTTCATTTTAATAATTATAGTCTTTAAATTTTTACAACATTGATAAAACAAATTTCCTTGGTCTTTCTATAGTTCGCATGTATCTCTAATTTCAATAAGTTCTCTAGACAAGGTAATACGTAAGACAAACATTACGTAATAAATCACTGCTCCAGAATAATTTAAGTAGATGTCACCCACTCTAATTTAAAAAACATGCTTTCCAGTATTTAAAACTACTATTGTTGAACTAATTTTTTTAAGGACCAGAAATAACTTTAGATATAAGTTTTGTTATCAGACCTGGGGTTATATTTTAAAAACTCAGTTCGCATTCTCTTAATATACAAACTATCAGAACAAAAACATCTAATTCCTTATTTGATATGAGATAAATCTGTTGAGAAAATGTAAAGAATTTAATTTGTTTTCATTGGAGACTGCCCCGTTTGTTAGATAATAGTAAACATATTGGAATAACATAATTGCTGATCCTCTAGAATACGCCCTTTTGTGAATAAGTGTTGCTGAATTAGAGGAAAAAATTCACTTTAGATATTCCATAATCATGTTAAGTATGTGTGACAGGTGTAACTTATGTGCGAATTCTAAAATTTTCTCTGAAGACCGAAATTATCGTAAATCTTCATTCAACAACAGTAGCATCAACTTTCCGCTCTCCTCTTCTTCCTCGTATATTTAATTGAAAATTAGGCTATCTCCTTTTAATTTAAAATCATGTTTAAAAATTATGAAATTTCTTTTGCATGGCAAACAGCTTTTACAGTTAGTTACTTAAGATGCGTTTTTATGATACATGTTTTCATACGAAAGATTTTTTTACTTTGTAAAGGATAAACTTAAAACACATGAAACCCACTTTATAGAAATTCCAAGGTATATAGGTAATAAGGGAATCACCATCTGATTTCTGGTACTAATCGGAAGGCGGGGCTTAATTACTCTGATTCTAAAATTGTTTACTCCACTAATTCGGATTCTGAATTAGATATTTCATCAGAAAGCTAAACTATGTATGCTAATTCACTGGAATTTGTTGGAGACCTATCCATCAGTCACATACTGCCTACTGGTTTTGGATGAGTAAAATATTGCTTTTAGATCATCTTTCTTAACTCATTCTCTTTGTGTTTCGTCTAATTTCTTTCACAATTCTCATTTATTTTGTTTTCCCTTTTTCCCCGCTTGACTTTTTAACGTAGGATTACGTTCTTCCATAACGGTCCACGGTAAAGCAAAATTTCAGACGTTAAAACCGTCGTCACGAGTTATAAATCAAGAAAGGCAGAATATTTATTCTGACATATGTGACTTATTTTCATACCATCGAGCAATCCTGCGTAGGGTTATGACTCATCCATCTCTTCGTATGTAAGAATTTTATTGCTAAAAAAAAGAAAGTAAGCAACGATAAGTAATCCTATTTTAATAACCCGCGGTAGTTTCGTTAGGAGAGACTACCTGAATTTTTTTTCCTTCATTTTCTATCATGTGATTTTCAGCATGTAATTTGTTGTTTTTTGGTGATTGTTTTTGTTATTTTTCTGCTAGGGAGACACTTTTGCTTAATAGTCTTTTCTGTCTGCCTTCTTCCCGTGTGATATTTACGACTTTGTGTCTTAAATATTTAAATAATTGTGTTAAATAGTTGAATAGTTTTACATCTGCAGTTTTACTTACAGTTAGAACGAATGTTTCTCTGCTTGCTGAAGCACGATATCAGATTATTTCAAACTGCTCTCAAATACATACATTCGCATTTTAAAAAAATTATTTTCAACATACATGTCCTTGTGAGCACCAATTTTCTGTTATGTCCTGTATATTTTTAAAGAAATTTAAGCGAATTTGAAAGGAAGAAGTAATAGTTAATAACGGAATCACCATCTGGTTTCTGGTACTAATGGGATTATTCAGTACTTTCCGAATAATGGTTAAAAGTATGTTTTATGTTTCAAACAAGATAGTTGATTTCTTATTATATTTCTTAATGAATATTATATTTTAATCAAAATATATTTTTATATAATAAATTAAACTGTTGTTATTTAAAAATATTTTTTTTACCTTTTATGTTAGGATATTTAAATATTTATGTAGATGGGGAAAATACTGAGAAAGATACGGAGAATCTAAAGAATTTAGTACAGAACACTTGTGATAAATGACAAAAGAATCGAAATTTGTATGAAGAGTTTAGAATAAGGCTGGAAATCCTTCAAATAAATGAAATAAACAGGAATGTCACCATAGAATCTAATAATGCATAGAACATTTTTTTGCCCGACAGGGAGTCATGTGGTGGAATTCAGAATTCATTGATGTTATCGCCTCTTGGGCAATGGGGATATATTGCAGGAGAAGAATAAGTAGGTTTTTATTTTATATGACTGCTTTTATAGTCTTTGGAAATAAAAGTGACCATACATTGTTTGTCTAATAATTTCTTAATAAGTATTTGACCAATCAATTCAATGATGTTTATTTCACAATTATATTGCTGATAGTCTGAAAATAAGACTATATATATATATATATATATATATAATATGCATAAGTTTTTCAACATTTATTTGCAAAGGCAGTTTTGCTCTTTGAATGCATATATACTACAGGGACAATTAAAAATATATATAATGTTAATATCAGATGCAATTGAACATGAATATAGAATTCTTAGAAATGTTTCAGTTTTCAAAATTTCAAAAGGCAGAGACATTTTAAGAGTTTCTAGACGGTTGTTATAAAAAATCATTTTTATTTGTTTGAAAATGCTTACAAAAATATTGCGCTGTATGCAATAGACAAAATATAGAAAAAATTGTAAATTTATAATACCAGTTGCATGGATAGTGTTCGAAATTTCATACATTTAAACGGCTCTCTTAAAATATGAAGCTTCTTAAAATTCACTTAAAACTCAGGCTGATTTGTCTAGAGAAGTTTTATAGTATTTAGTATTTCACCTTCGAAAATTCTCATTAATGTTTTTCGATGTCATATATATATATATATATATATATATATATATATATATATATATATAATATATATATTTATATTATATATATATATATATATATATATATATATATATATATATATATATATATATATATATATATATATGTATGTAATATATCCATTACATCCTTAAATTATACTCTAAAAGAGAAACTAGATCATATTTGCATGGCTGGAGCTAGACTCAGCCTGAAAGGAATAAAAGGAAATTTAGAAGGAGTCGGGTCGAATCGTTTATTAGAGCGACAAAAGTACGTCCGTTCATTTCAGAAGACGGCTCAGAAGTTAATATCACCTTCCAACCTTACGCTCGAGAGGCGAGATACATGTAACTATTATTTTGTAGGGGCAGCAGAATTTGGGGCTCGCGATGTGGACCCACTCTCCTGAATCCGAACATGTACACGTGTAGAAATGCAAAAGCATCGATTCATGGGAAGTTCTGTTGCTAAGGCTTTGTAGCGATAAAGTAATGTTATTGGGGATTGGATTTAGGAAATGGAATTTAAATGCTAGAATGGAGGGCATAATATTTAATATACTACACACACACACACACACACACACACACACACACACATATATATATATATATATATATATATACAGAGGCTATTCGCACATATTTTAGACGATTTTGGTAAGCGATAATAAAAAATCATTTGCTGCAAAAGAAATAATTGCAATTGTACTATGTTTTTAAAAGTCAAAATTATCGTCTGCGGCTTGAAAGTTTTGTTTTCATTCAAAATGGCGTTTTTAACAAAGCAGTGGTTCGAAGGCTACATTTATGCTCTTTCCGAAGAGAAAGCATACTCCGTTATCCAAAAACGATGTGAGAGTCATGGTTTTGTGATATCTAAAGCGTCGATAGGTAATATCGTCAACAAGAAAGGAAAAAAAACGTCAGATTGGAGCCTCAGGTGGGACAAATATTCCAAACAAGTATCCAAGGAAAAAACGGTCATCTTCGACTATTGCAAAGGTACGCTGTTTAATGTTAAAAGAAAATCCCCCTAGTCAAAGGACAGTTACAAAATCATTAAAATGCTCGGTGTCCACTGTAAACAAAATGATAAACGTTGATTTAAATCTTAAGAAAGCGAAAAAACGCAATGTGCATCGTCTTCTTCCAAATCATATCGCTGAACACAGGACACGATGCAGAATTCTATATGAGAAACACTTATCCAAAGAAAAATGGAAAACAATTGTCACAATAGATGAATCATGGGTGTATTTAAATTATTTCAACAAAAAAAGAACCATTTATTATCATAAAAGGGGAGAAAAAAATTTAAGTACATGGTTCAAAGAATCGAAAGAAAGTTTTTCTAAGGGATTCATGATTGTTGCTGGTTTTTCTTATAATGGCAAGTTAAAAATAAAGAGAGTGGAAAAAAATGTCAAGATTAACTCCAAATACTATCAGGAACATATTTTATCGCCAATTTTTCTGAATGAAATACCATCGCTTTACCCACAGTACCATCAATCTGTGAGACTCCATCAGGACAAAGCTAGCAGTCACACATCAAAATCCACTGTAAATTTCCTAAAAGAAATGGAACAAAAAACTGGTATAAAGGCCATACCCTTCACTGATATCTCTACTAAATCTCCCGATGTATCACCTATAGATTTTTGTGCTTTCGGACTTTTAAAATCTGCATTATCCAAACGTCGTCCCAAAACCCTTACAGGACTCTGGAAAGCTGTTCAGGAGGAATGGGATAGAATACCTCTTCTGACACTTCAAAAGGCATTATTATCCTGGAAATTGCGGTGTCGAAAGATAGTTCAGAATAAGGGCTGTCAAATAGAACATTTAAAACACAAGAATTTTATGTAATTTAGTTTCGTGAATACAATATACATCGTATAAAAAATGTGTGAACAGCCTCTGTATATATACAGTGGAATCTCGAACGATCGTTTTCCAGTATGTATCGTTTATTTCACTCAGTTCCGAATAAATTCCACAGAAAACAAGCAAAAAAGACCGCATGGATCGTTCCTCCATCCATCGTTTTCCCGCAATATTCGTTCAGAATATCGCAGCTTTACATTAATTTATCGGATCGATCATATTTTGATAATAACTGAAACTGAAATATAAATGTCTAGATTGAGCTAGAATGACGCTCTAATTAAACAATGAGCAGAACATTTGAGATGCACGGTCTCGTATTTTTGTTCTCTCTTGTTTAGCCTGGTTTCCACTACCATTATTTGTTCGTCGTTGGTGTTCCTTAATTCTTTAGCCCCTGGAGTACCCTATTTTCGGCAACCCATTCCAAATTCACTGACTATTGAACATTTCTGTTCTTATCAGCAATGGCTCACAGTCAGCTTTTTTGTTGGCCTGGGGATGGAGGTGCCCTGGTGTTTGGTCTAGTGTGTGAGAAGTTTCTGATTACTGCAGTTCTACACTGGCCGGTGAGTGTTTCACCCGGAAGCAGAACTTCCTTGTGATCTTATGTCGGACCCCATCCAGTGCAATGGAATTGTTCTAGTTACAAACGATTCACGGCTGCCGCTTCTTTATACTCTCACACAATAACCGATACCGAAAATAATGCAATTTGCAACACAAAAAATTATTGTTTACTTGTGGTGAGAAAACCGCCAAAAAACAAACGACGATTAAGTACTTTTATTTGAATCAAAATTCCTGTGTATCTATGTGTATTTCTATTTTTATTATTATCTTGGATTTCAGTACAACTTTGTAATTTTATCTTCAGTTACACTACGGGTATGTATGCATTTATGTATGTGAGTAAATATATTTTAGGGATATAACACTTTAAGGTATGTTAATACTTTTTTGTATGTTCCCGCATCTATCGTTTTCCCGCATCCATCGTTTAGTTCAGTCGGTCCCTTCGAAAACGATAGATCGATATTACACTGTGTATGCATATATATATATATATATATATATATATATATATATATATATATATATATATATATATATATGTATATACACTCGGTCACAAAATAAATATATGCAATCAAAAGGAAACGAGCTACTATCAAGAAACTTAACATGTATGTAGTGTATGAGGAGATAAGCAAATAATTACAAATTCAGGAGAACAGACCGTTTTATTAAGAAGATATAGCATGAAAAAGGTTATAAATCAGTAAGTAGTAAATCCACCTCTGGCAGCTATGCAAGCCGAAACACAGCGTGGCATCGAATCAGTGAGGTCTTCTATGACCTCATGCGAAAGATCATGCTATAATCTTTGCAACTGGGCAGTTAATTCACCAGTATAACGGGACGGCTGCAGTTGCCTTCCAAGCACGTCCCTGACGTGCTCTATTGGCGAGAGGTCTGGTGATCTGGTAGGCCATGGGAGTACGTCATATCCTTGAAGACATTGTTGGGAGAGTCGCGCAGTATGTGGAAGAGCGTTGTCTTGCTGATAATTTATCAGCAAGGGCACCTGGGCGACTTTATAACATAAGCAGTACAACTGGAGTTAAAATCTCGTCCACTTAACTGCGTGCCGTCAAGCTGTGTTGAAGGACGACTAGAGGTGATCGTGTGTCCCAACAAATCGCTCCCCACACTGTCACACCATATGTAATCGCCGTATGCCTCTCGACAACAAATGCCGGATCGGATAGGTGGCCTGGCCACCTCCAGACGCGTATGCGTTGGTTATCAGCATTGAGACTGAATCGGGATTCATCGCTGAAGATCACACGCCTCCAGTCTATCACACTCGAGCTTGCCCGAGGTCGGCAAAAATACAATTGACACTGTCTATAATGTGGGGTCAGTGGTAGGCGTCTTAATGGACGTCGGCTCCTTATACCTCCTTCGGCCAGTTGTCTTCGAATGGTTTCCTTTGATATCGCCGGATATCTGGAAGGTGGTAAATGGCGTCAATCCGATTCTAGCGACGATGTTATTGAGGACGTGGTCGCTCTTATGATTGCGCGATCCTCGCGCTCATTTGTGTTCCTGGGACGCCCTGCTTCTGCGCGACGATAGACTATCCCTTCCGTGATCCTTTATTGCCAACAACGAGTAACTACCATATCGCTCCGACCGAGGCTGCGGACGATACGCCTGTTCGACCAACCTGCTTCTCTGAGGCCTACTATACACCCCCTCTCAAAGTTCGACAATTGTTCGTACTGTCGACGGTTACGTCTCAGAGACATCTCTAGTCACAATTCCGTCCATCCAAGTCAACAGATTTGTTTGAATAATCCTATTGCACGAGCAATCATGCTTTTAAACTCTCCCAGCTGCGCATCTCATATGAGCATAGCGTGCTTACTCTTGCCTCATTGGCTTCGAAAATTTAGGAATTTGAATATCTGTTACCACACTGCATTCCTGTCAAGTGTCGTGATAGTAGCTCGATTTCTGCTGGGTACATATATTTTTTTGTGACAAGAGTGTATATATACATATGATATATGTATATATATGAGGTTATACTGTCTAGATTACACTACCAATTTATTGTAACAAGGTTTTTTTTAGTACTGAGTTATATAAACAGTTATATAATCAAAAAAACATCGCATATATATATATATATATATATATATATATATATATATATATATATATATATATATGTGTGTGTGTGTGTGTGTGTGTGTGTGAATAATCCAATGCATATGGGAATTTTGCAGTTTGTGTGAAAAAAATGCCTTTTAGAAGATTTTTCATTTCAGGTAATATTTTGGCATATCAAGTTGTAAGGTATACACAAGATTCGATTCACAAGAATCGAACTTTTGAGTGAATTAAAGAAGCTGCTTTAGATATGCTAATTTCGGCATACGCGCTTAGTATAAATACCACGCAGCGTCATTAAAAAAGGGGGGGGGAGGTTGTTAAGGTTGAAAAGGTGTTATCCTACGCTAGTGCTTAGCGGGCCAGAAGTTTACATGGCAGTACTGCTGGTTTGACTTACTGTTCGTGAGTATAGAAAATATATTGTTCTTGAAAGCTGTATTTATATTCCGTACAGGTGTACCTATGCTTATTGCTGTAAAAGCCAATTATATGTGCAACGAATTCAATAAACATTGTTTCATGTATAAACTGTGTTTGTTTCAAATTCAGATAGAGTGCCACTTCAAATTATATACACCCAGGTCTGGGTAGAAGTGAGCATAGAAACTCTATACTGGCGCCCGAAAGATATATATACCCTGGTAGTTAGCGTTAAATTTGTAACGAACAACATAATTGAAATTAAAAACTGTGTACTGTGTACGTATATTGATAAAATTGTTGCAAGTACTTATATAATATTTAAAAAATGAGTGTTGTAGAACAAAATCCTGCTGGAAATTTTCCTCGGGTAATTATGGTTCAGCAAATTGCGCCATTCGAAGCCACCTTCAATGGCGGCCCCTCAAGCCAATTCCTAAAGAAAATTGAGCATTACTTTCAGCAACAATGCACCCCAGAGGGGGATAAACTTAAAATTGCTCTAGCCGCTTTAAGAGGTAGTGCATTTCAGTGGTACACATGCATGCAAAGCAGTAATCTGATTTTTGACTATTTGTCATTCAAGCAACAGTTTCTTAGCGTTTTTCCAAAGACCTTTAATCAAAGTGAAATTGAAGCGGAAATTTATTCGCTAAGGCAACGTGAAGGTCAGTCTGCGTTAGATTTTGCTACGGAAAAGATTTCCAAGTGTGAGGAATATTTAGAAGGGGTGACGGAAGCGATAATCTTAAAAATAGTTATCCAACGTTTGAAGCCAAGTGTTCAAGATTTTTTAGATAATCAAACAATTACAAGCAAGGTTACCCTCCTTCAAGCTTTAGCTAAACATGACAATAGGCATTTCTTCGCTACCCCTCACCGTCATTCAGGTACGAGAAGTTTTATACAGCCGCGCCAAAATTTTTCGCGAGTTTCAAACCAGCAGCGTAAGCAGTACCGCAGGCAAAATAATAGAAGCGCACGGCGTTATAATGAAATTAGTGCACTTAAAGAAAATAATATGGAAGCACCTTACTTGCACTGGCAAGTTGATTCACATGATATGGTTCAACCTGTTGAAACTGTTTGGTCAAATGTATTATTTTGTCCGAGCAGTAATCATTATTTTGAGAATAGTGAAAGTCAGGGTATTTTTGTGGCTTATAAAGAAAGTGAGTCTAGCTGGAATGATGAGGTAATTCCAGTACAAATTTCTGAAAATAGTGCCGATACTAATGCTAGTGGTTTAGAAAATAAATCATCGGACACTTCTATTAATGCTATACCTGATATTATTAATGCTATACCTGATATTATTGATGCTATACCTGATATTTTAGATGATATTCACACATCTGTTAATGAAGGAAATTCAGTAGATGACGAAGTATGCGTTACGGCAGTTAGTGAATACTTATTAGTTGACGATAATAAAAATTCTTTAAACGATATTAGGAACTCGCTAGGTAATGATATTATTTGAAGTTCCCAGCCGAATGGGGATTGTGTAGGCCAGGTTGATAATATGGTTTTAAATAAAGTACATGAAAACCAGACTGAGAATCAGGATGAAAAGTTGACACAGAGTTATACTGTAAGTAGTTTAGCTGATGCTTCGGAAGTTATAGACGCAGGTTGCATTAAAACGCACCAGTACGAAAAGCTTAATCTTCCTAAAACTGAAGCAGTGTTAAAGAATTTAAATGATAACGATTCTGATATCGCAAGTTTCAAAGAGACTTTTTCGTCAAAAGAGGATAAAACTAAAGTTAAGGGGGATAAAAAACGTGAAAAAGTGCCTTCAGGTTCCAGCATTAAAACTGCAAATACTGAAGTAATTAAGGCGGTAAACAAGGAGTCGTATGAGCACAAATACGAAAAGCAGAGTCAGGTTGTTGAAAAAATAGAATCTGCATTAAAATCTAATACCGATACAAGCAAAAGTACGAAGAAAGGTAAAGTGTGCATTACAAAAACTCCATCAAAGGATGAATGCGTCGCTGATAAGGTACACAAGGTTATCAAAAGGAAGAATGATAATTTTAAAGTTCCTTTGCATAAGTACAGGAAACGGAAGATTTCTGCCGCCCAGCAAGGTTGGCCTCCTCCCAAGAGACCTCCTGTCCATCGTCAGGCCGGACCAGCGCCTCAGGACCAACGACCTGCTGCACGAAGGATGCCCACACGGTCAACGAACCCCTTTACTAGGACTGCGACCATCAAGAGAGGTTCCACGGATTGGACAGACTGGTGCAAGGAAGTTGCTGCATTCATGAGGAACAAGTCTTGTATCAACTTTCTTATTCTAACTCCCACCCTTTAATAAAACCGAACCAAATTGGTTTGAAATTCCCCAGTGTATATACTGTGTAAACATTTTGAGGGGAAGGGGTGAGCCACTGAAAAAAAATACGGCATACTGTTGTTTTATAAATTTTTGAAGGGGACATGTAGTGACTAGGAAAAAAATACATACTGCACAGTATACCAATTAACCACTAATGTACTAACTTCACAAAAAAATAACACATGTACATTATAAATTGGGGGAGAGCAGATACAAACAGTCAAGAAATGTCATGCTGTGCAATTGTGTTGACAATTTTAACTAAAATAAGTTTTTTAGGGCGCAGTTGGCATCCCAGTATCCGCAACTCTGCAAATCCACTGTTTGATGCTGTCACCTGGACCCTTCGGGGTTAGTTTTGTAAAATGGTAGTGGCGTTTTTCCCCCACACAACGTGTGGAAGGTTTTTTGGCTTTGCCACCCATTATGTAAAAAGTCAGACCAGCACGCGTTTTCAATTAGTTAACTGAAGCCGTTCAGACCTCAGTTACCTAATTTTTTTTTCGAGGGAGGCCAGTGTAAGGTATACACAAGATTCGATTCACAAGAATCGAACTTTTGAGTGAATTAAAGAAGCTGCTTTAGATATGCTAATTTCGGCATACGCGCTTAGTATAAATACCACGCAGCGTCATTAAAAAAGGGGGGGGGAGGTTGTTAAGGTTGAAAAGGTGTTATCCTGCGCTAGTGCTTAGCGGGCCAGAAGTTTACATGGCAGTACTGCTGGTTTGACTTACTGTTCGTGAGTATAGAAAATATATTGTTCTTGAAAGCTGTATTTATATTCCGTACAGGTGTACCTATGTTTATTGCTGTAAAAGCCAATTATATGTGCAACGAATTCAATAAACATTGTTTCATGTATAAACTGTGTTTGTTTCAAATTCAGATAGAGTGCCACTTCAAATTATATACACCCAGGTCTGGGTAGAAGTGAGCATAGAAACTCTATAAAGTTTACTACTAGTATGTATCATATATGTATCATATATATATCATATAAATAAAAGAAGACATTCCAGTATTCTTTTCAGTTAGTATATCTTTTCAAATGCATTCAGTTAGTAAATCTTTTCAATTAGTATGTATCTTCATTTAACATCGCTTTTCAAAAATAGAGGTAATACTGTCTAGATTACACTACCAATTTATTGTAACAAGGCTTTTTTTTGGTACTGAGTTATATAAACAGTTATATAATCAGAAAAAATCGCTGAAACTTATTGGTTCATCATAAACTTCATATTGAGATAAAAGTATTAAGTAAATCTATGTTCTGGATATTTTTTAACAATATCTATTTGGGATTAAACGTCTTAAAGATTTTAGATAGATATATTTGCATTAGTTTTTTGAACCTTGATTATTTGGCATAGTGTGAAATCTGCATTGTTTAATTGACCACAGCTCTTTGCATTTATTTAACTACAGAGAAATCGGAACATTAGCTAAATAAGTATTCCGATTGGGAAAGAAAGTATCAACTGCCACTTAATACTAAGCGGAAATCGGTAGATTTTCGGGTATGTTCTGATAGACTGTTTCATTTGCAGTCATTTCCCTGTCTCATCTTTGACTAAAAATATAAAAATATTACATGTGCTTACAAAAGAATTAAAGTCAGGCCATTGACGACACAGAAAACAGTTTACAATAATGGAATTAATTATCCCTTATATATGCTATTTCATTCTAAAATTTTTCTATGTAATTAAATGGATAAATAATCTTAATATAGTTATTAATTTTTAAAGTTTCTTAAAAATAAAAAGTAAAGAGAGTTGTTTCATTGATTTCCTAATCTCGTGTTCATATTCCTGGGTAAGAAACTTCTTTTAATATGCAGAAAAATGTAAGTGAATTTTGGGGTAACATTGAATTGTTATAGCTTCTCGATTTGTTTAATGGTTATTCAGTTGAATATCTAGGATATATAAAATGTTTAGAGTGGATTTGAATTTCGATGTTTGCAATTAAGTGAGTGGTTCTTCGAGAAGGTTTTCAATGTCCTTCCTATCACTTAAATTGTACTCCATCTGTTCCATAATAAAAGTAGCAATTGATGAATTTAATTTTTTCCCATAATAATAGTATCTAAAGAATTTTAAATAGAACGTAACATTTATTGTCAAAAACTAGATTAAATTAAACAATAAATTAAAAATGTCACTCCTACTTTTTATTTTTAGTGTTCAGATAGTTTCTGGATTTTTCATTAATTTCAGAATAATGTAGATTTGAGAACATCAATAGTGTGAGCTGCTCATCTTATGGTGCCTCTTATGGTGTTGATTTTATGGTTTTTCTTCTGATGCATCAAGAACTGGACAATCCCAACTCGATCTTTGCTTGAAAACTCTTTTCTTTTCATCTTATTTTTACAATAGGTTGATATTCAACTGAAATAAAACAATTATTTCGATCAGCGGATGAAATTAGAAGCATAGTTATAATTCCTAATAATTATGTTAACCTAAAAATTGGAAGATGTGTCAAATCAAATGACAGATGTCATGGAACATTGATTTTGATTGAAGGCTTTGCAATGTTGCTCTACAAAATAACTTACAGCTGCATTCGCCAATAATTCTCGTTTAAATATTCACTTGCTACTATTATTATGGGACAGAGGGAGTATATGTCTATCCCATGTACGAAATTATCTTATGAAAGGTACACTTACCCTAGGACAGAAAAGCTTCCGTTTTCCTGTCACATTACTCTTGTGATTTCCTTATACATTATCGATCCGTCGATAAGGGATAAGGGATATGTTTAAGTAAAAAAAAAATATGTTTACAGTGACGACAGTATTAAATGATCCAGTTTCAGTGTCAGAGATATCTGAAATTCAGCATTAGTTCAGTGGACATTTGGCTCTCAATTCACTAAATTGTTGACAGACATAGAGGAAATGTTCCACTGTTTGAATTTCTCCACATTGACACTTATCATCCTTTTGATGGAACCTAAGACAAAGTAAAAAAAATACAAAGTAAAGTTTCTTCATTGTCATTGAGAAACCATGGAATGGGAGCATTCGCAGCGTTGTTGAAACTGGAATGGGAGCATTCCCAGCGTTGTTGAAACTAGAGTAGTTGAATAAAGTTAATACTTAATAACTTAAAGTATTACTTAAGTTAATACTAGTTGAATAAAGTCTGATTTACTAAATCATTACAAATAAAAATATGTAATCCTGTCTTCCACCTCCTAATACCTGGTGGCATGTTAACTCTACGGAATAATTTTATATTCAATACATACAGCTAACTGTAAACTGTAGATGTATACTGTTATATTTTTTATGGCATTCTATTTTACACCATAAAAATTATGCGTACTTTTATTTATAAATTATCAACAACGTTTCTTGAATTTCATATAAGCAGTCAAAGAGAATAAACATTTTTGGGTCGACTCGACATCAATAGAATATGATACAGTAAGAATCATAGAACCGCTATTATACGTATAGTTATAATCTAATGATGGTTTAATGGTAATCGTTCTCATTGAAATAAAGAATCTGCGCAGTATTTTCAGCCTTGTTGCAATGATACTTTGAAGAATTAAGCTAGTTATTGTTAATGCTTGCAAATAAAAATATATTATCTAATCCTCCATCTCCTTGTTTCTGTCTTTAAATTAGCTCTTATTTCAGATGCACTGAGGTATTCTAATTCCTATTTCTGTTCAAACAGAACAATTTTGAAAACTCCTGCAGTATTTTTAATGAGTTATTCGGTCTTATTTTATCTATTTAAAATGTCTTATTTTAATTATAAAATGTCGTGCAAAATAAATAGCTATTTACAGTATCGATTGAGAGTTTTGTGTTGAGGACATGGAATTTGCCCATTTTATTCGATTTTGTTAAAAGCGAATTTGATCGTAGTCATAGTGAACTTAACAAAAAAACATTGTCCATAATTTATTCAAGCGACTTTTGTAAGGAAGACACTTGTTCAACGAACTGGAAAAAATGAGTTGGACAGTGATTAAGTATCACGTCGATTTACTTTTCAATTGTTAACAAGATGGTTGGAACCCAAAACGGAGCAAAGTTACAGGATACAGAAAAATTTCACAAAAAATTTTATGAAAGTAGTCAATACAACTTTATTTTATGTTCAGAATTTGTATTTGCTCCACTTTAAAAAATATTTTTTATTTATTAACAACTGTATATTCACTTTTTTAATTAATAATAAATAACCTTATAAATATATGAAACGTCTTTACATAGCACATTAAAATTTACAAAATTTATACTACTTATACTTATTACAATAATTTATACTACATTAGAGTTGTCTGTTAAAAATTCAAGGATATCCTTCGATTGATTAGAGATGACATGTTTTTAAGCTACTCATTTGTTTAATTTATCATAAATAGATTTATCATCATCAAAAATTTTTATATCTTCCGCTTTTAGTAATATACCGACAGCAAAACCTTAAAACCAATTGGTCGATTTAACTTAAACCTTTAGATTTTAGGTGTATTTACTTATCAAAGTTGTTTTGCGTACTATCTAGGTAGCTGTAAAAGAATGTTCGTCTTACACAGTTTTCCCTATCAATTTACTCAAATAAGGCGTACTTTTAATTAATCAGTTTATATATCAGGGGTACATATCATTTTAATCACTTACTATTTTGGGAATATAAATAATTAAAATTCCTATTTCCCTTATTAGTTATAACAACCCTTTTCAAAATTTTCTCAGAAACATCCCAATTTATTTCCCGCTATTACATAAGCATAACTCTCAGCTTTACGGCGAGGTAAAAAAGAAGGCTCAAAACTCAGATTGCATTAAAATTTTAAACTTTTTACAAAATGAAGGCTTATGAAAGAGTACTATGCAAATTTATGCTGGAATATTGCGTCAGATTTATTAATGTAATGTATTAAGAGTTCTGGTATATATTATATTTAAATTATGGTTAATTTTTTTTTCTTTTTACATATTGATAAATAAGACCATTTATCTTTCCATCAAAATTTAGCTGCAAAATAATATGTAATTTATTTCATCAAACATACCTATTTATAATGCAATAAAAGATAAAAATATTATTAAAAACTGAAAGAGTCTTATAACTAAAGGGGCTAGTTGATTAATGCATTGATATTAACCTGAAATAGAATGCTTTAATGCATCTCTTATAGTAACGTAATATTTTAGTCAGAACTTATGAAAAATGGGCTTATTTCATTGGTAGCTTATTGCTTATTTTGTTCTCTTAATTGTAATTATTTCAGAATCTTTTACACAATATCACTTTCTCATGGTTCAAAAAGGAAGTTGGTTTAGGCAAAATTTACGAGCAATGATCAATAACATAGCAGTAAGAGCTGCAGATAAAGGTTTTGTCTTATAGGAGATTAGGGGTAAAGGAATAATCACCTTATAGTCATATATATATATATATTATATATATATATATATATATATTAATCAGATATCTCAATTTATTTGTTCCAAATTGGTAACATTATAGAAAGATTTGCGAGTTTAAATGTTTCTCGATGTGTAATCACCATGATTATTACTTCATTGTATCAGAGGAACTTTTGTGGGGTTATATAGAACTAATGCAGTAATTATAAACTTCTCACAAACAATCTCATTTGTTCCCAAATACCTCTCAAAAGAACATATGTTTTTGTCTCTAAAATATTATCTATATTGTTAACTTAGTGTGTACTTAAAATATGTAATTTCTTTCAATATACCTGTAAAGGAATGTAGAAATATTATATATATGTAACATTTTTATTAACACATTTCTAAACCGTAGGGTAGAGCTTACAAGCTCATTGCTATTAAATGTTTCTAATAACACAAGGAACGGGAAGAGAAAGATTTATTTTATGGCTATCGGTATGTGATTCCAAGACATTTTGAAATAAATATACTGCTGTAAATTTGGAAACTATTATAATCTGATATCTTAAAATTGCAATAAAACTTCCATTACAACTGTAAAAATATGTCGGATTTACCCATAAAACATTGTGTTATGACGAAAGGCAAGATTAAGCCATACTGTGTTTCTGATGTACGCTATGACATTACATAACGATACTACCTCGTTAAAGCCCTGTCTCAGAAGAGCAAAAGTATCCATTTTATAGGACTTTTTGGTACCATTACAAAGTGAGACACTTCATCGTCCCACAGTGACAACTTTATATGAAAAAAATCCTTTTGTAGTCAAAAGTGTTTTGAAACACACTTGTGTGTCCTCTGTGGTGTCTCCAATAACTGTAACATTTAAGTGATGTAAATTGAACTTGTATTGGTATTTCTATTGCAATTATGATAAGATTTTCATGACTAGCTGCAACATCAGTTTATGGAAACTTTTTTGCTGTCTGGTATGCTTACTTTAAATAGTTTCTTGTGTATTTCCAGTCAAATATCAAAATAAAATAGTGAAAATATGAAGAAGCAATGATTAACTGTCTTCTTTATGTGGATCATAATTATTTTTTAATTTTAAATCACATCTCGGTAAAGTGAGTTGCGAAGAAATCAAATTTCTCTGACTTAATACATAACAGACAATTTTTGAATTTCTCAATAAATGAAAAAACGGGGTAGCTCTATGTTTCGAAATATTTAACAGTTCCTCATCAGCCCAAGGAACATTTATTGGATTGTTGCAATGAACAGTTCACAAATGCTAATGCTAACGACAATAACACAAACGATCCTCAGCCAAAAAGCCAGGAAAATGTAGCCATCCTTTTTTTATTTATCGTGAAATTGATTAAGTGTTCATTGCGTATTTCTCATCCACAATTTATTGTACGTCCTTCTTACAGTAAACTTGTGTAACTGGAGTAAATGAAAAAATAAAGGTATTGTATAAAGATATTTTAGACAGTTGTTAAGATGAATATAGATGATATGTAAATAACGATTCTGAAAGCAATTCCACACATATTAACAACTATGTTTAGGCAGAAAATTTCACTGTAGTTGTTTACGCTATTTGTTTACTCTTAAAGCTGCTATGTAATAACCCTATTGGATTCGCTCCCCTCAATGTTAGCCTATGGAGAAAATTTGTCCAAGGATTCCCGACTTGGATTTAAAGATTTTTTAATACACTAGGGGCTTCGCCCCTAGGCTCGCTACGCTCGCTCCTCTGGTGAATCAAGTGAATGAATGACTCAATAGTTGTTTACAGCGATTGAGTCATTCATTTGTTTACATTTGAAGCTTCCCCCCCCCTCCCGGCGAAATGGATGAAGCCCGACTATGAGTGAAAATTTGGATCTTCTTTCATGTCCTTCTGCAAAGGAAGCGAATGAGAAGATTTTTTTGAAGTATTTCTTTAAAATTCAATTAAAAATCGAAATTTTAAGATAGAGACTTGAAATGAAGTTTATATGAATGAGAAAGCTTTCATCTTCCAGTTGATATAAATATTTTCTTTGTAACATAATAAGTCTGAGAGCATCGAATTTATATATCTCGAAACGCATAAATTTTTCCAAAAAGTGGGTTTTCAATTTTAACAAAAATATCAGTCTGTTTTAATTTTTTTTTAAACAAATGAGGTCTTGTTTGAAGTAGAAATGTCTGTAGTCTTAGATTGTAAAAAAAAAATTCTACGATCCTTTTTTGGCGAGTTATCGTAATCTGAACATGAAAAAGTCAATATTTTCCCACAAAACATAAAATAAAAAAAAAACTTAAAGTCCGACGAATATGAGACATGTCATACTTTCTTCCCCACATTGTTCTGCATCGATTGGTATCGGTCTCGACCCCATACCCCCAGCGGTTTCGGAGGAGATAGCATGACAAGCTTTTGACAGCGGCGGCGGCAACGCCAGTTACTTTTTTTTAGAATAGAGAGAAATTTTACTCTATAATAGAGAAATAAATTTCTCACCTTGGGGAATTTTCGGTTTTTTAAAAAAAAAATTGCAAATAATATTTTTAAATTTAAATTATTAGGGGTAAAAATCTGGTATAGTGTGTTTTAAACGCTCCTAAATTCCTTTGGTTAACAAAATTTATAAAATGAATCCTGTTGCAAGTTGCAGAAAAGTTCAGGATATCTTAAAATACCAGTTTTAATGGATTATGAGCATTTGTGTAGCTGTGAATAGTAGAAAATTTTTCTCTAGATGTCTTTGCAGCCGATAGAGCGGCAAAGGAGGAATCAGAAATTCAGGAAGTTGGTTCAACTTATAAAATATCAAAACATGAGATTAAGAAGTTGGAAAAAATTGGATTGAGAGAAAGGCAGGCAGATTGGGAAAGTAGTGAGAAGGGAAGAAATGTTTATGATATATACCCTAATGTTAATATAGAAAGAATAAGTGCAGATTTTAAAATCAATCAAATTATTACAGGACATGGGATATTTTGTGAATACCAGCTTAGGTTCCATCAAAAGGATGATAAGTGTCAATGTGGAGAAATTCAAACAGTGGAACATTGCCTCTATGTCTGTCAACAATTTAGTGAACTGAAAGCCAAATGTCCAAGAGATTTTCAAACTTGGGATAAAAGAAAGATTTATAATGATTATTATGGGAGGAAATTCGTAAAAAGAATGGTGAGCATACTAATGGATTTGACCATCCCTTTCTCTCATGCTGATTTCTCTATATGTTAGCATTGAGGTCAGCAAATCCAATAGGATTAGTACACAGTAGTCTTTAATGTATAAGAGAGGGTGTTTATGCTCACGTGCATACGCTCTTAATATAATGCTGTGGGCGTATGTGACATGTATACGCTCACAGAATCCTATGATTCAATAATTCAGTTCATTCTTAATACATTAAATTATTTACCTAAAAGCAATATTTTTTTCCCCAATGCGGAGGCACTTGTCGTCAAACATTCGCCTGTACTACGCCACAATTTTACAGCCTATTTTATTGTGGGGGCACCATATAGGCTGACAGCATTACCCCCTGTGAAGGGACGACACGAACGGAGGCATTTTTCTTGGTGCGACGTCAGGATTCGATCCGAACACCCTCAGCACCGAAAACCAGTGCGCTGTACCACCTAAAAAGAAATATAAATCCATTAAATTTTACTGAGTTTTATGAGTTGTATTAGGGAATTAAGAAAACTGGCTCAATAATCACACAATCCAACCATAATCTGGATTATAAAACATGTATTCAAAGTAGGTGGTGTCTCATAAATTCTCGCTGTAACCTATTGTAACAAAAATAAAACAATGAGAGTGCAAATATAAACTTGGTAGTCATTACTTTCAAATCCAAATAATGGGGTAGTCATGAGAAATAATGAAATTACCTTTTCTCTTAATTTTTTTCAGAAGCTGGAGGATGTTATAAGGTAAATACTCCTTTTGCCTCAGCGCAATTATGCATATAAAATGAAAATTATTTGAAACAAATAGTATATTGTTAACTACAACAATGCAGGTGTTTCCAACTTTAAGAATTCTAACATCAATTACCAAATATGTTCACAAAATTTTAGCATGCATATTTTTGCAGTTATTACTCAAAGTAAAATTTATTTTTCAACTCTAGAAAGCTAAGAGTTGTATTCTATGTTTAGTTATAAAAAAACTACCATATCTCATTTATCACATGCGTTCTTTTATAAAAAGCTCTCTAGAAAAATCATTCTTCACATTTCAACTTCCCTACAGTACAACTACGTTTTCTGATGTATATTCCTTTAAACTAATTCAACTTTCCAAAGCATTTTACATCACATTTGTAACTGTTATTTGACTTTGTGTTTATTTAAAAAATTCTTGATTTAATTTTATTTTTCTATTTTACGTTCAGTAATTTTTTCCTCTTTTAGCATTTAACATCGAGTAGGAAGACTTCCAAATCATGGTTCTTGAATTATTCTCTGATATAATAACATATTAATTTTGCAGCTATAAATGCTAAATATCTATTTATGTCATAAGCAGATAGCTCTTATATGATTAGCATTTGAAAGTTATTCTATTAACTTTTCTGTATGTATTATTTTTAAAATTATTGTATTTGTATCATTGAACTTGTTGCAAGTAGTAACATAATTATTTTATTTGTGTATGCCTGTTGCATTTTTAACTAAAATTTTCTCCCGTGGAATTAGATGATTTTCATAAAAACCTTTCCTTTGAAATTTTGAATAAAAGTACTAAATATTTACTTCCTATCAATTTAATTTTTGATACTTTTGTTTTTAGTACGTTTGGGAAATGCTTCCTTTATTTATTCATAGATTATTTCTTTTATCCTGTGTAATTGAATCGAAGTACCTATTTTATATTTACTGCTTAATGTGATATGCAGTGAATGTTGACTGAAAGGAAATTTATATATTTTCAAGACATAACCATTAACTTTTGTCTCAAATTTCTTATATCTTATTTTTTCACAATTGAATAATTCCACAACTTAAAGTATCAGGAAGATGTATCAAAATTGCAAAGATAAAATATGGCATGTTTAATATTTTATGACTGACATCAACAATTTCTACCATGTCTTTTCCTGAGAGAATTTAATACCTTTTTTTATGGCGATAATCGTCAATTCTGAAACCATATAAAAGAGAAATAAAGAAGAAATATATTTTTCGAATCATGTATCATTAAATGCTATTATGCAATACACTCTCATTTGAAAATTAAAATCGTAAAAATGTATTACAATAAAAAGAAGTGCTCTTAAAATAAATTCACAGCAGAGTTTGAATAAAATTGAATTACTCAATAAAAACTTCCGTTATAAAAATGGCGAATAAGATTTCGACAAAAAATACATGAAGAAAAGTAAAGATGTTTCATTAAGTAGATATTTCCCTAGAGTTCTTAAGCTGTCTCCATTTGTTCACCCTATTTATTTTTTCTAAACTATTAAAAACATTTGATCCAAAGGCTTCCTGTGAAATTGTTTCCAATCAGACCTAGAAGATAGCATTTAGGAAGTTTTTCTTCCAGCTGCCTTTATTAATCTTTTTTCTGTAAGAATTTTATCATCCTTAAAGAATGAAATGAATTGAGACGAAACATCTAATTTGATTCTAGTACTAACGAGGATTTTTCATTCTTTTGGTGCAATTAACTTGTGCTGTCGTTTAAAGTTGTTCTCTGCGTTACAGCAAAGTAAAAAGGTATTTAATGCTAGCGTCTTTATATTTTGCTATTTAATACAATGTTTGATACATCTAAGAAAAATGACACTAGTTAAACGAACGTGTACCGTAATAAACATGTTTTAGCTGAATAGAGTAATGACTTAAAAAATGAGAAATACTTTAAAAGTAGCAGTATCAAAAGTAGCAGTAGATGCTATTTTGATTTATAATACTGTGAAAATGTACCAGGTGGGCAAAAAGTCCGTATAAAATTTAAAAATTCATAAAACCCGGAAAAATAACCCAAAAAAAAGGTTTGCAGAGTTAGCATCGCCAGATCACGGGATTTTTTTTTTCGAGATAGGAAAAAAAAACCCTCCAAAAACAGCCGACAGGTGGCGCTGACTTACACAAGTCAAAGAAAAGATACACAAATAACGAAAAGAATGCTTCTAAATCGTTTATTACAGCAGTAGGTGTTCCACATGACCCCCACCACAGGGTTAAGGCATTGCAGGCTAGTCACAAATCTAGCAACGGCAGAGTGTAGCAGGTCCGGATGTATACATGGCACCTCTCGGCGGATTGCGGAACAACAGTGAACTGGTTGTGGATTAGGAGCACACGTTCTTATAACTGTCTCATTTGCATATTTCCACAGCATTCGCTCGTACCAGCGCCACCTGTCGGCTGTTTTTTGAATTTTTTTTCCTGTCTTAAAAAAATCCCGTGATCTAGCAATGCTAAGTCTGCAAACCTTTTATTATTTTGATTATTTTTCCGGTTTTTATGAATTTTTAAAGTTTATATTGACTTTTTGCCTACCCGGTATTAATCAATCACTTATGAATAACAAATGCATGACATTTTATTATTATTATCTAGGAATTGAAAAAGAACCCGCGAAACTATAGTATGTGCACAAAGAATTCAATGTAAAAAATTTTAATTCAAGCATTCATTGTGTAAATGAATGAAAAGATCTGCATTGAAAGATCAAATTGAATGCAAAAATATGCCTCGAGCAAATATTCAAACAATAAATATTTCATAAAGAATTTTATGGAATCATCTTGCACGAAGTTCTGAGGCTCTACTAACAATTTTTCAGTGATTGATAACTCACACAAAACCGTACAGCCACATTTACTGGGAACAGGTTTTTATTTTCAGAAGCACATGTTCTCAACGCAATTTCGACTGTGATTGATGAATTGAAAAGCTTCGCAGTGATCATAGAATACTTTTCAGACAAACTGAATGAAGATGCGATATAATGTCGGAGAACTGTTCGAATACGAAAGAAAGTATTGGTTATGATACTTTAAAACAACCATTGAGTTAAAATATCAAAGGTATAAAAGCATATCATATTTTATTATTTCATAAATTTATTTTCTACTCATGAATGAAATAATATTTTCCGCCAAACGTATTTTTCCAAATAATAGAAGCAACATCATTTTTCAAACTAGTTTTTCATGAAAATATTTCTTTTAGATATCTGTAAACCTCACTTTTCTTGAAATGCGTATTTTATCGCTTGAAAACCACCAAACATGCCGCATTATATATATATATATATATATATATATATATATATATATTTAATTTCCATACAATGAGATATGCGCCAACCACTGAAAAATATAAACACATATCAGACTTTTATGATAGTCTAATTTTACAAAGTGTTTCCAAAAACAATTTAGATAAACTCGCAAGATATAGTAAGTGATAAATTATTTAATCGCACCTTACTCAAACCAGAATAGGGTTTATTTTAAGGATTGCAAATATAAGGCATGTGTGATTGGTCTGAAGCAATGATTGCGTCTGTCGGTTTAAACTTGTGCTGTATTTGCACCTAGTGATCTATTTGCACCTAGTTGCAAATATATTAGATGTGATTTCTGCTGCACCTAAGAAACTTAGTTAATTGATGGTGGTATTGAGACACTAATCGACTGTTTGCGACTGCGAATATCAAACTGAAAATATTAGTAAATTTTCTTTTCCGATTTCCTGTGCTAATTTTAAAGGAAAATTGGCGATATATATTCATTTAAAAGTATCAAACATTATTACCTTTGCGAAAAGCTTTTTACTGTACAACCATACCCAAGTTTTTATAAGTGATACCTTCGTGCACTTAATTAGTTCCCTTCAAATCTTAAAATTAGCATATTACCACTGAGGGGAATTTGTTGTGTCTAGATATAAATTTTGAACGCCAGTCTCCTTAAAGTACTACTCTCTTAAAATATCTTTGACAATGCATTATGTAATTAATAATTTAAAATATCTCACTTAGTTCGTGAAATTCTGCCTTATTCATTTCTACACTGGTGTAAGAAATTAAGAGAATTTGCAGACTTGGTCGATTATCTCTAGAACTACTGTACCGATTTTAATGAAATTCGATATGTACATACATTGATACAATACAAAACAAATAACCATTCAATAATTGCAATACACAAGCATGATCCTGCGTCACACTCGTTGGAGTCGGAAGGTATGAAACAGCGGTTACAGAATAAACAAAAAAATGGGTTAATCGATGCTGTTATTTTGCAGCATTCGGTTAATTTCAAATTGTAACAGTAAAAATGAGTAACCACCACCATTTAGATGATGGAATGGGGTGGCGAATTGTGGGGAGGCTAGAAGCAGGCCAATTTTAAATCAAAATTTGTAGAGTGTTCAATTTAACGCCCAGCGTCGTGTGTAACTTATGGAAACAGTTCCAGGATACCGGATCCACCGAGCGAAAGCCTGGGAAAGGTAGTCAAGAGCCACGATGGCCAGAGAAGATCCCCATTTGTCGATTATAGCGAGGCGTAACAGGAGTGCTATAGCTTCTCAGCTCTCTCGTGATTTGTATGTAGCCACAGGAACCCGTGTATCAATGGTGACTGTTTCTAAAAGACTTCATGAGAGAGGGTTGTTTACAAGAAGACCTGCTGTTTGCGTCCTGCTCACTTCTACGAACAGGAGAATCCGTTTATCATGGTGCAGAGAGCATAGAGATTGGAGTATGGATCAATGGGCGACAGTTCTCTTCACTGATGAGTCCCGGTTCAGCCTAAACACCGATTCTCGCCGTACGTTCATATGAAGAGAACCAGGGACCCTCTACCTACCCTCCAATTAGAATTATCACATATCATATCTCGGATTTTTTTTTTCGTATACTGAAGATTTCAATTTTCCACTCGGTTAAATTTCTTGTCTATGTTTGAGAACTGATACTATACTAACATAAATTAAATAAGGATGAATATATTTTAAAGTGGCGATTGTTATTTATGCACTCAGGTTAATTTAATGAATCATACTTTGACACGTAAGGAAAAACTTCCCTCTTAAGAAATTACTGCTGAATGTGATTATGAAAAGCTTTATCTGAGAAAATATTTACGAGAACCTATTCTTTTTATTTAATATTGTTTTTTACTTTTAACCTCATGATTATGATAAAGAATTATTCATATGTAAGCTAAAAACTTATACAGTTCATAGGTAATTTCATATGTATATGTTACCCCCATACTTTCCTTAAAAACTAAAGGTTGAAAATTCGCAGAGTAAATTTCCGCAATAATTATTTTAGTTCTTCATCCAAATATGGAAAAATGTAAGCCTTAAATTACCTAAAATGTACATTTTAAATTTTGTTTCTTAGAAATTATTAAATAGAAAGTAGAAATATTAAATATTTTGATGATATTACGTAATAACACTTATCTTGAGAAAAGTGTGGTTTTTTATCACAGCACTTCATAGGGTCCTAATTTACGTTTATGTGAAACCTTATATTTTAATGTTATTATGCCTTAAAAATATTTACAAATTATCAAGATTGTATTTAGTACGTTAAAAACAGTTCCATTGTGAAGTTGTATTTTATACTTCTCAGAAGTGTCAATGAAGTCATAGTAAAAAAGATGGTACACGTCCACGGAGGAGGGGTCACAAATACAAAGATATGCATGTCCAACGTACCCAACAGTCGTTCAACTAAATTTCACACTTGAGATATCATAACAAGGATGAATGCCGGGTCCTTGGCTACTTGGTACGCTGCAAACCTTTGCCTAAATCATAATAACCATATTTCCAGTACTTTATGTTGTCTACCCTTATTAGATTTAAAAGCTCAAACATTGTAATTTTTTTTTTAAATTTGTTATTGATTTCTGTAAAGATAGAAGCAAAAATGTACGTTAAAAGTTATGAGACGTCAAAATAATTCATCTTAAATATTTTTGTAACTGCTCGTAAAGAGTGAAGTGGAAAGGAGTTTGGTGACCTGGAATAAATTAGCAAACTTTTAAAATCATTTACTTTGGAACCTGTCCAAGTTATGAATATTCTTTAAACGCCAAATCTTCAAAGAAAGGAGAGTAAAATTAATTATAAGTTAAATCATATAAATTTAAATGAAAGGAGGTATATTTTATTCAATTGACTGCTTCTATCAAGTATATTTAAAAACTAAAATAGTTTTCTTAATTTTATATCATATCCATGACTAATATCAACACCACTTTTGAGTAATATTGATGAACATATGTCATTGTTATCATTTAAAGATAAACTGTTTCCAAAACTTAGATTTATCAAATGAATTTTATTTCCTTATATGTTACTTTGTTATTCAACTGCAAAAGAAAATTGTAATTTAAGCTGCAAAAAAGCTTCAATTTGATTTTATCCATAAAATATTTGGGATTAATCCCTTTCATATATTATGTATTTCTGAACACAACTAAACAAACTATTATAATCTCCAACGTTGTCCTAGTAGTTGTTTTATTTTACATGAGAATATTTGTAAATGTTCAAATACATTCCTACAGACTAAATCTTTTTTCATTATAAAAAGCTTCAAAGATTAAATCCTTTAGGAAGCTGCTATTATAATTGGAGATTAAGGTTATTTACTCTCTTCCACAACAATGTATTTGTAACTGCGTCTCAAATTTTATTATCCTAATCTCCTCCACTTTATTCGCAGGAATTTTTCTTTGTACTAACAATCATCTGTTTCTGATATTATTCAGCCTGCTCAAACGAAAAACTTTCCCTTTCAAGCCAATTTGTATTGTAACTGCTTTAAGCTTTTCTTAACGTGCAAGCTAGTATATTTTACCTTGTCTTTACCTTCCAGGTTCAAAGTATTGATCAGCATACCTTAAAACTCATGATAAAATTTTAAACGAAATAACTTCTCCACATTGAAAGAGATACTTCATTAAATGCTTGTTTATAGCGCTAATATTAGATGCAAGTGTATTTATATGCCGGATTAGGACGTTTGATACCTGTATAAGTAAAACAAAAATAAAGGATTTAGAATTGGTAGTGAAAATATTTTAGAACGAGATTAAAGTACATTTATTCCTGTTTCTGAACAAATAAAGTCATGCTTTTTTTTAGCTGGCTGAAAACAAATATCCTCCGAGAGATAATTTACTGACGCATCCATAAATTTCAAGTTACAAATATTTTTGAAAATTATTTACCGTATACATTCTTGTGTGGCACTGAAATATAAATTGCTTATAAAATAATTAGTTGAAAAATAAGTTTTTATGTTAGAAATTTTTGGTAAATTTTAATTGATTACAAAAAAAAATTTTAGAAACTCACTGTACATTGATACTGCTGCGGATCGCTACGCCAGCCGAGCGATAAAGAGCTGTTTCCAGAGATAAGGAACTGTTTCCTTCACTAATTGGCGCAAACACTTTACGGTAACCCGGAGATATGCGGGTGGACATTTTCTCCCCATATAGCACTCTGCGCTCTGTCACTCGCCCGTGTGTCTGCCTGGCTATGTCCGGCCTCCAGCTTCGGCTATATTCCTTTTTAATCAATTTTATTACTTATTTCTTTTATTAAATGTTGTTTTGTTATTATATGGCTGGCATTAATTAATCTAGTATTATTTCCTTTGTAAATTGCTAATTTCTAATAATCTAAATTTTATGGCACGTGCAATTGCGTGCAAAAATACATATTGAGGGGATTTTGGCTGCCAATCGTTGGCAGACATAAAAAAATATATATATGCTGCCCCGTATAAAGGGCTTAAGTGAAAAAAAGTGATTTTTAGGTATTTGTTAGTATTAAAAAAAATAATATTTTTTGACATATGAAAGGCTTGAGTCTATAAATTTTATATATTAAAGCACATTTCTTTATACAAAAGTCTCCAGTCGAAATTATGCTTCTGCGATTGGTATAAAAGGCAATGACTTGGCATATTTAATTCCGTGTTTTTGACTTAAGCCCTTCATACCGGGCATCTTAGATATATAAATAACAATGAGCGGATGAACTATTAAAAAATTCAGATTAGAAAATAAAGACAAGTTATAAATAACTTTGGTAGCTAACTTTTCAAAGTGATAAAAAATTTTGCTTGCATGTTTAGGAAAATTCGCAATTAGGAAAGAAATTTTTCTTTAATTCTTGCCAACTGAGTTAAATATAAGAGAGTACTAGTGCCAATGGTGAAACAGAGCGTTGGCAAAAAGCCACATAGCAAGACTCGACTTAAATTTCCAAACCAAGCATTAAAGCAATAAGCCAATTCTCTTGAACTCTCAGATGCCACAACAAAAAATTTAAATTCCCTTTAAATTCAGATCCTACTACATCAGATTATTCCATCAGGCTGATTTTGCTTTAAGAATGATCGAATGCGAGGCGTCAGAGTGCTTCTTCGACTAGTTATCTCAGCGTCTGCAGCAGAATCGACTTTCCACCCTTTGAATTGTCTTCATTTATCGGCTGCCACTTTAAATCTCGATCTAAAAACATACTTTCTTAGTACCCATGAAAAATGTCTTTTTCGTGCCCATGGTAGGATGGTATGAGACATTCCAATGGATGCGACTAAAATAGGAATCGAAATTGCTTTGAATGTAAAAAACAATACTGTAAAATAAATTGCTTTAATTCAGTTTTTGCGATTATAAAACTGTTGTATTATTTCATAAATTTTAATGTTATGTCAAAAATGCTAATAAAATATTTTCAGAGTTTTGAAATACATATTTTTTTATTTAACACATTTAGTAAAAAGAATACATTACCCACTTATAAAAATAACTTAAAATTGTCTGACAGGAATCAAATTGATTTGTAAAACATCCAAATTGAATGAATTCATAGCACAATATCATTACTTTTTATATCATTTTGCATTTAATACAAACAAGAAATTTTGTTTTCAATTCTATAGTGCCCGGTATAAAGAGCTTAAGTCAAATAAAGTAATTTTTAGATATTTGTTAGTGTTGATAAAAAAAAAAATATTTTGACTTGTATAAAAGGCTTAAGTCTATCAATTTTGTTTAGAAAAATAAATTTCTTTGTACAAAAGACTCAAGTTGAAATTATTATTTTGTGATTGGTATAAATGCCAGTCACTTGGTACATTTAAATCACTGATTTTGACTTAAGCCCTTTATACCGGGCACCATAGAATTAGCTTTGCAATTAGTCATTAGTGCCCTTTACACGTACGCTCTTTCGCGAGTGCTTTGAGCGTACGGCATTGCGTGCGGGAAAACTTGCAGTACGCTCTAAAGCAGCTTTCCCTTCCTCTCCGACACCTTTACACTTGTTAAGGGCGCTATTAGTGCTCTTTACACATGTAAAGGTGTCGGAGAGAAAGGAAAAGGTGAGTTGGAGCATACAGGATTACGCGCGGGAAAACTTGCAGATACAATCACGCGTGCTTACGTTTTCTCCTCATGTTGCGAGTTTTTCAGACTCTCATTCTTTCGAGCGCGAATGCTCTTGTCTGGAACACACATTTATTGGAACATACAAGTTTCAAGCTAAACAAAACAGAGAAATTTATAAAAAATATTTCAATACCAACGAAAAGGTTGAGTGGCAAGATCGTATGGTTGTGATGGAGGGAGCTTAGATTAAGAATTAGTGTATTTTGTTACTATGTTATTAGCTTTCACATGTAACTGTAATATGCAGTTGTAAATAAATGTAAAATAATTCAACTTACGACTTTTTGTCGCTTCCCAGTTTCACCACCCTCCATCACGCCTTGTTCATTTGTCAAAATAGCACTTTGGTCAGTTTCGTCAACGTTTAAGTTTCCATTCTCTGGTTCACCATCATTAGTAAAACTACTAGTAGGTAGTTCCTGGTCTTTTGTAAACAACAAATTATTGTCGTACCACAGGGAAGATGTGTAGACGTTATCTTCTCCTCTTCCACCACGCTGATTGTCACTGACTTTCTTCAGTTCCTTTCGGAAAGAGCCTCTTAGACTTTGTATTTTTTTTTTTACTACGAGGTCTCGATTGGCTTCAGAAATGGTTCTACTTCTCAAAAGTCCATTTCTATATCACAAAATTACTAAAACACTAACAAATTAACTGAACGCTCCTGTAAAACTGAGTGTTTTTCCCACGTGCCAGTTTCACGCTGTCAATCGAGCGCGAATCCCTTTACGCGGACGTTCTTTCCCTTTTCCTTTAAAATGACACGAGTATTCGCCCGCGAAAGAACGAGCGCCCGAAAAACTCGCATTATGAGGAGAAAACGCAAGCACGCGTGATTGCGTCTGCAAGTTTTCCCGCGCGCAAGCACTCGCGAAAGAGCGTACATGTAAAGGGCCCTATTGCTCATTAGTTTTTGTTTCCAATTGCAATCTTGTTTTCAATTAGCCATTATCTGACTCTGTTTATTCAGACAGATACACTCTTATATTTCACTTAAAGTAATTTGTAGCATTTAAAAATGTCATTATTTTACAGGATTAATCCTATGTATGATAAAATTGTGTACGTAGCGTTTATACAGTATCACGGCTCAGAGGCTTATGTCATAGAAAGGATTAAATCAAAAAAATATATTACAATCCACTTCATATCTCACTTTTACGTTTCATATTTCTGAGCCTTAAGGGAACAAAATAAATTAATGCCATTTAGTATTATCCAGGAGCTCTCTGGAATGAAACTACAAATCTTTCACTTATGGTGAAGAGGATATACAAGAATTAACGTCATTATCATGTAATTATAATTATACGCACATGCAGATAATTTTTAATGTACTCCAATTCGCCCTCAGAATTATTTGACATAAGACACAAAATTCAAAGTATTGCCAAAACCTGTTATCGTCCTCTGTTATTAGACTTTAAAAATTAATGTACTCGCATTTTATTAAAAATGTCAAATTCATTTCATTTATTGTAAGTAAAAAGGAATTAATCACATTTTTACTCCTTTCGTAACATAAGAAAAAAAGAAATATTTAAATACCTAAAGTAAAATGCATTTATATTAAATATCTTCCGGGTTATTGGTTTTTAAATCTTTCATTCAATCCCACATTTTAAGTGATCTTTTTCATCGAAAGCTCAAAAACTTCAATATATTTAAGTGTTATTTTCAAAATAGCGTAACTACTTAAAGTATCCAGAAGCTTCATGAAATGCATATTAAATTCATCATTTCAAAAAATAATGTAAATATAAAGATTAAATGTATTTTTTTCGAAAGTATACGTATAGTTTCAAGCAATATTGTCGGTTTTTCCTTTTTCCATATATAGTACTACATTTTTTTTCTTTGAATTTATCTGTTTAATTTTTCATTGCTGGATTTATGTACAGTCTGATATACAGAAACATGCTAAAAAATTTTTAGAAAAAATTAGGAAGTTTTTTAACCAATTCTTCATTGTAGGGAAATAAAATCGTTTTTTCTCCATCATTTTATCCTTCTAACATCCTCCTATCGTTACTTGTGTTTCCATCACATTTACAATCAATATGACCCCTCCTCTACTACATTTAGAATACATACTTAGGCAATGTTTACGGAATTTTGGATTACAAACTACGAATAAAAAGCAAATAGAACGAAAAATGTTTCCGCTACGACGATTTTTTCATTTTCAGTTTGTTTACGTAGAATTTGTTTAGAAGCTGGTTAGGTACACATTTTTACAGAAAATTGAGCTAAAATTATAAATTTAGTTTGCTTGAAAATTAAGTTACCACAAAAAAGGGTTAGATTTTTTCAGTTCTAATTTCATTCAACTGTAAATATATGCAAGTTACGTATGTTTACATTAGTAAAGATAGTTGAAGGGAAGTTCGAACTTGAAAACGAAATACCGTATTTTTCGGACCATAAGACGCACATCAAATTTTTTGGAAAAATTTTAGAAAAGAATATTTTGTATTTTGTTAGGTATATAGAGATATTTTCAATATCTTACTTAATAAAGATAACATATATATATATATATATATATATATATATATAACAAATATAATAATATATATATATATATATATATATATAAAATACTATATGTAATATATGAAAGCCTTATTTGAATAGTGGGCCAACTCCACTTCTTAAAAAAATGGAGTTAGCCCCACTTTCATGTTCATACAAGTCATTTCTATCTTATTGTAAAACTAGTACACCTCCAGCTTATTTCTGTTGCCAACAGAGGACATTACAAATCAGACTTCGGCAGTCATTTCTCAGCACTCATTAGACATTAAGGCCCTGTATCTCAAAATGCACGAAAATGGAGTTGGCCCACTATTCAAATAAGGCCTTCGTATATAATAGATATATATAATATATATAATAAAATATCCATTTTATTTTAATGTTACCAACAGAGGGCATTACAAATCAGACTTCAGCAGTCATTTCTCAGCACTCATTAGACATTAAAGCCCTGTATCTCAAAATGAACGAAAATAGAGTTGGCCAACTATTCAAATAAGACCTTCATAAATAATAAATAAATAAATAAATAAATAAATAAATAAATAAATAAATATATATATATATATATATATATATATATATATATATATATATATATATATATATATATATATATATATATATATATATATATATATATATATATATATATATATATATAAAATAAAATATTCATTTTATTTTAATGTTACCAACAGAGGGAATATAATAATATAATATTCACATTAAAATAAAATATTTATTTTATGTTAATGTTACCAACAGAGGGCATTACAAATCAGACTTCAGCAGCCATTTCTCAGCACTCATTTGACTTTAAGGCACTGTATCTCAAAATGAACAAAAATGGAATTGGACCACTATTCAAATAAGGCCTTCATACATAATAAATTTCTATAATAAAATATTCATTTTATTTTAATGTTA
The DNA here is from genome assembly GCA_907164885.2 of Dolomedes plantarius. Taxonomy (NCBI): domain Eukaryota; kingdom Metazoa; phylum Arthropoda; class Arachnida; order Araneae; family Dolomedidae; genus Dolomedes; species Dolomedes plantarius. Next base: position 154,404,480 of record OU015494.1, on the reverse strand, counting down.
CCTATGGACCATCAGAAGCACCCCAAATTTCAGTCGATTTTTTCATGTAAAAAGGTGCGACTTATGGTCCGTAAAATACGGTACATCTCAAAGGGAGTAAATTAAAAATGGCAGGCTGACCAGAAATGCACTTCAATAAATAGCTGTGCTCCGTAATATAAGACAGTACCACCGATTAAACACAAGAAATGAATTAGAATGCATGTGACCGATACACATAGAAGGGTTTTTAAGGTTTTATAAATTATCTATGATTTCAGACTCAATAATACCTTTCTGAGTGATTTCTAATACTTTAAATAATGCAAATTTACGCGAAAAGACATTTGATTTACTTCACTTATTTTGGTTTTAGAAAATTCGAGCACTGAAATGTTACGCTAAAGTGCAAAGCTTACTTTTTAGTAACTTTACGAAAAACTATCCACTGGAACTTATTTTTGTTTGGTACGCTATTACTGTCAACGGAGACTAAACGAGGAATTAATTCAGGAATTCCGTTTAATGGAGGCTGCTAGTTAGGCAATGAAAATGAAGTTATTAGTTTACCAGAACTCTTTACAGTACTAAGAATACAGATTACATAAATATAAGACCCCACATTTTCTGCTTGTTTTCCGAATTTCATTGAATATATTGGTTGTATACCTAAAACTAAAGCAATTAAGAAACTAATTAAATCCATTGGGAGTTTTTTACCTTAAAGTATATTTCTGACATGATTAGTTATTGTAGAGATGGTTAGTTAAGGAAATATTTTTATCTATAACTTATCACGTAAGTTATCTTTAATCTTTAAATATCTGGCTGTAGATAACAAACTTATTATGTAATAACGTGTGCAACAGCTAGTAGATTTTTCTATAAACAACTTTAGGAAACGGAAATTAAATTACCTATGTACCACCTAAAAAAACGTAACAGAACACAAAATAGTGTATAGCAGGTCAAGGATCATCATTATTAATATTCCAAAAACCATTTCTCTTAGCTTCCATAATTTTAATTATGTGTTAGCAATACATCGGATATATTTGTATGGAACTATTAACTAATAAAGTTTCAATGTAGCACTAGGGCCAGATGAGTCATTTCTTTCTTGACTCATCATATTTCACTTTAAATTACCTTTCATAGAATCTTGTAGCATTTTCTTTTAAAATATTAGAATATATTTTCATAGCTATTCAGTTTTATAGTTTTTGCGGTTTTCTTACTAATTTGCATATGATATTGATACATCTGAGAATCTAAGTTTTATAAATAAAGGTGAAGAGAATGAATTTTATCATTCAGTGAGAAGGGATATCTTGAAGAAAGATCTTTTAATAAGAAAATGATTCACATTTAGACCATATTCTATAAATCCCACTATTAAGAGATGCATTCAGGAGGTACACCAAACAATTGAAATTGTAAGTAGGTAGATGAAGGCTCAGGCAATAAAGCTTTTGGTTACCTTGACGGACACTCCTGAATGAAGGGAGTATCACCAAGAAATTGTAGATTATCTGGATATATTTTGGTCCCAATATATTCCTTCAGAAAGATTAGAATCTCTGTAGAGGAGTACCCTGAGATAGTGTTGTTGTTGTTGCTGATCTCTGTCACCCAGCAGAGCTAGATTAGGTCCATGATACCGCACACTCTCAAGAAGTCAATGACCAACAATGGCCACTCCAAAAGATCTTCCTATTCAAGTTCCGAGCACAGTAGGATATGATCCGGAGTGGCTTGGCCTTTGGAACATTTGGTACAAGTTGAAAACACTTTCTCCTTGTCAGTATAAGTCAATGTTCTAAGGTGGCCACTACGAAAGCGGGTTATTGTAGTTTGCTCCTGTCTGCTACACTGGAGGGACAGAGAACCACCGGGGCGATTACCCTGGTACCAATGGTGCACAGGGGAGATCGCGAATGCAGACCTTACAAGACAGTTATGTTTAGAATACAGTTCAGTATATGTCAGAGGCACCGGCCTATCCATGGACTCGTCAGCACCTCTTTTTGCTGGGATATCAGCAATCTCGTTACCGACAAGGTCTACATGAGAAGGGATCCACTGTACATGAATCTTACAAGATGAGGAGAGCCGCTTCAGCTTGTCCAAAATAGCTACTCCCGTATTATCACGGACACTGTGCCAGTTAGAAAGATGCAGGATGGCACTCCGGCGATCAGACAAAATTCAGATTTCTCTAGCCCCAGACAGCGAAAGGACGTGTCAAGACCTGCATTAATTGCAATAAATTCGCTGTGAAAGACGGAACAGCCGTGAGGATTTCTAATTCAAATTTGATCGGATCGATTTCGAGACTTAATAAAGACAGCACTACCGGAACAAGTCCTATCATTCCTCCTACCATCCATATAAATAAGTACAGCATCATCTGGGATATTATTAATCAATTCAAGGGCAAGTTGCCTTAGGTACACAGGAAGATCTGAAGACTTGTTAACCTGTACATGAAGATCTGGAGGAAAGTATACCCCGGTAAGGACCTCAGATGGGTCAATGCATGGATTCAAGAAATGCGGCTCAACAGTATAGGAGATAAAATTGTCACTGACTATCTGACTAAAAGGACAGTTTTTCTTGAGTCTCTAGCCCTTGGGAAAGGCAGGAGTTCTATTTTGAGAACCATAACTAAGGATTTTGTTAAAATATTTCACAAGATTTGAGTTTCTTCTGAGTGGTTGTAAATCCACCTCAAAAAGAACGATGTCATTGGGACAGCTATTTCGAAGACCAGTTATAATTTAGACCTTATATGAATACCCTGAGATAGTAGCTCAAATCATTTCGAAACAACAATTGCTTATCTCAGTTAAAACCTTAAAGTCAGGGCCTCTTTAAACCACCATTAGTTTTAATGCTCTCTGAAACTTTCTGTGGAACTTTAGGAACTTCTTATTGTGATGAATGGCTTACATATAGCCCACAATATGCGACGAACTATTCTGTAGAATACCTCATATTTTCTAACAGCATTTGCTTGAGATGTATAGTTTTAGGGTATAGTAGTCTCTTCAGTTTTTTTTTCATTCAGAGTCATTTCAAGCTAGTCACTATTAAACATCTCCCTCTTTCATCTATTGTTTTAGCGTCTTTTTCAAACTTGATAATAATTTACTACTATCTTTCTGTTGTATCGCCCACTTTTTTAAAGATTCAATAGTGACGACTAACATTAGACGCTTCTCGAAGGTCATGCTGCTGTTCACCCCACCAAGGTTACACATTTCAATGAAAAAACAGTGACTTCTTGCCTACAATTGGGCGCCCTCATGCAGCAAATGATGTATTTTTCGCTCTATAACTAACTGATTGTAAAATGATGATGTAAGGTCGCTTTTTGTTTCTTAGAATGAGAATGATTGTCACTATCATAGTGTAGTTGAACTCTAATCCCTGGACGTCGGATGAAGATCGAGAGTGGAAGAGCAATAGAATCGAATTGATCCTCAAACAGTGGAGACGTGAAAAAGGCTTGTGTTGACATACGAAGTTGCCTAACTTTTTTCGGACGCAATCCGGAATGAGAGAGCAATCTCCTGGTTTTCGAGTTCTTGTTTGTAAATTACTGTCAATATTATGTGGTAAAGACAATAAATAATTTTATGAATTTTCTGTTATTATTCTTTACCAAGCGCCCGTTACAGTCATTCATGCTTTTTGCAGTGCTAAGGGGGACGCCAGTCGACTCCTTTTAAGAAATGACTCCAAAGACAGTAGGAATATTTGGACGTTACAGGAACACCTTTTTTTGATTTACATATACCTCTCTGGCCACATTTTGCCTTAGTTTTTCATTAAGGGCTACGACCTGAAATAACGTTTCTTGGAATGGTTACGAGAGTAATCCCTACACAATACAAGGTGATGTTAATAATTTTATAAGGATTAAAATACAATCTATTCGGACATTTTCTATAAATGTATATCTTGAATAATCATAAGCACTAATTAAGTATGTCAGATTTTGTTTTCAAACAAAGTTTTCGCACAAATGTATGGATTAAAAAGTATCAAATGATAGTTAAATTTGCAATATTTATTCTCCTTTAATTAATCCTCAGTTATATGCATGTAGTTGATGTCAAGTCCGTCTTCAAATATTTTATATATCCAATCATTAAAAATATGTTTTGATAAATGAAGAGGAAAAATAAATTTTTTAGATTTATAAAATCTTCTCAAAAATTTTTCAGTCATAAATTCAGTTTCCTTAAATAAATCATAGAAATGAGTCGAATCGATACCTTAAAAGTAAGCAGTAATTTAAAATTATGAACGCATATAGTCTCATTCTGAATATCATTAAAACTCTCTTTTATCAGCTTTCTTTATATTGGTTTACTTTTAAAAATCTAAAGAGGCTAAAACGTATTTATTCATGCATTTCGACTCAGGTGTTGTGGGTACTGCATCTTGATACAAAGCCTTAAATAGCTAGTTTCTTGTTTTTATGGAATATCGCCAAATTCTCCTCCTTTTGACTTTTATGCACAATTTATTGCATAAAAATGCCTTTTCAGTTATGCATTTGAAATCAGAGACTAAGAATCAGAAACTTCAAATGCATAAACAAACACAGAAAAAGGAATCTTTATTGAATGGACCGTTTGAGTTTAAAAGCATTGATGTGAGATAAAAGTATTTTATATAAGATACTTTTGAAAATAAGCTTATGAAGTTCATATTAACTTATTTTCTTACAATTACAATATACAATCTAATTTTATGCATATGCATATTCTTTCAAGCGGTAGTTGTATTAAAAAGGGCTATTGTAGTCAAAACAGCAAAAATTTATACTAAAATTCACTGCATGATGATTTTTGTAAGTCATGTTATCTAAATATATAAAAGAGCTTGTCTGTTTGTTTGTCCGCTATAGAATCATAGACTGTTTCACCCACCGGGACCAAATTCGGCACAGTTAATGTTTTGGATCCGAGAAACTTAAATCAGGAAAAACGAAATTTGGGGCTCAATTAGTTTTTTTTTAAATAAATTTTTTAATGTTTTTTGTGCCCGATAGAGGTGCGTCTACAACCTGTGGATTCCCCTCGACCAGCTGCGTTAAGAGGGGTGGTTTGAGGATGACGGAGGGGGGGGGGTCAAATTTCAATGGGCGGGAGAAAGAGGGTTGGGAATGACCTTAAAATCAGACGAAGGTCGGCAGGCTCAAAGTTTCTTTCTTTCTTATTGTTTGTATATCATTTCAGTAGAAACGTGCTAAGCGCATTCTGTCTGGCCAGATGAACATGAAGAGCGGGAGTGCAGCCCAGTATTTTTTTGATGGAATGCATGAAATATTTTATATCTATATATTTGCCTTGCAATAATGCTAGTTATTATATAAGTGTTTATTATTAGATTTTTAGAAAACATTGATCTCGAAAATTTTAGCACATGTCCAAATACATTACTTTTATTTTGTATCCAAGTTAGTTCAATTTTTTCCCTCTCTCCAAAGCGGAGGCGCTTGTCTTCTGATGGTAGGTACTTCTGACTTGGCCCTTGAAGATCCGCTAAGTCTTGCTGACTACTTCTTTAAAACGGGAGCACCATATTAGGTGAGCCAGCATTGCTCCCTATGTGTGGACATCACGATAACGAGCATGCCTCATTCGGGATTCGAACCCAAGCCGATAGCATGGTAGAATAGGACTCTATCCACTATACCATGTGGGCGGCAGTTAGTTCAAATATAAAACGTATTAACATACATATGATTTGATTTTTAATAAAACGAAAGGGAGTTCAACATTTACAATCTTGTAAACTAGATTTTGTTTGGTTTGGAGCGCTACGGTCATTTTTTGCTACACGAGGACAAATTAGATCGGGACCTACTGCTTAAAACCGATTCCAGACGGCTACAAACGTCCATGTCTTGAGTGGGACTCGAACCTACAGACTCTGGTACCGAAAGTCATCGTCCTAACCATTCGGCCATCAGCCGGCCGTGTTAACTAGGAGTACTTTATTTGTTATACTTCAGCTGTTTTCAACCAATTTTTCTCTTTTCCTGCTTTTGGAACGATCTTTGGCAAAGCAATAGATGTAAATTCATTTATATTTTAGTCACGAATAATAAAGAAATTTATATAAATGAAAATTATATAAATGAAAATTATGAAGTTTTGAATTTCAGGAAAGAAATCGTGAAATTAAGTTATCCATTATTGAAAACATTTAAATGGCATGTTTTTAATAGACTGCGAAAGTGTTATTAAATATAGTTTATATATAATTTAATATAGATATTTAATATATTTAATATAGATTTGCCATTTAATATAATTATTATTTAATATAGTCGTCTGTATAAAAATACTAATTTGATATCTAATTTTAAAATTGATTGTTGTTAAAATTTGTGTAAAGTTCTGATTTACCACTGACATTAATCTTGAGTAATTGAGGCATAATACTTGAAATTATTGCTGTAAGAAAGAATACTCCATAGGTGTAGGATCACTCTTGCAACAGCAACTAATAAAAAGTTTCTACGATATTTGCTCTTTGACTTGTTCTCTGACTGCGTACAACATCTGTTAAATCAAAAAGCAGCAAAGTAGTGTCTTTATGTGTTTATAATTTTAAAAAATAATAATTTGACAATCAACATTGAAGTTCTCTTATTTTTAAGTCTAAGGTAACTTGACTCTTTAAATTCTTAGAAAGCATTAATATGTTTTCAGCAATCTTTCAACATATATACAACTGTTTTAAGTGTATGTCGTATTGCTCGTCCAAGTTTATTTAATAGGGCGTGATTATTTGGGGTAGTATATTTTTTTATATTTTTGAAAGGGGTAGTTGGGTGCGTTGTGTAAAATTATTTGTTTGTAACCCAAAGCTCTGGACGTGATTAGAAATAACGAACAAGTCAAATTAACCGTAAATTAAACAAACTCATTAAATTTAAAATAAATCATAATTTATATACAAAAATATAATATTTACAAGTTATGCTACGAACATTTATAATCACAAGCTTTCTTTGCAAGACATTCAATCTTCAACTATCAGCTTTATCAGTATTTCAAATTTTAAGCTTAAACAATTATTTAATTAAAATATTTATCAATTTATTCACCTCTCTAATTTTCTACGATTAGGGAGCGTAAAGACTTGAAACCACAAATCACTAATCTGACTCTAACCGAAATAATCTAAAAACTTATTCTATTTCTCTAACACATCAAAACTAACCCGGAACCGTGGGAACTGAACAAATGAAAATAATGCAAAAAACACTCACTCAGTTTGCTGATCTTTTATGATGGCTAACCTTCAATTTACTGCGATGGGCCCGGGGTTCGGAAACCTTCCTTGTCATGGGGCGGTCAAGCCTGGATTTATGATGAGGAAAACCTCTTGTTGTCTGGCAGGATGTCTAAGTGGTCTCCACTCTATACTTCCATCAATTCTTTATCTTAAATTCGGAAGCGGCCTTCACTTGATTGACGGTTGATAACCTCTATGCGAAACCTTAGATGCGGGATCCACTCTAATAGTTAACAATTTGCGTCTGCTGCTGGCTCCACTCAGCTAACTGGCTATTTATGTCTTTTACGTAAATTTATCTGCATAGGTTACTAACAGCTTCACTCGTCAAAAAAAGCTTCGAAACAAACACAGGGGTGCGGGGACTCTACAAATTCTCCGGTAAAATCTTCATCATCTTTTTCAAACTCTGATCCACGTATATATCTTCTGTCATCCTCTTTGTCTAAATTTAATCCCGCCTTCTCATGAAAACCTCTAGCCATTCCACGACACTGCAATATTTTTATTCGTCTATCCAAAACTCAAAATCTTCGATTGGTTGTCTCTCTCAAAACCGCACCCCCCTCCCCAACAGGCCAACCGCACAGACCTCCCACGTAAGCTGCGGAGGACCTCACACTCTGACTCCCATAAATTGTTCACAATAGCGTATTCTATTTTAACACAATCTGTGGCTCCAGCCCCGCTAATCTTGTCTGGGATCGGAAACCACAGACAAACCGCTTTCGTCAACCTTCTCTCCTGCCCAAACATAAAAGGCACCGTCTTACTCTTTAATTAAAAAGTCTTCTACACCGGTATTCTTATTTTAACCATAAATGTAATGTTGCCGACTTTAAATATGTCTTCTTAATATTTCAATATAATTTTTATCCCAATTAAAGACGCATAATTACAGTGTATTCTACGAATCTTTGATTGAGGTTCTTGGCAAGAATCGTATTTATCCCATGTCTCAAGAAAAGCTTATTTACGGAGATGACTAGAAAAATTGTTAGATGGTGGCTTACAGCTGTGACTATCTAGTTAACAATTAGTGTAAAATATTTGAAGGGAATTCGTGTTTCCTTAAAATATCTCTGAAGGAGTTATTTTGAAAATCTACAAGTATGTTTTTTTTAATATTTTTTCTTATATATTTTGACACATTTAGTTATGACAAATACCTAAACGTACAGGTAAAATTCGCCCTCCGAACATACACATAGACTATAAAATATTAAATATTTAAATTTAAGTACAAGTCATGAAAGTATATGGTGTCGCAGAATATGATATATTTAAGGTCTGTTCGGGAAATAGTCATTCAGATGTCTCTAATACAACACAGGAAGTCTCTGCATTTAAATGTGTTTTTCCTACATAGCCACACTTGTTCAATTTAGATTAGATCTGCAAATTATGCGTAAATAGGCAGTGCTCCTATTTGATAATTTTTAAGAATTGGAGCAAGATGAAGTATTTTTATTCATTATGACTTCCTTTATAAAAGCATGCTCTTTGCATGGTTTTGATGAGCCGTATATTTTATAAAACCCATAGTAAAACTACGGATGTGGTAAGCAGGATAGGGTAATTTAAAGAGAATAGCTCACTTCTACCCACACTTGGGTGTATATAATTTGAAGTGGCACTCTAAATGAATTTGTTACAAACACAGTTTATACATGAAACAATGTTTATTGAATTCGGTGCCCATATAGAATTTGCTTTTACAGCAATAATCATACGTACTACTTGTACGGAATATATATTAGCATTCAATAAAAATACACTTTCAATACTCACAAACCAGCAGTTCTGCCACGTAAACTTTGGGCCCCCTAAGCACAAGCGACGGTCAACACCTGGAGCTGCTTACCTCGTAGCTCCCTCTCTCTTATCTATCAACTTTAACAACCTTTTCTTTCTAATAAAGCTGCATGGTATTTATACCAAGCGGGTATACCGAAATTAGCATATCTCAAGCAGCTTCTTTAATTTATTCACTCAAAAGATCGATTCTTGTGAATCGAATCTTATGTATACCTTACAAATTCTTTCATTCTCTTTGATAATTTTGGGATATCCCAAGCGACAAATAAGAGCGAGCAGTGCTATATCGTACCATGTTCTTTTGTTTCAGTCATCTAGCACCAAATTTTGTGATTCTATATTAATTTAAATGAGTTTTCACATTTACGGTTGAAATAGTTGACTTAAATTTATATGCAATGCTGATAAACCTGTATTTTTTCACTTGTGATTTAAATAGATTTTTAAAATGAGTATCATCTATTACCCTTTTATGTTTTCAGTAAATGCCGTTCAGTTAAAGAACTACGCTGCTGGCCACTGTAAATGCAACACCCTGAAGGAAACATGCAAATAACATGAAATTTACAACATGCATTAGCGGAGGTGAGATATGCAAATGATTAGAATTTCAGCGCAGACGCACATAACGCCCGCCTGTGGCTCCACTTCAAAGCGCTATTTAAGACTTGGAGATTTCGACGATTTCAAGTTCGACAATTGTGTTTTTCTTGTGGTTTTTTCAAAAAAACGATCAATTATGCCTCGTCGAAAACAGCGATCATCTTTTGATCAAGTATCCGAGTTCGACAGAGGAAGGATAGTGGCCTACCGAGATTGTGGATTATCTTTCAGGGAAATCGGTAGTCGTGTTGGACGAAACCAAACAACTGTAATGTGATCATTGGATGCAGGAGGGTACGACGGACCGGCGTGTTCGATCGCATCCACCTCAGCGCACCACTTCACGTGATGACAGGCAAATTGTGCGCATGGCAGTTGCGGATCGCTCAGTCACATCACGAACCATAGCACAGCACATGCAGTCTGTAACGCATCATCCAGTGTCTACGCGTACCATTCGACGCCGTTTACAGCAGAGTGGTCTGTCCGCAAGACGTCCATTGCTTTGTCTACCCTTGACGCAGAACCACAGACGTCTCCGCCGCCAATGGTGCGATGACAGAAGGATGTGGACGGCAGAATGGAATGAAATTGTCTTTACTGACGAGTCACGCTTCTGTCTGCAACACCACGATGGTCGCATTCGAGTCTGGAGACACCGTGAAGAGAGGATGCTGAACAGCTGCGTTATGCACCGCCACACTGGTCCTGCACCGGGTATTATGGTATGGGGCGGTATTGGATATCACTCTCGCACACCTCTAGTACGCATTGCCGGTACTTTAAACAGCCAGCGCTACATCTCCGAGGTGTTGGAGCCAGTTGTCCTTCCTTACCTTCAGGGCTTGCCCACAGCCATATTTCAACAGGATAATACGCGACCACGCTTGGCACGCATTGTCCAACGGTTCTTCGTCAATCGCCAGATTGAATTGCTTCCCTGGCCGCCTCGCTCTCCGGATCTTTCGCCGATAGAAAACATGTGGTCCATGGTTGCTCTACGATTGACCCAGATTCCATCTCCAGCTGCCACAGCAGATCAACTTTGGCAACGTGTGGAAGCTGCTTGGTCTGCTGTACCCCAAGAACTCATCCAAAGTCTCTTTGAATCAATGCCGAGGCGTGTGGCAGCGGTGATCTCCAACAATGGCGGCTACTCTGGCTACTGATTTTGGCAGGAACCACACTTCACAGAAGTCTATAAATTTAATCATTTGATACTTGGTCAACATGTTATCTACAAAATAAATATTGTTGTGATATCTCTTGTCTTTCTTGGTGTTGCAATTTAGGTGGCCAGCAGTGTATTTAGGAAGACAAGAGTTTGGATATGACTTCGACCGTATTCTTGTAAGCTGATATTAGCATCATTTATTACTGCAAGATAATAAGCGATGGTTTTCTTTTCTCTGATTAAAAATACAATACTAGTTAACTCTATATTTTCGCTTAATCACTAGCCAGATAAATAGTGCCTCTAAATAGCCTTATGTAACTTAGAAACATCCAGTGACTTTTTATAGCGAGTTATACTGTCCGAACTCCCTTAAAAACTATTTAATTGGTGAATGGTATACCCTATGGTATATGAATGAATGGTATATGAACTGTTTTGAGAGATAACATTGATAAATATGGTAAGAAACTGGACCTTTAATTGTCTTAGTTAAGAAGCCTTGTTGTAAATCCACTAAATCTTCGTTGTTTCCCTGATATTTGAGTACAGAAAGTGTTAGTCGCCTTTTCGGTCAGATACAGATTTTTGCATTTTTTCCTGATTATTTCATCACTATCTACCATTTTTTTCCTTTTAGGTGTAAGAAATTAATGTTGGCGCTAAAATATGTTGTGCAGTTTCATTTGGCTTTGTATTTCGTTGATCATTAATTCATATTCATAAAAACATAAAATGTATGCGTATCAAAATAAAATGTTACAGTCAATCTATTTAAGTTTATATTATTAGGTTTATCATATGACTATGGATAACATGATGAGGAGTTAGGGGTTTACTATCCAGCCATTACAATACTCCAAACATCCAACCACTGAAGTATCTCTGCAAGATGTGCTGGAACAAATCTCGTCACCTTAGATCACGCAATTTTTTAAGTTCCATTGCTAGTTAAAATAAGATTTTACTTCAGGGGAATGTGCGTAAACTCATGAGAATCTGATAATGAGAATTTTATCAGGGGTTTATCCTTCAGCGGGCTCGTCCGTGCACAAAGTGCAACATTTTCGTAATTTTGAATGGTTTGTTTTTGCATTTAAGGTTTGAATGCTCTAAGCACTTTCTATTTATAGCTACACCATTTCTAATGCAGGTCTGATTTTATGACCCTTGTATTCCTTTCCATTCATAGTTAGTCGTAATTTAATCGTAGTAAACCAGCGATTATACTGGATTACAATACGGCAGCAGCAGGATTTGATGTAGTCGATCAAATGTGCAGCTATTACACGGTATTCCGCATATCACAAAAATGGGAAATCTAATTTTTTTTAGCTTTTGTGGACATAATAGGAATCAATCCCCAAGTTGTCCTTAGATCCAATAAACCGGACAGTTTTGAAATAAGGTGACTGCATTCTTTGATTGCCCTTAATTATGAATATATCTCAATAATACCAACATTTTATATCTTGTCATAAAAAGCAGAATTATTATTTTCAATTGAAAACAAGTTTATAACAAAAGGAATAATCAAGGTTAAAAAAGACGTTTTACTTTGTACCATGCGCGCCTGCTGGTGTTCCAAAAATTGGCGCGCTGGCTGAAGGATTAAAGAGGGGAATCAATTTACAAAAAAATAAGGTATTAGTATTTCCTTCAAAATAGTAGTCCAGTCAAAATAAGAAAAATGACCCGTCAACCTGGGCAAAACTGCTTCACAAGCGATTGATGTGGTATTCAACTCAACAAATGTTGCTTTTTAACATATCCAAAATCTAATGAAATCCCGCCATGGGAAAATACCGAAAAATCAAATTAAAAATGACCTCTGTTTTTCGAACTTTTGATTATTTAGTTTGAAGATATTTTGTAATATTTAGGGTAATGAAAGCACAGCTTTTAAATGTCTCTAACTTGATCTGATTTCGGTTTGTATTTCGAGAAAAATCCACAATAGTTCCACAAAACAAGTGTCAGTTGGGGCGAAAAATGGTCCTTCAGCTAAACGAACACTCCTCTTTCGAATGCATGTATTACTTGTAGATTGTTGTTTATTCCATACATCAATTTTTTTTCTTATTAGTGTGCGTTTTTCGGCATAACACATGCACTCTGTTTCCGGCACTAATGGTGACATCGTTTCCACGGCGTTTACTGGCCGCGTTTATGCCATAAGCACCCTTCTGCATTAGAGTGACTGCCTCTTGACCATCTTCGACAATTTTTTTTGCAAATACCACAATGTTGTCCAGCAGTAGCCATTTTTAGTAAACTTTACTTGAAACAAGAAAATGTTCTTTAAAGTTGATGACAGAGTTACTGTCGTATAAATTGTTGTTGAGGCGGCTGGAAGACATTACACTCCGCTGTTGGCAGTATACCGTTTCATCCTTCAATGCTTCCGCAATTTTACTTAATTTGCGGTTTCAACGTTTAGTTTACACTCTGTTTCCTGTATTTGCCAGTCTTAGCTATTACCACGTTTTCTTTTAATAATCGCCATCAGGTTTCATTTCCTTTTTCCATTTTTTTCCTGTCCTCTCCTTTGCGGTTTCCGGTCTTCAAACTCTCCGGGGTACCTGTTCCCCCATTTCTTGTCTCAAAAAGCCTTATCCATGGTACACTGCTGGCCACTGTAAATGCAACACCCTGAAGGAAACATGCAAATAACATGAAATTTACAACATGCATTAGCGGAGGTGAGATATGCAAATGATTAGAATTTCAGCGCAGACGCACATAACGCCCGCCTGTGGCTCCACTTCAAAGCGCTATTTAAGACTTGGAGATTTCGACGATTTCAAGTTCGACAATTGTGTTTTTCTTGTGGTTTTTTCAAAAAAACGATCAATTATGCCTCGTCGAAAACAGCGATCATCTTTTGATCAAGTATCCGAGTTCGACAGAGGAAGGATAGTGGCCTACCGAGATTGTGGATTATCTTTCAGGGAAATCGGTAGTCGTGTTGGACGAAACCAAACAACTGTAATGTGATCATTGGATGCAGGAGGGTACGACGGACCGGCGTGTTCGATCGCATCCACCTCAGCGCACCACTTCACGTGATGACAGGCAAATTGTGCGCATGGCAGTGACGGATCGCTCAGTCACATCACGAACCATAGCACAGCAAATGCAGTCTGTAACGCATCATCCAGTGTCTGCGCGTACCATTCGACGCCGTTTTCAGCAGAGTGGTCTGTCCGCAAGACGTCCATTGCTTTGTCTACCCTTGACGCAGAACCACAGACGTCTCCGCCGCCAATGGTGCGATGACAGAAGGATGTGGACGGCAGAATGGAATGAAATTGTCTTTACTGACGAGTCACGCTTCTGTCTGCAACACCACGATGGTCGCATTCGAGTCTGGACACACCGTGAAGAGAGGATTCTGAACAGCTGCGTTATGCACCGCCACACTGGTCCTGCACCGGGTATTATGGTATGGGGCGGTATAGGATATCACTCTCGCACACCTCTAGTACGCATTGCCGGTACTTTAAACAGCCAGCGCTACATCTCCGAAGTGTTGGAGCCAGTTGTCCTTCCTTACCTTCAGGGCTTGCCCACAGCCATATTTCAACAGGATAATACGCGACCACGCTTGGCACGCATTGTCCAACGGTTCTTCGTCAATCGCCAGATTGAATTGCTTCTCTGGCCGCCTCGCTCTCCGGATCTTTCGCCGATAGAAAACATGTGGTCCATGGTTGCTCTACGATTGACGCAGATTCCATTCCCAGCTGCCACAGCAGATAAACTTTGGCAATGTGTGGAAGCTGCTTGGTCTGTTGTACCCCAAGAACTCATCCAAAGTCTCTTTGAATCAATGCCGAGGCGTGTGGCAGCGGTGATCTCCAACAATGGCGGCTACTCTGGCTACTGATTTTGGCAGGAACCACACTTCACAGAAGTCTATAAATTTAATCATTTGATACTTGGTCAACATGTTATCTACAAAATAAATTTTGTTGTGATATCTCTTGTCTTTCTTGGTGTTGCAATTTGGGTGGCCAGCAGTGTATTTTCCCATACATTCTTTAATTAAAATCTTAATTTTGAAATATCGCCCAAAATTACCCCAAGACACATTAAAATTACACGTTAGAAAACATTTCATCTTATACTAACAAATACGATAATTTAGAAAAATGGCCGCCATTTTTAATTTCATTTTTAGGGGTTTTCCCATGATCGGATTTTGTCCGATTTTGGATATATTAAAAGGCAAGAGTTGTTGAGTTGAATACCACTTCAATTGCTTCTGAAGCAATTTTGCCCAGGTCAAATCATAATTTGACTAGACTATAGTGCAGGGGTCGGCAAGTAATTTTAAGTGGGGTCCGGATACTATTGAAAATTTTTATCGAGGTCCAGAAAAAAACTCATAATACTTAATAGTTTTGAATTTTTATTTTCACTCATTTAAGTAATTATATAAAACACAATAGGTAGGTATTCTTAAAAATCAATACGAGAAATTACACCTGCGGTCTTGAGCCAGTTTCTTATAGTTTGGTTCACGCGGGGAAAAGCTAATGCGAAGAGTGTCTTCAAGGTGGGCATCCGTTAATCTCAAACGATATTTATTCTTCAAAAAATTCATTTTTGAAAAAGATGATTCACATACATATGTGGAACCAAACATATTAACCAGGTTGATAGCTAGTTTTTTGCAATTTTCATAATTTTCTGAAACATGCTTACCCCAAAATTCTTCAGTGGATGCAGTTTTATACATTTGCAAGGAAATAACTTCTTGTAAGTCAATTATCTCCATTTGAAGTAAAGGCTCTGAAAGACTGAATAACTTACCAGCCACGTCAGTCCATTTTGCAGCTGCAGCAACTTCATAAGGCGATTTAAGGAATTGAGACAGCTTCCCTATCTCTGCAAAGTCTTGGAATCTTGCAGCAAATTCCTTCCCAAGATCTGATATAAACCTTAAAATACTGCAATGTTTTCTTCATAGTTCTTCTTTTTATATTTAAGAATTGTTAGGAAATGAATAAATTCTTGACTTGCAATATCTTTTTCAAAGATATCCAGCCTCGACGGAAAGCAGACACACTTTGTATCAGATCACGTATTAATTTTCCATTTCCTTCTAACTCGGTGTTGAACACATTTAAATATTTCAGAATGTCTTTCAGGAAAGCCACAGCTAGTATATTGCGCTCGTTTGTTATGAACTCTAAGTGATTCCTTGCTTCCTGCGTATCCAAGTTTTGAAAGAAGAAGAAGGTTACTTCTTCTTCTTTCAAATTTAACCTTAAAATACTGCCTTCTTCTCCTCGCACTCCAACGCACTCTCTTGTGCTACATAGCACAGCATAGCAACAGCTATGTATCTACCTACTAAAACTAGTTATATAAAAATATTAATTAAATTGAATAGGTAAGTAAGTTATTTAACAATATTTGGCGGTCCAAGTTTCTACTTTCTGCGGTCCGCCTGTTGCCGACCACTGCTATAGTGCATATGCAGTTGCAGTTTAGATTGGATGATAGATTCATATGTTATGAGAAAAAGAAATCTCAAGTCTAAATTTTATATTTATATAAGTAGTTACACAATTATCAGTTACGGGAATAATATATTGGAAAGAACTTTTTTTATGCGATTTATATAAATTGGCTGTCACTAACATTTATGTGAAAGTTACAGGCTTTCTATTAACAAAAAGTAAATTTCATAAACCTACACGTATTGTATACGCCTTTTATCACACGTTTCAAAAGAATACAAAATTTATAGTTTACTGAAAATATTTAAAGTCCAATCTAATTTCTGAATTACTGAACAAAGAAAGAATTTCTAGAATAAAATATAACACAGACCTTAAGTAAAATGGTATGATATCAATGTTGACAAAATGGGATTTATTGGGAAATAAATAGGTGGTGCTTTATAAATTGAAAAAAAAAGATCTGTGTTTAAAAAAAAGACGTACTACATTCTAAAAAGAAGACAATTCTGCTGAAATGATTATGTTACAAAAATTTCTGACCTTTTATTAAGAAAGAAATTTCCGTGTTTTGAAAAATAAATAAAGAAATGTAAAATTTTAACAGATACTTTTTTTAGATATAATCCATTTAAAAGCAATAACACAATTGCACAATACCCACTATGGCGTAAGCATGCATAAAAAAGTAAGAATTTTATATGAATTTTTAAATTGTTCTCGCGTTAAACTATTTCCTTCTGGGTCATATGATGACACTTTTATGATAAATAGTTAACTTCTTTAATTGTGTAGTGTAAAAGAAATAGCAAAATATACTTAGGATGAGTATTCAGATCCCTTTTTTTTATACTCAGGGACAAAATCTTAATTATTATTCAGACGTAATGTAGCGTTCCTCCTGAAAATAACTGAATAATAAATTTTCTTTTAGCTATATAATCTAAACAGTCCTATTTCAAGACAACCATTTTTTGTATATAATATAATAAAGTAAACATGTATTCGTAATTTTAAAGGTAGTTTATACTATGACATAGTTATAAAATATAATCAGTTACGAAAAAAAGATTAAATAATGAACAAAAATATGATTTGCAAATACAAAAGACTTCTTAGAAAACTTTTATTATATTACTTTGCAAAGAATTAATCAAAAGCTTCATATTCTTTTAAAGTTAGAAAATGCTTTTACAATCAATATAGACAAAAACACAAATGCGTAAGACGAGTTGTGAAAAGTATAAGGAAGATAAATTGGGAAACTAAAGCCCAAAATGGTGTAGAATATTTGATTACGGAAAATGAATGTTTTTTTTTTGTGGAATACTGAAAATTTAAATAATGAAAGAAACAAGTTTTTTTCTTTTCAATGACACGTGATCAAATCCCATGGATTTTTCCCCACAAAAGAAAATTAATAAAAAATGGGTGTCAGCTTTTTGATTTAATCTGATTTTTTTTATTTTATTAAGAAACCTCTGTATTTATTCTGCTTAATACAAACTCAAAAACTGTTTTGTGCTATAAAAGATCTGGATGTTGCCACGACATTTTTTATATACTACATTATATAACCATATATTTGTACAAATAAATAAAAAAATTCAGATGTCTGTATGGTAATAAAAATAAACTTTTTTTAAATTTTCACCTGATACAGACATAAAAATATTTTTGTTTACATATTAATAAATGTGGCTATAAATTATACTCTAAATGCACGTTAAAAAATATTTATACTAATAACTTGTATGCATACATTATACCTATACGTATTAAAATCAAGATTTTCCTAGTGCTAATATTGCTATTTTATGCATAATAATATTTATGTTCTTAGGAAACATAACAGATATTGTTCTACAGAAAAAAGAAAATTTGCGAATTTTTTTTGGCTTCGTTTTTTTTTGACTACATATTTTTTTTTAAATTGACCAAGAGGAATTCTTGAAATCAAAAACGTTTCGAATTATCTTTGATATAAGATAACTTATGAAAGCTACTTTGGAGCACCACATTTTGTAAATCATCATTTACAAATTAATGCAACGTTGAAATACCTTGACAACACAGTCGAGCCTGCTCGACCGTTTAGTGCATTATGTTAAATAAATTTTTAAAATACATTCCGTTGGGTGAATGTTGCGGTTTAAATGTTTATTAAAAGCTGAATAAAACCGTAGATCTATAAATATGCTCCATAAATTAACAAATATTTAGACCACAAATATTGCATTCTGCAATTTGTATTAGTATTATAATTAATATACGTTTTATAGTTTCTATTTTCGCAAATTAGTGTTGTTATATATCAGAGGATATACTATTATTAATCTGATAGTCTGGAAGTAACAGGTGTCTATACTTATTATACTGTTAGGTCGGATGGAGAGGGATCAATCTTTACTGTTGTATGTAGATTAATATCTGTGATGTAGATTATGGGCTATTGATGCTTATGGGATGAAAACAGTCTCCTCTGTAAAGGGGAAATGAAGGGACGGATACAGTCTAAGTGGAAGCTGAAAGTCTTAATGATATCAGTACTGTTGAACGTTGATGAGGCATCAAATCTAAGTAGTAGAATTCTTGAAGTGTCCCGAAGATAAATTGGAGGAGATGGTGGTGCGGAAAAGAAGAGTTGCTATTTGTAAGTCTCTGTGGATGTAGAACCGACGCCTTTCTATATACGGCTGACTGCTTAATAATTGTCCCAAGAGATCAGGAGATGTACGATGCTACAGGTAAAGTTCTTTAAGGGACGAGAGACTACGGCGCTACAAAAGTTCTACCTATGGTAGCAGGAGTCCCCTAGTTCGGGCGGCTGGAAAGTGGTGTCGATTACCGGATCGTATGACACTGGCTGTCCGCAACAAACTCCAGGCATTCACTGTCAACGTTAGCATGAAAGGTTGGAGAAGCTGGTGAGCAAGTAATCTTCCAAGGCATTTAAAATTTTAAAAAATGTTTATTTTCTGTGCCAATCTTGGGTAACATGAAAAGATATTTACAACGAAAAAAGGAGCTCGGAAATACATGAGCTGCAGCGAATAACGAATGACCCGTCAGGTCCAGAGTCAGATGGTTATATATAACATGGCATGATAAAATAGCCCCCCAATACAGTCGAGGCCAGGGCCAAGAACTGAAGGGGGTGCTTAAACGTATACAATTTTTTAAATCTAAAAACTTCTCTCTTAGTAAAATATGCCTGACTACCATTTCTTATCATCACTGGACAGGCCTGCAAAAACGCAGAAAACGAGGGTTACTATAGCAAGAAATGCGCCAATTAACTACTCTAACGGACACACGTGCACGGCGTATGCAATATTGCCGTAACAACAACGCGAGCGCTTAATGGCCAACAAAAGAAACCCGGCCCTGCCGAAACCTCACCAAGAGGAGAAAAAACTTAGCGCGCCGCGAAACTGAGGCCCGTGGATGGTTTAGCCCCGATATTGCTAAGAATGCGCCTCTGTCCGATTGGTCGAACCAGGGGAGAAAGAACTTCTCGGAGAGTGCTTTCACGCCAAGCTGAAGCCAAGTTCATTCGTGGGAAAAACTCTTTCGGACAAAAAGATAGGAGAGGACACACATTTATCTCTAACTTAAAACTGATTTTATGGTCCAATTTAGGGAGCAAACGTAACACGGAATGCGTGGACAAAAGCTAGTTGGATGTTCACATGACACACCCTGCAATTACCAGCTATAAAAAGTGCATTTTAGTCAAACTTAACAAGGGAATCCTGAGACTAACACATGGCTAAGCAAATTACGATTGAAGCTTTTACGGTTTAAGAGAAATCGGCAACGGCTGAATTCTCAAGAACATACAAGTCAAGGGAACGGTATAGAAATTACACTATTTTATTTTAAGGGACAACTATTTAGAATTAGAGATTTTATATTAATTTAACGTGCGTTATGAGCCCAACCAAATTAATTATTTCTGGAACGAATTCCTCGTTACACTTATTATATACATACATACATACATACATATATATATATATATATATATATATATATATATATATATATATATATATATATATATATATATATATATATATGTAGTTGGAAACACCACTGAACTACTACTTCAACTTCCACTCCTCACTACTCCGGCGAGAAGGACTTCGTGCGCAAACATTATTGTTGACTGAGAAAGAACACTGAGCAGATGTGTTCCGCAAGCTTCCGATATTGAGCAGAATATCTCTATTGATGCTTTTCGTGTGTTTTTTATTTCATCCAAATGTTCTTAACCCTTTCACTCCCAGTGATGCCAATTGGAATCATGATATTCACATTTTTTTTTTCTCAGCCGCCAGAACTGCTAGTGATATCAAATAAATTTTATTAAAATATTTGTACATTTTGCTATTCAAAAATATTTTTTCCTTTACCCAATAGATTGCAGCACTATCCCAGTAAAGGAAGAAATATTTGATGTTTGAGTGTCAGCTGAAATCGAAAAACAAGTTAAAATCAATTTCATTTTAGATGTAATTAAGAAAATAATAATGTTTAAATTAGTCTCTTATCATTTTTAAATATGTGTAAAAATCATATTTTGGCAATTTTTTAAAACAAATTATCCGAAATTTTTGTTGTTTTATTTTTCCAAAAACTAGTGATTCCAAATGGCATAATTGGGAGTTATCAATGGGGTGTGAAACTCAACACCTCTAAATGTTTATTTGCGAGTGCTAGCGGTTATGGCACATGGTTGTACAAAATTTGATACTTTAACTGTATTTGAATATAAGTGTTTTTCTACTGATTTGCTTCAAAATTAGCTGAGAAGACAAAGCTTGGGATAAGTGGTGATGTTGCAATGCGCTTAGCAGAGACAGTACGACGAAATAAAAATCATAAACTTTTTGTTGACAATTGGTTCGCATAATACAACCTATGCTTGCTTATTGCTTATGCATCATACAACCTATGGATATGCTTGTTGAACTTTGTCGTGTTGACATACGTGCAAAAAGATATTACCTAAGAATAATTTTCCATTTGTTAGACATATGTATTGTGAATGCATGGCTTCTTTATCGAAGACATTTGCAGCAAATATCAGAAGCAAAGGCAAAGTATTTGCCATTGTATGACTTTAAATCATCTGTCTCAAAAGCACTATTGATGGCTAATAAAATGCCAGAGCTCTAGAGGGAGACCAAAAAACTCTGAAAGTTCTCCAACAGTAGTCAAGAAATCAAAAATAACAAATCCCATTGCTGATGTCAGATTTGACAATTTAGGCCATTGGCCTCTTCATATAGAAGGAATAAGAAGATGCAAATTGTGTATCAAATCGCACACCAGGATAATGTGTGAAAAATGCAAGGTATCACTTTGTCTTAACAAAATTAATAATTGCTTTAAAAAATTTCATGTAAAATAAATTAAAATATATTATTAAAATACATTATTAAAAAAATTAAAATACATTATTTATTCATTAAAATATATTATTTGCTTCAGATACATGTATCGATTAAAATATATTAAAATATTTACTTTTTTCCACCTAGCATCAACTCCTAATGATTCCAAATGGCATCAACTCTATTTTTAACTCATGCCCTTAATTCCCAATGATGCCATTTGGAATCATTTAAAATTTTTATTAATAAATTTAAAAAAAAATTTTTTTTCTTTCTGTTCCTTTATACTGGACATAAAATAAGTACATTTCAGGAATTTCATATTTTTAGAATGGGTAATAAACTTTTGGGACTGAAAGGGTTAAGTGTTAGTCATGTTCTGTAAATAATGTCTCGCCTCATTAAATATTTAAAATGATTTAACGTTTAATTATTCCCTTCTAACGGATGGAGTTAGCACTCCATCCCACACACACACACACACACACACACACACACATATATATATATATATATATATATATATATATATATATATATATATATATATATATATATATATATATATATATATAATGATAGCGGGCTCTACACGTCCGATAAGCTTTTACTATGTAGAAAAGATGAAACATGACAGTGTAGACGCAGCCAAAGTCGTAATACTTCTAATATACCGGTACAGGAGATAGGTTCACGCATATGCACTTGGGGAAAGAGCAGGAACACGTTGAACAGTTGAATTATTTTATTCCATGGAATTAAACTTCAAGACGGTGACATCGAAGAGATGTACACAACAATATTAATTGGCACAAACTGACACTGACGACATGGACGCAACAAGCTAGCCACCAGATTTCGCCGGGGCTTGAGTTTTGAACACGATTACATCTTAATATAGTTGGGAGCAGTACCTGGACAGCAGAGCAGTAGTCCAGTCAAATTAGCTCAAAATGGCGGCGAATCATGCATTAAATGAAGGAGTTGAGATTTTTTTCAGGAATGTGTAGGGGTTAGTCCCCTGAACAACGCCTAATAAAGACCCCTCGATTTCAGGTGCCGCAGGGGGTGGGTGGGGTTCCAAAGGTTACTTTTTCAGTTTTCGGCGTTTATCTCGAAAACGGTTTATCGCACAGAAAATTGTCAAATTCAAAAATTAAAGCTGATAAAATTCCCGTCCAAATGGTGTATCTATGTTTGTACCTAAGTGTTACCGTTTTCGAGATATGAGCCGTTGAATATGAAAATTTGTCAAAAAAAAGTGGTAGTGGTTCAGGTTTCTCGTCAAACTTCCTCTTCTAACTCTTTCCCCTTCCATTTCTCAGAAAACTCGTGGTAGAAAAAGTTGTAGAGCGAAAAATTTCCTTCAAAAATGTATAGAATTATGCTAATTTATCTTCACCCGGTAAATAGTTAGAGCGTTTTGAAGTTTAGGGGTACTTTTCAACATTTTGCTAGTAAAATGCTCGTCACTCAAGTTTCGTTTCCAAGGTCTGTAAGTCTCTTAATCACTTTGTATGCTGTTTAATTAGATACGTATAATATTTATAACCCGTATAAATAATAAAGTATGTATACCTGTACGTATAATGTATATCTCATAATATACAGAAGAACACTTGTAGTACAAAGGAGGAAGTAAGAAAACAAACCAAAATGTATAAAATTTGTTCATATAATCAAAAAATGGTTATCAAAAGTAAGTTCAAACAACAATTACTTACATTAAATATATTATATATAGTTTATTTCATCAACAGATTTCCTATATATTAAAAGCCGTCAATCTGATACTTCGGAAAAAGTTTCAAACAAGTCAAAGTCTTCACTATCATTTTGGCTTCTGCAGAATGTCCGAAATTTCACGAACTGATTTCCCACAAAGGTGGCATCCCACTATAATGCCACGATCAAAGTCACTAAGCTCATTTGACTTACTTATTGTCTGACAAACGCATAAATATGACCTGACAAACCACTACCAACACTTTTAGAGCTTTCGGTTACGCATCAAATTACGTCACCTGCTAGATCCATTTCTTAGGAGGGTGTCCGGATACCTTTGGCCACATAGTGTATAATGTATTATTGAATATTAATATAAATTATTAAATTTACTTAATGGGGTCAGTATGAGCAAAGAAAAATGAAAGGTACCTGTGGTGATTGAGATCATGCTCATTTGGCGGGGCCTGGAACATGAGCAGGAACATTCGTTCCCCAGCTCCAGCAATGTCTCCTGGTGAAGATTTGGAGTCATAAAACACTTTGGCGATGTTTGTTGTTTCGTTGGCATACCGCTGGAAACATTGTACTATTTCTGCTTTGCTTTTACCATAAATCGCTGGCGTAGTGTCACATCCTGAGACACTATGGATGAAAAGAATGTACTGGCTGAATGATAAGGCCTGAAGATGTTGTGAAGACTAGAGCCTGTCTTCTGTGTTGCCCGTCCGGCCTTCATGAAAAACACATTCGTGTCTCGTGGGGTGAGTGCCGCAAGTAAGACGAGCAGGTCTGTCTTCTCCTACTATCACCACCGTTGAATGAGAGGTGTTTTGCTACCCAAACCTAATTCTATACATTTTTGAAGGAAATTTTTCGCTCTACAACTTTTTCTACCACGAGTTTTCTGAGAAATGGAAGGGGAAAGAGTTAGAAGAGGAAGTTTGACGAGATACCTGAACAACTACCACTTTTTTTGACAAATTGTCATATTCAACGGCTCATATCTCGAAAACGGTAACACTTAGGTACAAACATAGATACACCATTTGGACGGGAATTTTATCAGCTTTAATTTTTGAATTTGACAATTTTCTGTGCGACAAACCGTTTTCGAGATAAACGCCGAAAACTGAAAAAAGTAACCTTTGGACCCCCACCCCACCCCACCCCCTGCGGCACCTTAAATCGAGAGGTCTTTATTAGGCTTTGTTCAGGGGACCAACCCCTACACATTCCTGAAAAAATCTCAACCCCTTCATTCAAAGCGATATGAAAACCTAATTTGACTGGACTACCAGGAAGTAATGAAGCAGCGCGCAGAACAGAGAGCGCGAAAATCCTCTGTCTCACCTTTTATACTGAGTAACTTCTGATTTTACCGCTATGCTTAGAATTCTTTTAATTGGTTGACCCCGATCATGTGGTATACGAATCGAAAGTCGTATGATTGTTCGAAAGGGGAATCGAGATCATAGAAGTCTAAAAATAACTTTCCGCGCGTGCATTGAAGAGAATATTAGGTCATTTCGATTTCCGATTTCGCTTTTGAAATAGGGCTTTGCTTCATTCAGGAAAATTTATTATACGCATTAGATGTAGGACAATTAACAATAGTGGGGCTTTATTATTACACTTACACAGACACACACACATATATATTTATTTATTTATATATTTATTTTACCATTTTGGACCCATAGTATTCAATTAAGTTATTACAAACACAATGTTAAAATGAACGAACATAATAACAAAACATGATCCTATATGGAAGTGTCTGGAAAAGTACTAGTTGAGATAACTAACTGTAAAAGATATTTCTCAGGATAAACCTCTCAGTGTAGCACACGGTCATTACCTAACAATATATAGATCTTTCTTCAACATTTACACACTGTTACGAATTCAAAGAATATTACTTCAGAATCTGCGACAGAATGACTGAAATTGATAAAATATATTTTCAGTATGATGCCATGAAGAGAAATAAATTATTCATTTGTTCATCGTGGAAACCATTCGTGCGGATTAAAAATATGTATGCTTAGCAAAGAAGAATCTGTAAAATTACCTAATCAGCATTTCGCAGCTCCTAAGTCTGATGGGGCAATAATTCCATTTATCGCGTGATAAAACCGTCGACACGTGTAAAGGTTGTGATGTTTCTGGGAGGGAAGCAATTTCTGTTGCAGAAGTTTGCAGAGCAGACATGTTTTGATGAGTTAATGAATCATGTCTCAAGAATCGGAAACCATTATACATAAAAGGAAGTTAATATCTCGCATCAAATGGTTCAAACACGTTTTATCAAAAAACAAAATCAGCTGATTTCTGTGTTCCCTGTTGCGAAGGATGCTAAATGAATTTGATAAGTAAAAAAACTGAGCCTAAAATGTACTAATACTTAGATTACGAGCAGAAATAACCATTACTATATAGATAAATATTTATTTGTACAAGTATATAAGGTCGTTTCGTAATAATTGTCCTTTACTATTATAGGTTTAATATTATCAGATAGTGATAGGAAGAGTTCGCATTTGAATGATTTTCGAATGTTTTTTATAGTTAGTATAAATAAGAAAATGCCACTAAACGTAGATTAATAATTAAAAGTTCAAACGTTTTAAATATTAGTTGGTGAATAAATGTTTTCTGCAGAATTCCGGAATCAGTTTATATTTCTGTTTCATCGAATATTCATTTGACTTAAAATATACTATAAAGGTAAATAAAACATTTTTATTCTGTCTATGAGTATCCAACAGAAATTTATCTGTTCCATTTATCTCGGATTGGTATATCTCCCAATTTGTTATCTTTAACAGGGTATACCAAAATTTCCTTTCAAAGTACTTTGTATAATAATTATACATTATAGGTTTTCCATTTTCATTAACTTGCCCCCAGAAATTTTAATTAAGATTAAAAATTATAAAAATACCTTTCCCAAAGCAATAATTGCGCTTAGTTTTTCCCCTTTAAATTAATTAAAAATTTATAAACATTTTTGTAAAGTTTTAAGAAAAAAATATTTTTGAACTATATTCTATTATCAAAGAAGAAAATGTTATGCTGTTGCTTCAGAAGACATCACAAACTAAACATACTTTAGACTTTTAACTCGAAATTTGGTTTAAAAAATTGTTTGAGCAATTTTATGTGTCTAATGATCTCCAGATAAAGATCTTTTTGGGAAAAATACAAAACGATAGTAAAAGAAAAAAGTTTTGCTTGCAGGACCACCTTCACATTCTATTTAGAATACGAGATAGGAATGAAAAATAGGAGGCATAATAGGCACAAAGGAATGGGATTTGTAGACCCACTGAACTTCAACGGTAATTTTTTTCTTTTTTCGCTATCAACGCCTAACCAGTGATTTAAGATATAAAATTTGTTTTGCATTTTGAAACGTTTGTGCTTAAAATTTTCCTTTTCAAACAGCACATAACTTTCTGTATTCAAATGATTTTTATAGGAAAGCAATCAAGATAAAGAACTTCAACAAGAAACTTTTAAATGACTTCAGTTAGAACGTGATAACTTTGTTTAGAAAAGAAACTAAAGTAAAATAAAAATGTAGCATCACATAGCAGAAAAAACAACGCTTGAAGCAAATAAAAATAATTCACAAAGATTTTCATTTTCGTTCCTTGCATTTCAGATAAAAGGCTGAGAATAGGAAGCTAAAAATGTCTAAAAGACACTTCAGGGAATACTTATGGGCTGGAGTCTAGTGAAAATACGATTGTAAAATCTTAAAGTAGACCATTCATCACACCGTTTCATTTAATGAAATTGAAGAAACGTAGCCTATCAGTTTTCATCCTAAGTCCTATATTTCATAGACAGAGAAGATAAAAAAATATGAAATATGAATTTAATTTGTTCATCACGTGACATAACTTTGTTGGGTTATAGAATTATATGTCGATTTTCTTTGTACAAATTTTTATTGACTTCGTGTATTTCAAGTTTAGTATTCCATAATTCCTAGTAAATGAGTTAGGTAGTTAAAATGTATTTTTTAAACTGTTATTTATAAACTTAGAGATTTATGAATTAAAACGAATGGTGATTTTAGAAATCGGGATTGCAGTTGGAAAATTTTGATGTCAAAATTAATATAGTTACAATTATATAAAAACAAAAAAAGGGTTTCTTATTTTGGGGTAAAAAATACATACCGTTTTCCCACTTTTATCTTAAATTAACATGCAGATCTCCTATCTTAATTAACTTGGAGATTTACAAAAGATCTCAAATGGTTAACACGATTATGGTAGTTTTTTTCATAAGTATCAACATCATTGTTGTTACCGAAAGCGCTGAAAATATTTAAAAAAAGTTGTAGATGCTAGGATATATCCTTTTGTCCCCCTTTGAAACTGCATAAATGGTGTTTTTGCATGAAGCTATTGGAAACAGTTTACAAAGTTTTTATACCCCAACTTGAAATCGGCGTTCAAAATTGCTAGATTTATAGAAGGCAAATTACGGGCATAAAATTAAAATAACTGTCGAAAATCTTCTATTGAAGTTGCTGTTGGAGCACCTTTCCCATTTGGCAAAATAGAAAAAATAATATTTCAAAATGGTCCTGTGCGAAGTGAAATATTCAAGAAGTTGAGTCAATATTTGGTCGATAAATGGAATCTTGTTGGAAATTAATGTTTGTTTTGAAAGAATCCTTAGCTTTACAGAATTAAAATTATTGGTATTTCTAGCTATTAAAGATATAAGTTTCTATCTATTAAATATATACAGTCGAACCTCCATATATCGAAGTACCAAATTGCCGGAAAAAAATTCAATATATAGAAATTTCGATATATAGAATTGATCTAAGTTTTATCATAATTCTCCTAAAACATTAAAATTAAAGCTAATTTTCGTACACGAAACTCCATTTCCAATTTATATGCGAATCACATTAAATGAATGTTAATAACTAAAAAATGAATTAATCTGAAAGATTTATTGAGTACTATATACCTTTAAAAAACAATAATCCAGACAGTGGTTACAGTGATCACAGTTACATTCTTTTAAATAAACTACTAATATCTTGCTGAACAGCCAGTTTTGCGGAAAGTTCATCAAAGAAATGCACGCATTTATCCAGTCCATTAAAAACTTTACCAGGGACATTTTCCGCGAAATGAAGTCTACGACGTATTGTTTCAAACGCCAAAAATTGGGAGATTTTATTCTAAAGTGGAATAAAATCTCCCAATATGTCGTGAAAAAAAATTAGATATATAGAGACTTTTTCGATATATAGAAGCAGTTTTTCTATGCAATGAACATGGAGATTTGCTAAGAGTTCGATATACAGAAAATTTCGATATGGGGAAGTTCGATATATGGAGGTTCGACTGTACGTTCAAAAAGTTCTATTAAAGATATACGTGCTTCATCCCAAATATCTTTAATAGAAAAATCTCATGTTTCACGAAAAGTATTAGACACAACACCATAAAGAAAATTTAGGGAAATTAAGAGGTCACTGTCAGATTTATGCATTATTTTAGACAATTGTAAGATGCAGGAAAATATATTTTTCAAGCTAACTAAAGATCTTATAAAACCAAATTCATATAATTCATTATTCAAAAGTTTTATGTTAGAAGGTGATTCTCTGTATACCCAAGGAATGATTCTTTCAAGATTATGAATCACTGCATAATATAGTTCCCTCATAATCAGATTTCGCCATGGCGTTCCACATACTTAGTCGGGCAAACTTGGAGTATTTTCTCTCTCTTAGTATCCGGTGAGTGTTTATCAATATTGTCAACAAAGACATCCTGTCTCTGAAAGGTATTGAAGAAATTGCTTATCTTTTAATTCTTCCAATGCAATTTCACGTTTCAGTCACAGATACAGCATTTCCAATTCCCAAATTCAAAATGTGTGATGCACAATGAACATATATAGCTTGTGGATATATAGCTGATATGTGAGATTGGACACCTATAAACTTTCCGCTCATTACCTTTCTCTCATAAATAGGACAAACCAATGCTATAATTATTCAAAGTTTCGAATATTTTGTCGGATTAGTATTATTCTGTAGTGCTTATTAAAGAAACAAATTGTAAGAATTGTGTCCAAACTTTCTTGTCTTTTTCTTTGTATCTATAACTGACAAACAAGGAAAGCTGTAGTAGTAACAGTTCAAAATTCTACTTTCGATGAATATATCAAATTTTCTAATATGCAGTAGTATAAAAGTTGAGTTCTTCATCTAACAAATTTTCTTTTAAAATTATGAGTGGTGTTATAGCTATTTAGACATTAATTTACAATGAAAAAATCATTGTTTAAACATATTTTTTTCAAGTATTTCCTCGAAAAACTATTTTGGCGAATTAACGTACAACACAATAATTATATTTGTAACGCTTACCAGTTCCAGACGTTATGTGAATGTTATATAAGGAATAGGTTATGTAAACTGTAGTAAAAATGTCTTTTTTAAAAATTATGTCAGTTTTAGAACATTTTTCTATACATTTGTTACATCTGCTCAATTTCTCTTAGTGAAAAATTTCACTAATTTTCCTGCGGAATAATTAAACATTAATTTGGCAGCTTTTTAAAATCGACTGAGCACCCCCACCCACCCACACATGCATCAGAAGATATCGGGTTATTATACAGAAGAAAGAAAGGCTTGCTCCATGGCAAGGGTGAGAGGAACAGAATTAAAAAAAAAGCCACTCTTTCGCAGTGGCACACGCAGAGGGGGGGAGGGGGGCAAGGGGCCCCGCTCCCCAAAGAAATAGAAGAAATTACAGAAAAAATTCCAAAAATTTTCTCTTTATTAATATTTGTTTTTCTGCATTTATATTCTGTCGTGTTTCTATTTCTATACTACTTATAAATTAGCAGTCATATAAAATGAAAATACCCTTAGCTCTCTGGGATCACGGCCGCTGTGAACAACCACATGGCAAACTAGTGGTAGTGATGGGCGTAACGAGCATTATTTCGTTTGCCTGTGTCAGGCACATAGATCATATGTTTCCTGTACTGACGATCATTGCACACACTCAGTCCATAGGTCGAATGCGATGCTTTGTGTCTATTTTCATATAGTCCACTTAAAACATTCGTATTCTGTTCTATTGAACTTCAAGCATAGCGTTTTCCATCCCTCAAGAATTACCGTACGTAAATTCTGTAATATTATAATGTAAAATTTATAAAAGTATTTTATTTTTAAAATTTTGAGCCTCAAATTATGGCTGAAAAACGTATGCAGGGTATTTTATTGCCTTTTTTTAAACCCGAAAACGGATGATTCAAACGTTTGTAGCAATGTTGCTGTTAATATTGTCAATACCGAATTGAATTTGGTTTTCCGCGTCGCGGATCTGACAAAAACATCGAATTATCCGGAAGAAAGTACTTCCTTAGTTGTTAATAATACTCATGTCGTGAACTGAAATGAAGGGTAACCGAGCTCCCTATGCAAAAACGTATGTTGTCCTAAAATGAAGTGAAGTATCGACCGAGTGATCGTATAAAATGAAACTCGCAAGAGTGGTGTAGTTGATTTTTTGCTTCTTTTGTAACCCTTTTTATATTAAGTGTCGAGTTTTAAGTTTTTAGTCTTGTAAATAAACGGTTTTAAACTACAAAAGTTTCCTCATTGAAATGGACTTTAGTTGAACACGCTTTCAAGAATATACGTATCTTCTACTGCTAGACGGCACCGAATCAAAGAAGTACTGCTGAATTTCAAAGGTAGGTGAAGACGTCTTACGTATTTGAGAAGATTGAAGTTGGTAGTAACTAATTTGTTTTACAACTCAAGACATCGCATTGCTGAAAAACAAAGATTTAATTCGGATGATAATTTAGATATTGTAAAATGGTTGTGGAAACCAGAACCAGATTTTTACTTTCCCTCAAGTTGATGCACTATCTGGCCAAAAGTATCCGGACGCCCAGTGGTACGGACTCAGAGAGTTCTGAGGCATATATTAGTATGATGCTGGTACTCCTTTTGCATCGATGACAGCCTGCACACGTCTGGGGAGACTTTTCACCAGTTTTTGATAATGGAGCAGTTATCCTGCTGTAAGAGAAATGGGCCTTCCCCGAAATATTGCCATAGAGTTGGGAGAGCAACATTGTCTAGAATGTCCACATACATCTCAGAGTTCATGTTTCCAACCACAGACACTAAGGAACCTAGGCCAAACTATGAAAAACACCCCACACCATGATGAAGGCAATTTTCGAGCTTTGTTGAGAATAAGAATCGATGCGAATGATGAAAACCTCACTGAACATTTTGAATATTCTGCTAAAAACGCTACCTACATTAGCTGGAACATACAAAATCAAATTATACATGCATGTAACGACATAATTTTGAACCGTTTGATAGAAAAAAATTAATCCTGCGAAATGTTTTTCTATTCTTGCCGATGAAACTTCTGACATTTCTACTATCGAGCATCTTTCCTTGTGTGTCATGTATTTAGATGAAGAAAATAACAACAAAGTTTGTGAACAATTCTTAGAATTTGTTCCTGTAACAAGCACTACAGGGAAAAACTTATCCGACAAAATATTAGAAAACTTAAATAATTATGGCATCGATTTGTCCTATTTACATGGTCAAGGTTACGACGGGGCCGCACCAATGAATGAAAAGTTTAATGGTGTTCAGTATCACACATCAGCTAAATATACACAAGCTTTATTTGTTCATTGTGCTTCACATAGTTTGAATTTGGTTATTGGAAATGTTGTATGTGTGATTGAAATAAGAATCTGAATGGGCATACTTGAAAAGTTGTACAATTTTTTCAATACCCCTATAAGACAGAACGTTCTTGTTGACAATATTGATAAACATACACCGGATACTAAAAGACAAAAATGACGCCAAGTTTTCCCGACTAGATGGGTGGAACGCCATGAAGTCACCATTACTATGGTGGAATTATATGATGCAGTGATTCATAGTCGTGAAGTCCACAATCATTTCTTGGGAAGACTCGTCCTCTAAGGCAAAACTTTTGCATAATTCCTTGTGGGAATTTGGGCTTATAATATCTTTATTTAGCTCGCAAAATTTATTTGCATACACCTTACCATTGTCTAGAATAATGCAAAAAATCTGACAGCGAACTCTTAATTTCCCTAAATTTTGTTGATGATGTTATGTCTCAATTAAATACCGTTCGTGAAACACCAGATTCTTTTTCTTTTTAAATATTTTCTATGAGGCATGTATAAAAGACAATAATTTTAATATTGACATTATAAAGTCAAGGGCAGCATCAAAACAAGCATTAAAGTCCAATGTTCCAGCTGATTCTGAGAAGAGTATTTCAGGAAAACTATATTCATTCCATTTATGGACCAAATATTGACTCAACTTCATGAACGACTCACTCGGCATCGCAAAAATTTGTCTCTCCTACCAAATGGAAAAGATGCTCCAACAACAATTGGAACAGAGGATTTTCGTCAGTTGTGTGAATTTTATGCCCGTGATTTGCCTGCTACAAATCCAGCAATTTTGAACATTTGATGCAGTTTCGAAGTGTGACAAAATGGTATATCCAAGCATCTATAACTTATTAAAAATATTTGCAACGCTTCCGGTAACAACATGCGTCAGTGAAAGTTCATTGTCTACCTTACGCATTTTAAAAACCTATTTAAGATCCACAATGACACAATCACGATTGAACTGACTGGCTTTCTTTTACATGCACAGAGACATTGATGTAACCACACCTGAAGTCATTCAAGAGCTTTGTGAAAAGAAAAGGAAACTGGATTTTACTCTTTAAGTAACTTTTATAATCACCTAGTGAATTACATTGAATTTGCATTATAAATATCTTTATCCGTTCAACTCGCCCTCCCCCCAAGATTAAATCCTGGGTGCGCCACTGCTCTTACATCAAATAAGTAAATAATGATTTAAGAATTCATCAGTAATTTGGTAAGTCCATGGTCCATGCTCTTACCTCGGCTGAAAAGGAAAAATCGACCTGTTTAACAATTTGGCAACATTAGTATAAATGCGGGAAAATATCCCATTTAATTATTTAAATTAATTTCATGCATTTGAATAACACCTTATGTTTCTTACCTTACCTTTTATACCTTCTGATATTTTTAAAAAATGATTTTACTACTTCTAAAAAAATTTAAAACGTACTTAGAAAAAAATCTTATAGTTGGCCTTATCGTTTAAAATTTCTGTGAATTTAATTTACGTTCTTAATACATTTATTGCCGCAAACAAAGTATTTCCTGATAAATTGCTTATTTAAATCAAAAGTAAAAACCTTTATACTTTATGCAATATTTAGAGGTGAATATTTCATTAAAAGTATGAAATATGATGTTATATTTTAAGATAATAACGTCTTACTTAATTTAACGCTACAACGAAAAGCAGTATTTTCAAATTCTGCATTACAGAAATACTTCATGAAAGATAATAGAATATCGAATTTTTATACCTTGCTCTCCATTTCATCAAGACTCTAGTGACTTCTAAAATAAAAGAAAATAAAGGATATTAAAATAAAGGTTTATAAAATAAAATAAAACTAGTTTTGTTCAAATAAATTTAGACAAGGATATTAATGAAAAAAAAACAGGATATCTAATTAAGCACTATGAAGGTCTTCGATCAAGCATTACTTGAAATTTTTAATAATTTTACTTTTCATAATGTGTATTAAATCTAATTATATTATTAATCTCAATGTATCACAATCAAAGTTAAAATTAAAATTATGTGTATAGATAATTTTATTAGAGTAATTATATATATATATATATATATATATATATACCGGGTGCGTCATAAATTCGTGCAAAGTTCAAAAATTCATAATAAAAGAAGCAATGCTCGGAACATTTTTCTGTTTGCGCCAATAAGATCAGAGGGACATTGGATTTTTTTCCATGTAAAAAAAAAAAGTTTCCAAAAGTAACCGAAAGAGGGCGCTCACACGTCATACTGAGACGTTTTATGCAAATCAAGCAAACTCAAACAGAAAATCAAACAGATCACAATAACATGAGACTGCGCATTTATTTTAAAGTAACAGATGTTCAACATTACTACCAGCCCAAGGTAATAGGCAAGTGAGGCGCGTCACTAAGCCCATTACAGCGGATTGTAGCATCGATGGGAGAGACTGTATGTCGAATGACATTTTTCAGTTCCACGAAAGTGGTTGGGTACCCCGGTACACATCAGACTTTAAGTATCCCCCCAACTAACAATTTGCCGGGGTCACGTCTGGTGATCGTGAGGGCCACTGAACCTTATAACTGCGACTTATAGAACTCGGTCTTCAGTGAAAGATTCCAAAAGTAACGTCTTGAAATCACGTGAAATGTGGGGCGGGGCATGAAGGTGACGATAACGCTTGTCTTTCCTGAAATGCAGAATTAACATGGTCACGCAACAGCGCTCTCTTTCGGTTACTTTTGAAAAAAAAAAATTTTAACATGGAAAAAAAATCCAATGTCCCTCTGATCATATTCGCGCAAACAGAAATTTTTTCCGAGCATTATTTCTTTTATTACGAATTTTTGAACTTTGCATGAATTTATGGCGCACCCGGTATATATACAGTGTTGGAAACTGATTTATGAAATCATGGTTTTTTAACAAAAACTTCTTTAATATTCATTAAAAATGAATGAATTTTCATACATTATACATGCTACGTATAACAAATGATTTACAAAAATAAAATTTCATGCATAATAGTAAACAAAAACATGAGGTCAAAAATTAGATTTTCGTAACATACAAACATGGAAATTGATTTATGAAATATCACATTTCATTGAAATTAATAGTTAGTAAAGCCGCCTTTCCACGTCAAAGTTTCTTTTATTCCACATGGCATTGATAAAACAATATTTTGAATGTACTTCTGATCAATTAATTTCCAGTTTTGACAGATTGAAGCTTTCAATTCTACAAGTTTATGTGTACTGCATCCCGTCTGCATAAACCATTCGAACAAGCTGTCCCCAAACGTTTTCGATGGGGTTCAGATCAGGACTATTACGTGGATGATCTAAAAGAACAATATTCTGTTCGTCAAATCAATCTTTCATTGCTTTTGAAGTGTGAATAGTTGCATTGTCTTGCATGAAGATGTAATCTAAACTATAATATTGCCATAC
Organism: Dolomedes plantarius; assembly: GCA_907164885.2. Classification (NCBI taxonomy): domain Eukaryota; kingdom Metazoa; phylum Arthropoda; class Arachnida; order Araneae; family Dolomedidae; genus Dolomedes; species Dolomedes plantarius. The sequence continues at coordinate 154,368,781 of OU015494.1, read as the reverse complement.
AAATGGAAGAAAGGAATTTTCTAAAACTAAGCTGTAATCATATGAATTCTGACGACCATTTATAAATACTATTTCACTTCTGCCATCATAAGCAATCGCTGCCCAAACCATCAAACTTCCGCCAGCATAATTTTTATTAAATGTTGATTTTGGTTCTTTTCAGAGATCTCTCCAATAATACCTGAAACCATCGGGGCCATCCAAATAAATTAAATTTCTTTTCTCGAAGAAAATGACTTTCTTTCAATTGTCGCCCATTGTCATGTACTTCTCACAAAACTGAAAGCGCATCTGCTTGTGACGCAGAAGTATCTTTCTAGATTTCATCTTCGACCATCTCAAGCTCCATGAAGATTGTAAAATTTACCTAACTCTTCTAGAAATAACAGGAAGTGATAGATCTGCACCAATCTGCTTTGAATTGTGGCCAGTTTTTGATAGAAGCTGAAGAATCCCTCTTTTCTCCATCTCAATTAAACGTGGATTACTTTTTTTTGTTAAAATTTTTGCCAAAATTTGCTGAATCTCTTCTATAGTTATATATCACACCAACTGGTCTTTTAATTAATTTACTAATTTTCGGAACAGATTTTCCACATTCTAGATATGCACCTATTTTGTCTCTTTCGTCCACAGGCAACACCTTTCGTTTACCCATCGTGAAAAGTATGACTGAAACGTATTGCTTACAATATATAACGCTTTTTATGTCTACTGCGCAGGTCACGTTACTTTGATTTATGGAAATTTTTGTCACATTACTTCAGACTAGCCAATGAAATGTGATATTTCATAAATCAATTTCCATGTTTATATGTTACGAAAATCTAAATTTTTACCTTATGTTTTTGTTTATTATTATGTATGAAATTTTATTTTTGTAAATCATTTGGTATACATAGCATGTATAATGTACAACATTTCATTCATTTTTAATGAATATTAAAGAAGTTTTTGTTAAAAAACCATGTTTTCATAAATCAATTTCCAACACTGTATATGTGAAAATAATAGGCAAATTTATTAATTTAATGAGCGCAAAAAAACGTAGAATATAATGAAGGGTACTTATAATCCTTTATTTCATCTAAAATATTCAATGTAATATCTCATAAATGTTTCAGTGATATCTTAATAATAAGCCCCAAAAATATAAAATGCTTCCAAAATTGCTTCCATTTCATGCTCGGTCCACCTGTGTGAAAAAAAAAAATTAAATAAAGAATCACTTTAGCTAGGTTAAGACCAGTTTTTTTAAATGGATCAAATTTTAAATTATTTATTCTGATAAAAGTCGAAAGAGCTTAATATTCTTGAAAATTCATAAAAGAAGAACCTGCTCTTTTTTCTAACTTTATTCGTCGAAGCATTTTTATAACCGTTATAATGTTCTTGCGTTCCCAGATGGAAAATTGATTTTAGAGAGGACTGAGCGCATTAAGCTTCAACGGTAATTTATTTTTATGAGAAATTTTGAGACATATGGGCTAGTTTAGACATGAATACTCCCAGGTAAAAAGGTATATCATCGAGAGAGTACTTAAAAATCTATAAAAACGCATAATATTTTAAATCCTAAAATAATTTTAATGTTTTTTACAAAACATGAAAGGCATGATTATAACAGGAAGTATCCCTTAATTGTTAAAGGGAACATTGAGGCTGGAATTAAAAAACTTAATACGGATTTCATAATCGTGATTTCCCACAGTGAAGGGTGTTTAAAACATGGCAGTCTTCCTCGAGTGTAGCATCTTGCGTAGGGATTTTTTACAAGGACATTGAATCGTATTTGCATTATTTTCTATAATATAATCATTTATGTTCACAGAGATGAGAACTATAGGCGTCATAGCCAATCTTCTCGGAATTTGTGATAAATAAATAAATAAATGTTCAGAAATATCAACATTCTGTAGAAAAAGGTTTTATACATTGTGTAACAGGTTTGAATTTTGACATAAACGTTTTTGTAAAAATGAAAAAAAAATGTATTTAAAAACGTAATAAAGAAAATGATTTTCTGAGTGTTTCTTTGACAAAAATGTCTGGGCATGAACTAAAAGTAATTTAAAAAATATTAGACTAGGTAAAGTTAAAGCTATAGGGGAGTATATAAGAAAAAAATATCAAATATTAATCATGATAGATTTACTTAAATGAAATTACTTGAACAAGTTGCACAACACCGCATACAATTCGTAAATTTGTTACAATGCAGACAACACATACTAAGTAGTTCGCTTGAAATTTTTAGAAACTAAGGTAGCTTTTAAATTTCCTTAATTTATAAATCTGTCGAATAGGTTTTTCGAAATATTCAATAATACATTGTAATTTAGGGAACCTATAAATATCATAGGTAAGAAATTTTCTAAATAATCCCATCAAGTGAAAGGATCCATTCGATTAACATATCTCTATGTGTTTGTAAGGTGCTACATTATTTTCTGTTGATAGTTCCTTTTTTTACATTTAAACCTTGCACAACCCTCATCAGGGACGTAAGATGTTCTTCTATTATTATTATATTAGAAAGTATGGCGCAGACACGAGACAAGTTATTTATAGGAGGGAGTGGTGAGTCAAATAGGTTAGATCAATATATCAGTGTATTCCAGTGAAGTGGCTCTGGAGTAGAAGACAGTTTTTGGTGGATGGGTTAGTGCCACCTGAATGATATAGCTATAGTAAATATGGTGGAGGTGAGGGTGAGGGGGTACGATATTTCTGAGTTAGGAGTTGATTATTTTTGTAAATAATGGGGGATTTCGAATGTCCTGTGTAATTGGATATTTATGTTTACGAGTAGGTATTCTTTAAGTTATACGATCAAGTAAAGGGATGGTAAATTCGTAGTCGTTTGTATGGGTTACAGATTTAGGTTTTTGATGCAGAAAATTAACAGTGCAAAGTAATTTGGCTAAAATATCTAGATTATTTATAAGTTACCGTTAAAAATACTTTAAATCCATAATAATTTATAGAGTGGCTTTGAGTTTGGTCAACAGGAGTAGCCTCTGCTAAAGCATGGATATTTGTTCCTTGAATCAATTGCGTCTAATGAACTTTTCTTACCAAAGGCCGGGGCATTAGATTCTATCTGTTCTCAATTATAGCAATTTATAAGAGGCAACATGTACAAAGTTTTTTCTTTTTTAAAATTTTTGCTATGCATGATTTTAATGATTCTTGTCTCTGTATAAGAATTTACTCTGTTACATATATTTTCATTTAGTTTTGAATTATAAAGTATTATAAATACATAGGAATGACTATATTTGTTTCAGATTGTTTACAGTTTAACTAGAAATTAAAAAAAGCTGCTTTTTTTATGTATATTTTTAAAAGATATTCTGAACACTATCAAAGCATCTTTCGCCACGCAAACTCTCAAAAAAATTGGGAAAAAAAAACCCGTGAACTTTAGTTTTTTGAAACAGAACACCCCGCGGGGAATTCCTTTCCAACTGATCTTATTCATCTTGCTGAGAGTAGTATCCTAAAACCACTGCGTCTGATTTTTGTCGATAGCATTGAAAATATACTTTTGGGATACTTTTATATATTTTTTATTCTCTCACTTTTTATAATATTCTTCCCCAAATTATGAATGGCTGTCTCACATTTCCCAAGAGGAAATTGCTCATACGAATCAGAGTGTATCTGGGTCGATTTCATATAAGTTTTGTCAGATGACTTGGATGCCGAAAGATGAGACGAAATTTATTTATAAGAGGAAAATAACTAGTCTCTTTCGGATTACTTTTCATCGATACCAAAAATAAATGTAATTTTTCTCATAAGCATTTTCTAGCTCGTTTTTATCTTTTATATTTTATCATAAATATTTTCATTTCTTACCTAATGGTGTAAGATATATAAATATGGATAAAAAATATAAAATATTTTGACAATGGTAATGTTTTCTAAAATAAATTTTATTCTTTTTTTCTGAGGATGGGTTGTTCGTCAGTGTATAAAGTTAACTAGGTATTTATCGGTGTCAAAGCGATGCACTTGGATAATTAACAGGAAGTTACGAAATGGTATATAATGTATTTAGACTGCTTTTAAGTTTTTCATTAATTGTTTTGACTTTTGAAAAAATGCGTAATTTAATGGTGGCACAAATATAATTATCATTTTAGTGTTCCAACATAGTTTATATAGTGAGCACACATTTAAGTCAGTTCATACTTTTTCTTATAGAGTTACTTCATGTCTAATCACCTTATTTTAACTATCTCCCGATTTCTGATTAATTATTTTTTTAATAATACACTTAATCTGATTAATTACTTTTTAATAATAGGATAGCCTTATTATACTAAAACCCAGTTAGTATAAATTGATTATCGTAGCTAGCCATTAACAATGAAATCCAGCTTTCCTTTGTAAGCGAACCAATTCATGTAGAAACTGACATATTAACACATCAGCTTGTCTACGGCAGTAAATTATATTATTGTTATCGAATCAATAATTGAGCATATCCTGATTTAGGATACTGCGGACAGTTCTTTAAAAAAGAATTGAGAAGGCTACATGACATTTTATTGAAAGTCGTGCATCCCACGAAGTCAAAATGCTGTGGATATACCTTCCTTTTCGAACAGTGACCTTGGCAATTTACTGACTTGGTATTGGATAGAGGAAAGCGGGCAGAAAGTTAAGTCGTAGAAGTTATTATGATCCTGGCGAGATTTTGTTTAGAATGAGCTTTCGTATATAATCAAATTAATCCAGTTAAAAAATGAGATAATGTATAATTATTTTACCCTTTTTACATACTTATCTAAAGGTCATTTAACCAATATAACATTCAAATAGATTTCGCATACTTTATTTCGAATTGTAACCTCACCTAAAGCCTTAGGTAGCGCTATATGTAGAATGGAAATATCGAAAGCCAGTGTTTAATAAGATGTGACACGCAGTAGAACAAATCACATATTAAAAGGTTTAGGTCATATTTAATAAAGATATAACTGCAAATAACTCTTCTTAAAACCCACAATAGATGTACAACTTGTAACACAAATCTATTACCAACATCTGTTGTCCACCCACAGGCAAGAAAATATTGCTTGAGACTGTGTGTCTATATGAAAAAATCAGAAGTACGAAAAATACGATGTTTATCCTGAAATAAACTTACAGGAGTACTCTAATTTGCCAATTCATGTATTGTGCTTGGCGCAGCTTGTCCTCTCTGGACCTTGCGCCACTAAACCCCAAACAACCAAACAACCAACCATGTATTGTGTATTGTGCAGGGTGTTTCAAAGAGAAAGGGGGAGCGTAAAACTTTACAGGAAACATGAGTGTATTTTTGGTAGTCCTAAAAATGTGGATTACGAGTCATTATGTATCGAAACACATCAAATTTTGTCACCTAATTTTACTATCAAATGGCAACACTAGATGGCCATTATTGTCACCATTTGAAAATTGCTTCTTTATATAGAACAGAGTAAGTCTCTTGTGTGTTTAAGTTTGAGGAAAGATGTCTATATATCCAGGTCAAAGAAACCTTAAGACAAACTACGCAAAGAACATCCTAGAAGTGGCATGATCTACTCATGGCACAGGTATTTTCTGGGAATATACTGTTGTGTGCCAAGGTCAACGGGGTGGATTCCTGTCTCTGAGCTTAGCTCTAGAAAGGCAATTAGACATGCATCTCATGAGAAGGAATCTGACAAATAAAAAATAATCCACCCAGCTTTCATGGTCTGCGCTCGAGAAGAAATGTCCTCATTAGTGAAGTTTCCCAAGATACGGCCTACCACTTAAGTTAGCAAATTGATTAGAAATGAGACTTCTGATCCACAACTGCAGACGTTTAAATTAAACTTTAACTGCTAAATATGGTTTTAATGTAGAAGTTTTAACATACACAGTGCTGTAATAAAACTTGAAAACTATAGTAATACAATTTGTCCATCTGTCGGGCACTACGTGCTGGGGGTTATCTAAAGCAGGGGTTCTCAACCTTTCAGGCTCTGCGCCCCCCTTTGAACAGTGATGTGAGGTCACGCCTCTCCCACCCCCACCACCACCACTACCACCATATGTGGTCAATGCATGTAGTACGATCGGAATTTGAAACTGAAGCCGGTTATTAAATGAAAATATAGAATTGATAATTTCATACAAAACATTTAATATTACTACACATATCTTAATTTGGACCATATCATTATTAGAACATATGAAATCAAAGAATTAAATACAGATCAAATATATTTGAGGTAATCAATTATCTAGATGAGGTTGGCATGTAATAAAAGTCACTTTCACAACATTAATGAGAGGGCTCACAATGTTTGTCCTTGACAAGTTTTTGAATATTAGGTTGTAACTGTTACAAAGCACACGTCAGGTCACTTTCAACGTCCAGACGTGCGACAATTATAGTGTTTTTACAATTACGACAATTATCGCGTACGACAATTATCGTATTCGTGTTCGTTTGTCGAAAATAGGTTATGATTATATTGTGACCGCAAAATTGAGTACAGTAAATTACAGTTAGTTTTACTTTTTATTTTACTTTTTTAATCACGCCTCCCTTGAAATTCTTCTACGCCCCCCCAGGGGGGCGCGCCCCCCAGGTTGAGAACCGCTGATCTAAAGGATGGAAAAAGTGTTTCAAAAATTCATAAGTGCTATGTAGTATGAAAATGACAACCCCGACATCCTCGGCGTGCACAGAGAGGTATATAATACAGTAAAGTAGGACTTTCAGATATAACGCAGTAATAGTACAGCCGATGTACCTGCCGTGGAATTAATGTGTAAAATATCGGATCAAAGGGAATTTGAAGGAAGGTAATTGGCTAATTGGCACCAAGAATGCAGGTACTTTGGTAAATAAATGACATTGTTCGTGCATCAAGAGGCATAGAATTAAAGATTATGACAGTGTGAAGAAATGAAGAAGGTGTTCCCGCTACACGCCAAAACTGTGAATGTCACATGGAGGTGTCAGCAAGGGAAAGGCAGAGCTTGATACGAATTGTTCGGTCAGAATGTAAGACCACAGTAGAGTAAAGAACACAAGAGGTAAATACGAGTCCTAATGATTCTATATAAGGACTTATAATTCGTCGGGGGCTGCATAAAGCAGACATTTATGGTAAACTGGATCACACAACTTCTTAAAAGATAGTCCTGCAATCCAGAAGTCCCTCACATTAGTGATAATTATGTAAAAAAAACTCATCAGATGGGGCCATTAACGTAAAAACAGATGATTAACAACATGCCATCTGGTTTCATGAATCGAGTTTCGTGTTGTTTTTTACCACTGGCAGAGTATCCGTTTGGCGAACACCTTCCGAGATGTATACCGTCTCGACTGCTCGATGCCCAATGTCAAGAATGGCAGTGGCTCTTTGATGATATGGGTGTCATCTCTAGTATTCCATAGGACTCTTAACTGGTCATTAGCGACTAGTGACATCGGAAGTTTACAAAGCTATTTTGGTGAGAGTCGTGCATCCTATATTGCAGGCGTTGTTCCCTAGTGACCGTCCATTTTTCAAAGACAACGTACCCGTGTACCACGATACGTGTCAACATGGGGTTCTAAGAACATGAGGTATATTGTTTATCCTAGTTACCTCAATCACCTGACCTCTACGTTTTTGAATATTTGTGGGTACATTTGGAGAGAAAGATTCGATCACATTCATCACCTCTAACGTTACTGGAATAGTTAGGGCACATGTTGTAAGAAGAATGGTACCAAATTTCAATATCTTATGTACAGGATTTAACTGTATATCATGCTATCCCGTGTTGAATTCATGCCGTTTTTAAAGCCAAAGCTGAGCTTACATTTTTGGTCATCTATTGATAAAAAGTTCTGCATAAGCGGTAAGTGTTTCCATTGTTTTGGTAACCCCATGTATCTGTTATTAACATTCAAAGTTTTTTTTTTTATTTTTAATGCAAAAACCTGTGCACAAAGTCTTCAGGTATTTCAAAATAATATATTCAAAGTTGAATGTACACTTTTGAAGCAAACTGTATTATTCGTGTCTAAAACTGAATATTTGTTGAGGTAAGGAGAATAATTGAATTAACAAAAGAATAGCTATTTATCAAAAATAAGTTTTTAAAGAGAGTGGCATTTAAGTGGGAGATATTTAAAGGTTACTGAGATAAGAAATAGGGTATATAAATGAGAAAAAATTACATGCTGTCAAAATGTAGCTGAAGGGCATTTATAAAGATTTATAAATGCCACTAGATTTTACTGGGATATATTCTGCTGTGAAAAGGCAGGATTAGATAAGATCCAGAACATGAAGACAAACTTATGGTGTCCATATAGTAACAAATTTTCAAAAACGTTCTTAATTCTTTTCTTTTTGTGTATTAGTTTAAAACTCTTATTAGTTTCATCGAAATGTCATTATTCTTTTAGGATTTTAGTTATAGTTAACTCAAACTTTTGTATCCTCTTTTTTAATTTGAAAAAAAATTAAATAAAACCTTTCTCTGTTAAAAATTTTGAGTGGGATATTTCTGCAAATATACTTGAAACATATTTATTAGTTAGCAGATTCTTGAAAGGAAGAGTAAATGGCGGCTCCCAGAGTTTCCTCAAACAACGCATTTTTAAAAGTATTTTCTTAATTCCTGAGTCTTATAAAATCTTACTGTTATATTTTTATAGAATTGGGTTCAATAGTAAAAGCGAAAGTAATTACCATTTTGTTTTGCTATTCAAGTTAAATTTCTTAACTTTTTTTTTTAATTTGGAAGAATCTTGAAATTTTCTTTAGCTAGTGTCTTACTCTAATTTGCATCGTTTTTATCAAATGATAAATTACACATGAGTGCGGATTTTATTTAACATTAATATTTCATTGTTATAAATATTAATTTGTATAATATTTATTGTTGTATGAATGCAAAATTAGCGTATAATTTACAAGCATTAGAGAAGGAAACTTGCTTAGGTGGGGTAGTCTTCTAATGGTTAGTGACTCTGCACTGCTTGATAAACTATATTCCCTTTTTTTTAATAAATGGTAGGTACTGGAGAGGTTATTAGAACTAAGAGGTCAAACAGACGGAAATCTTAAGCCTCAAGTAGTGACCCAACATGGTTTCTTTTAATGCATTCCTAAAACACTCCCAAAGTCTTGAAGTGAACCCTTCCTGTGGTCAGAATTATAGACGGAAATATTTGGTCAGAAGTCACCAAATATCTCCGTCGCATTGTCCCTATATGGTTACCACACTGAACCTTAAATTTATTTATTTATTTATTTATTTATTTATTTATATATATATATATATATATATATATATATATATATATGTGTATATGTGTATATGTGTATATATGTATATATATATATATATATATATATATATATATATATATATATATATATATATATATATATATATATATATATATATATATATATATATATATATATATATATATATATATATATATGTGTATATGTGTATATATGTATATATATATATATATATATATATATATATATATATATATATATATATATATATATATATATATATATATATATATATATATATATATATATATATATATATATATATTGCCGCTAATAATGCTTTTCCCATTAAGGAATACATGGCTAAGTGGTTATCGCATCGGACTGCGGAGTGAGAGGTTCCCGGTTCAAATCCCAGCACAAGCACTGCGGGCAATTTTAACTTCAATTTAATTTCCTTTGTTCTGTTAATTCTTGAAGTTTCTAGAACATTCTTTAGTTTACTGGATCGGTGTTCCAGAACATTCTGTTAATGTGTAAAAGAGCGAGTAGCTCAGTTTGCTGGGCAGATCCCGTCTTGTCAACCAACTGTTGAATGCTAAATAAAGAGCTCTGCGTTTCTGTTATTTGGGTGCGTCATCTATTCTACCGATATCAACGCGACATTTTATGGTGGAGGCACCGGGTACATTTAAGAAGTCGCCGTGGAAGCAACTACTGATTTAGGCAGAAATCGCCGCTTGAAAGGACTCTCGCCCGCTTACGGTCTTTACAATCCTGCTTCGAGAATAAGAAGAATGGCCGATTCCGAGCCTGTGGTCGATCGGAAATCTTCCCTGCCTTCAGTTACCATGTATTCCGCCCAGCAATTCCGGAACCCATCTGTCTTCCAAGGAGATCCAGGTCAGGATCCCAGCAAATGGCTAAAGGAATACAAACGTGTGGCGAAATTCAACCGATGGGACCATAGTATTTGCCTGGCCAACGCATACTTCTTTTTGAGCGGTACAGCTGGGCAATGGTATGAAAACAATGAAGGAAAGTTGGACTCGTTGGATAAATTCAGCCAGTAGCTGAAACAGGACTTTGGAGACTCTCGCCGCTACCTCCAAAAAGCTCTAAAAGAGCTAGAAAGTACGGCACAGGCGCCCGGGGAGGGCATGCAGTCATATATACAAAGCGTACTTGGACTTTGTCACCAGGTGCACTCCAGTATGTCAGAAGACGACAAGGTATCCCATTTGATGAAAGGGGTTGCGTAGGATATCTACGAAGCACTCCTCACAAAAGAAATTAAGTCCACCGAGGACTTTATCAAGTGGTGCCAGCACATCGAGGACATGAAGCTAAAGAGGGTAGGGGGGCGTAAATACAATCGTCTGCCCAACGTGATCCCAATGGCTGCCCTGGACGAGGAGCAAGACTTTGTTTCCTTAATAAGACAAATTGGGCGGGAAGAGATGCAACATGTAGTGGCCTCTCAGATACAGAATCCCGAACCGCAGGTACAGACAGTAGAAGACATTGTGAGGGAAGAAGTGGAGAAGTCGTTAGCCCTTATCTGCAGACAGAGAGAGCAGACTGATGTGAAGCTCAGACGCCAACCACCGTTTGCCGCAGTCGCGAGACGACCCAGACCTGTAGTTCAGTCTGAGTGGAAGACTGACGTGTGGAGGACTGCTGACAACCAGCCTGTCTGTTTCCACTGCGGAAGACCGGGACATGTGGTCCGCTACTGTCGAGAAAGAAGAGAAATCTTCAATGCTTACAGAGCAGATCGTGGTAACGTTGCCCAACAACGCATAATCGCCGGAACCACCACTAACGAATCCAGCCGAGCTTATGCAAGAAGTCCGTCGCCTAGCCCTAACCGAGGTCGATCACCTACTCGCCGATTCAGATCCCCATCGCCGTATAGGCGTTCCAGTGTCTAACCTGGCCGAAGAAATGGGGAAAACTAAGCGATGCGATCTTTCTTGGAGGTGAGGCCGCTGGAAATCAAAATCCTCCCGCTGCCGCAAAGATGACGAAGAACTATCTAGAGCTAACCATTGACGATCAACCAGTACTTGCTCTCGTGGACTCGGGTGCATAATTTTCTGTCATCTCAGAGAAATATCGACGTCATCTACGAAAGGTTATGTACCCAACCGATGAAAACATAATCCTCAAGGTCGCCGACGTAAGTCATGTCCGCCCAATGGGGAAATGTGTGCTTCGGTTGACCATTAATGGCCTAATACGGCCCTTTGAATTTACAGTTATACCGAAATGCAGTCACGATGTTATACTTGGCTGGGATTTTTTTGAAGCCTCTAGGGCAGTCGTTGACTTTGGCCGATCGGAATTAGCTTTTGACGACATGATGCAAGAGCCGCAATCTTCTGAGACCTGGCAGGTGAATACCCTTCAAGACTTCATCGTACCTCCACATTCTATTGCTAAAATAATTGTCACGAATCCAAAGATTAATGCGATTACAGACGTGATAGTGGAGGGGAATCGGCTGCTACCGCTTGACAAAGAAGTTGTGGTTCCCGCTACGATCCTGACATTTGATGATGGTAAAGCCGAGCTCTAGGTCACGAATGCTCAACCAAAAGCAAGGTTAATTCCGAAAGGCATGTGTGTAGGCTATGCAGAGACCCTGGACGAATTGTATTTGAACTGCATTTCTAGTTCGCAAACCTATGCGACTACCAAGATGAAAGTGAGTGCTTCTCCGGTCAACTATTCCCAAATGTTAGCCCTTGATCTCACGGCTGAATGAAGACAGCAGCTCTTAAAATTACTCTCTGAGTTTCCGGAAATTTTTCATCAAGCGAGAAAAGCAGGAACAAAAGTGAATGTCAAACATCGCATAGTCACTGGCGACCACCCACCGATTATCCAAAGGGCTTATAGAATATCCCCTGCTGAGCGTCGAATTATACAAGAAGAAGTAGAAAAGATGCTAGACAGAGATGTTGTTCCACCATTGGAGAGTCCATGGTGATCCCCATTTGTTCTCGTAAAGAAAAAGGATGGAAGTTGGCGATTCTGTGTCGATTATCGTCGTCTCAACAAAATCATGAAAAAAGACGCCTACCCTCTGCCCCGTATTGACGACACCTTAGACTGCCTAAAGGGAGCTAAGTTCTTTTCGTCGACAGACCAGTATTCTGGCTATTGGCAGATTACAGTAGACGAAGCAGACCGTGAAAACACAACTTTCATCACTCCATAAGGGCTATAGGAGTTCAATGTCATGCCCTTCGGTTTGTGCAATGCTCCGGCAACTTTCGAAAGAATGATGGGCAACTTGCTGCGACACCTAAAGTGGTTCATGTGTCTCTGTTACCTGGATGACATTGTCGTCTTCTCTGAGAACTTCGAGGACCATCTTCAACGATTGAATGTCGTACTTAACTGTATCCAAGAAGCCGGGCTCATTCTAAATCCAAAAAAATGTCTCTTAACCCGGGAGCACTCGCGGCCAATTTCGAACACGAGAACTCGCACCGGGTATCTCATACCCGGTTCATTTCTGCTATTTAAATATCAATTAATATTGTTGACATGCAAACCTTACATAATTAAAGAACATAAAATAATAAATTAAAGATTTTTAGTGAATTTGAGTAATACTTACATTTTTTAAAGACAATTTTGACAAACTACATACTGATGTTCAACACAGAGACATTTTTCACATTTTTGACACATAAACTTTGTTTTTCTGTCCTTATTACATGGGCAAATTGAACATCGTTTATATTTTGTCTTGAGTTTTTTTGCAGGTGGTTCACTATTAGTGATTTCAAGTTCCATTAAAGGGCTTGAATAAGTTGTTTTTGTTTGAGGCCCACGATTTCTGTGTTGTTCTAAAAGAACGAGTCACGAGTCCCAGTGTTTTCAGAAACAAACGTCTGTTTCTGAACTGCGTGGGAGGATTTTTCGTGGACATCAACAAAATCCTGGCATTAATAGTAGAAACATTCAACAGTGAAAATAAAATAACCATTGGCCAACGATTTGATTTTCTTGCTGTAGTGTAAACTGCAGCCATTTCGTCGACAACGTCCACAGCTCGTTTCGTAAGGTTATAAAACGTGATGATATCTGGTTTTTTCAATTCTAGTGTGGTTTCGTCGATTTTATCATCGGTATGCATTGTGGACAGCATAACTACATTCTTGTTCTTCTTTGCAGCATACGAAACAATTGTTGTTTCTATTTGAAATCCAAAAACGGAAGAATACAACTCCTTTTTCACCAAAAATTCAGGAGGTATTTCTCTTTTATTTTGTCTCAGTATTCCAACAATTGTAATTTTCTTTTTCAAAAGTTCTTGTGCTAGCTCATATCCCGTATACCAGTTGTCAGTTGTCAAGTTGCGTCCAGAATTGAAAAGCGGTGTCATCAACCGCATCACAATGGCTTTCGAACTATAGTCTCTTTTAAATGGTCCATCGGGTTGCTGACCAGCATAAATTTCCATATTCCAGGTATAATATACTCTTGAATCTGCCAGTGCAAATATTTTGATGCCATACCTACATGGCTTTTTGGGCATATACTGCCTGAATCCGCACCGCCCCCGAAAAGGTTCCAGTTTTTCATCAATTGTGATGAACTCTCCAACAGTATATGCATTTTTACAATTTTCAACAAATGTTTCAAAAAAAATTCTGATGGGAGCCAATTTATCTATCTGTCTTCTACTTTGACGATCATGGATATTGTCAAAGCGTAGATATCTCATTAAAAAGAGGAATCGATTGCGACTCGTGGTTTTCGGAAATATGTCAATCCCAGTTATATCCGTCGCATACAAATCCTTCAAATTAGTGTGGGATGACATATAATCATCCCACACTAATTACTGGACACTAATTAAACTTGGACTGTTATACTTATATGCTTTCCACATAAGTATAACAGTCCAAGAAATGTTTTTATTTCGATTTCATCTGTTTTCTTTGCATCTCGCTCTCGAGTAAAACGTTCTTGAATAGATTCTATATAAATGTTTGTGCGTTGCACCATAATATTTAGCATGTTGCTATCGAAGAGAACATTCCATGCATCTACGGGAGATGTCTTGAATAATGTTACCTGGAAGCTCACTAATTATGTTCCTTGAAGGCGTCCTTACATTTTGACGGTATTTTTTCTTCAGCCATTTCGTAACTTTATCTTTATCAATATAAAAATCGGCTGTTGACAGTGAATTTTCATCTTCTGTTTCTTTCTCAATTTCAGTAGAAGAATCTTGATTGCTACAGTATTCTTCATCCTCAGAGTCATCACTATCTTCGGATAAAGGTTCATCATCACTAGAACTAGTCTCTAAAAGGTGTCGCAATTGTTTCAATTCCTCGTCGTAATTCAAATAGCGCGCCATGATGCACTAAACTGGCAGAAAAAAGGAAAGATATGACTGACGCGAGGACTAGCACGGTTATGACGTACCCCCCGTAAGCTTTATCTCAAAATCTATTTTTAGAGCAGACATAGATTTTACCCCGCTGAAAGAATGTGACCTTGAGTACAGCTACACGAAATTTCGGCCAAATCCGATAAGAAGAAAGTAACAAAAACATTGAATGAAAATGGATCGGGTATGTCATACCCGGTGCGAGTTCTCCCGGGTTAAGAACCTTCCTAGATCTCATCCTTCCGATACTAGATGACCTAAAATCTTAATTAAGATTTTAGGTCATCTAGTATCGGAAGGGGGTGTCCGACCAGATCCAGATAAAGTTAAAGCCGTTAAGTGTTTCCCAACGCCCAAAAATGTGCACAACGTTAGATGTTTCTTAGGACTCTGTTCTTATTACTGCCGCTTCATCAGAGATTTCTGTCATAAAGCTCAACCCTTACAAATGTTGCTGAAAGGTGACTCTAAATTTCATTGGGGACACGAACAGGCAGATGCTTTCGACCGACTAAAGGAAACACTTATATCTGACCCTATATTGGGACTTTACGACGAAAACGCCGAAACTGAATTGCACACAGACGCTAGCGGCTATGGGATTGCAGCAGTCCTGGTCCAAATACAGCACGGCGAAGAAACAGTTATCGCCTACGCTTCACGGACACTAACTAAAGCCGAGAAGAATTATTCTGCGACTGAAATAGAGTGTCTTGACGTTGTGTGGTCCGTTCATAAGTTTAGGCCATACCTCTTTGGCAAACACTTTTGCATCATAACAGATCACCATTCCCTGTGTTGGCTAACTAGTCTAAAGGATCCCCCAGGTAGACTTGCAAGGTGGGCCTTGCGACTGCAAGAATACGCCATCTCGATCGCTTATAAGAGCGGAAGAAAACACAAGGACGCTGATAGTTTGTCCAGAAACCCGGTAGAAGAGGACAATAGGCCATCAGAAGTTATCACCGCTATATCTGTTGCTAACATTGTTGACGAACAAAGAAAAGATCCTAGGCTTGCGGAGTTAACAAGAGCTCTGGAAAATGGCGAAACAGTAAAAGGATGCTTCGAACTGATTATTGACATACTCTGCAAAGAGAATTTCGATCCAATCGGTAAGAAATGGCTTCCTGTCATTCGAAAACATCTACGTCAGGACATTCAACAGTTTTCCCACGACGCACCTACGACTGGACATCTAGGATTCGTAAAAACCTACGACCGAATAAGGAAGAGATTTCATTGGCCGGGGTTCTACCGAAATGTGCGAAGATATGTAATGCACTTCCGTGAATGTCAGTGTAGGTAAGTAGTTCCACAGAAGCCACCAGGTCATCTGATGCCTATACCACCTGCTGTCGCACCCTTTCATCGAATTGGAATAGATCTCCTTGGGCGGTTTCCAAATTCGACCGATGGAAATAAATGGATGGTAGTCTGCACAGACTACGATCCATTTATTACAAAATGGATATGCGGTGAAATGAGCTATGCGGTTACAAAAGCTTTGAAAACTGCTGAAGTTGCAGAAATAGCGATATTCCTGGTCGAAGATATACTCCTGAGACATGGGGCGCCGCGGGTTATCATCACTGATCGGGGGCAAGTTTTTCAATCAAGACTTGTTTCAGAGATCATCCGGCTGTGTAACATTAGTCATCGAATGATGACAGCCTACTATCCTCAAACCAATGGCCTTACCGAACACTTCAACAAGACACTAGGCGGCATGTTATCCATGTACGTAGACGTAGAACAGAGAAACTGGGACGAAATACTGCCGTTTGTGACTTTCGCCTACAACACCGCTAAAGGTGTGAATCCCGATGTAACGGGATTCCCACCTTTTTATTTCCTTTATGGTCGAGAAGCCGAAAAAACGCTCGACAGTCTTTTTCCCTTTTGCCCTGGCGTGGAGAGCGACTATACTAAACATCTCATTGTGAAAACCGAATAGGCCAGGCAGTTAGCCAAACTGCGGACGTTAGAGACGCAAGAGAAGGACCAACTGCGTTATAACTCCAAGCACAGGGTGGTGTCCTATTCATCTGGAGATTTAGTGTGGATTTTTACGCCTGTTCGGAAAGTAGGCCTGTACGAAGAAAGGCTTAAAAATATTTCGGACCATACCAGGTGTTACGATGATTATCTGACGTAACTTACGAGGTACAAGACTATGAACCTACTTTAAGACGTCGGAAAACGAAAGACACAGTCCATGTGCTTAGAATGAAGCCCTACTTCAACCCTAAACTACAAGCAGAATATCCGGATGATGACTCTTCACCATCTGAAGACGGGCGATGTGAAGAGGATACGCATGCTACCACTGGAACGCAGACACGTTCAAGATCAAAAGTTACAAGTTAGACAGCCTAGGCCAGCGAGACGCTGTTCCTCTAAGGAGGGAGCAATGCCGCTTATAATGCTTTTCCCATCAAGGACTCCGTGGCTAAGTGGTTATCGCATCGGACTGCGGAGTGAGAGGTCCCCGATTCAATACACCCGCACAAGCGCTGCGGACAATTTTAACTTTAATTTAATTTCCTTTGTTCTGTTAATTCTTGAAGTTTCTAGAATATTCTTTAGTTTACTGGAACGGTGTTCCAGAACATTGTGTTAATGTATAAAAGAGCGAGTAGCTCAGTTTGCTGGTGAAGTTCCCGACTTTTCAACCAACTGTTGAATGCTAAATAAAGAGCTCTGAATTTCTGTTATTTGGGTGCCTCATCTATTCTACCGATATCAACGCGACAATATATATACATCACTTTTCGTTGTATTTAAAATGAAAAACAACAAAAATATTTACCCTCACTTATCAACTTTCCCCAACGTGTGAGGATTTTTTGTATAAAATTTCATTCTTCTTTATTCTTTTTTAAAATCTAAGAGTATGAAACAAAGAGAGGAACAAAAAATATCAGAATCCGAAAATCCTAAAAAATTGAAGAAAATGCACAAGTATTAATGGAAGCACATAAAATCATATTTTACAAACATAATTTTGAGCAGATAGGAGAAAGACTTTTCTTAAGTGGAATATTTTTAATAAATGATATTTTATTTAAAGTAAAAATTCAGATATTCTAATGCAGATGAAAAAAATGTTAAAATAACACATGTCTCTGCCGTAATTATTCCATATTAGTATCCCCCAAAATATTCTTTAAATATATAAACATAATTTTCTAAATATGAGCCTAAATGCTTGTGTAATTTCTAAATGACTCTTTAGAGACAGTATGTCCAAAAATCAATTACAACCTACATCAACACCTTTTTTTTGTTTCTTTTTATATTTGAAATATAAATTTATCATACATTTTATTTAATCATACCTGTACGTGATTCAATATTCAAATAATTCACTAGGTTATGGTTCAAAACTGTCATGTGAGAGTACTGTGGTATATTTTTATAATTAATAATTATGGAGTAAAATTTTAACCCCCGGACCTCATTAATACAAATGTAATTTTGATATTAAAGTGATTTATTCTATTTTTTAAAATTATCACTGTATTATCTACTGCAATGCTCTCAGATTATGCAAAAATTTCAATGGGTAACAAAATAAATTAATTTTCATTTGTTACTGAAATTTAAAAAAAAATGAATTCTCAGATATTGTATAATATTTTTCACGCATAGGATTGTAATCTTAGCAGTGTATTTCATAGCAAGAGAAAATATATATGTAATAACAGCAGATGTAAACTTGTCTTCCCCTAAATTAAAAAAAATTAAAATGCCTAGTAAAATTTAAAATAAAATATAAGAATGCTTTTAAAGACTAATAAATTTTTCAGAAATAGCTTCACATAGTTTTTCTGAAACCTGTAAATAAAGCGCGAGATAAGTTTTTACGAGAAAGAACTGTTTTTTATTGTTTAATTTTTTTCTGGGATAGACAAAGCGGCAAAGGGGTATATTTCTGCTTAAAAGATTTATAATGCACTAAAGTGCTTGATAAACAAGAGAAAAGGGTATTTTTTTCCTTTCTTTTTCTGCGCTACGAGCTTTTTTTTTTAATTAAAACAGTTTGCCCATAAAAAGAAAGAAAGAAATAACCCCTAAAAGAACGACCTAAAAATTTATATCTTAAATTTCTTGTAAACTAAATGTTATATTCTCAAGAGTATAAAATATTCTGGGTAAATCAAAAGTAAAGCAATGCAGTTTAAAATTCTTCTGTTATTGCCGTTATAAAACAACATAAAATTAATCTATACAGAATAAACTTTCCAGAGAAAGCAATTCTGGTATACATTTCACGTTATATTTATTATTTGCTTAGTAAGCAAGATGTGTTGATAATAATATAGGATATCTAATAAGTGTTTTCTTCCATTATCAATAAGTTCAGATAATATAACCTTTTAGGTGATAATCTCCATCCAGTAATGTTGGTGACTATGGCAAGATGTCATGAATGCACAAAGAGCTGCTGAAATAAGTTTAAAAAATATATTCATGGAAATTAAAAATAACTCATAAAAAGTCTAATTTCATATGAGACACGTATGCATGGTTTTACTGGGATATTGCCATTATCATGAACACCTCGAGTACAGGAAAATTATTGCGGACATGAAAGTGAATGACACTTTATGGAATACGCATAAAAGGAACACATAGCTTCTTAAATTCGCAATATAACTTGATTGGTTTCAATCTAGTAAAGTTTGTCTGAGCAACACTGAAGGAGATTGCTTCAATGGACAATTCCCAAATGCATAGACAATTAATTAAACTCTTTGACGTAAATAGGCGAAACAAATGAAAGTTTCAAAACTTCACCCCCACTTTTATAAGTAAGCTTTTTTCTCCAAGACAGTATTTCCTTTGTGAAATATCGAGTATTCTCATGAGAATTACGCTAAGAAGTTTAAATATTTATATTAGTGATCGAGATTTAAAAGTAATGCAAATTATATTTTCTCAGCCCTATTTAAAAATAATAATATTAAATCCTACCCCTCCCTCCCTCAAAGAAAAAATGGGAAATGCACCATGGATGCAAAATTTATTTTTAACGACACTCTCTAGCACTATTATCCTCTTAATAACCATAGATGTTCTCACATTATAAGATCCGGCATTCTTATCAGTAGAATTAAAATAAGTATTTAAGTCGATACTTTTCCAATACTATTATGTATAATTTTACTTATGAAATAAGAATTAGGATTTTTTTGATACCGCAGCTTAACCTAGCTTACTTTATTCCATGAAAAACATTAATGTAGTATAATATATAACATAGATGGATTAAAGTATGTACAATAAAATTATAAAAATATAGAGATCTGCTCATGAATTTAAACTGTTGAATTTGTATCTGAGTAAACTAAAATATCTATGTGAAGATGACGTTTTATCTCATGAATAAACTATATTTTACATGGAAAAATGAAAAGAATATTCGAGAAAATTACTTATGAAATACTGATGCGTATAAATATGAATGCACTCACCATAAGAAAGTTGTAGTGCATTTCTAAGGTCTGAAATATCAGAACGTAGTGGATTTGCTCTAATATACACAAGATTATGGAAAAAGTACATATTTCTTATGCTATTCACACCATTGATATAGAATAAAACTGATTCTCTTTAAATTCAATATCTTCTTTAATGACTTATGGTAACGGCGTCTAGAAGAAACTGGGAGAATAAATGAATTCATAAAAATCACCTGTAACACAAGAAATGGAGAGGGAAATAAGCAGTAATAGACACACAGTTCTTATGAACCAAAGAACTTCTACGTTACAAATTATTGTTAACATTATTTCCTTATAACTTCCCTTCTATTAAACAAACTATGCAAAAAAATATTTACTTTATAATCAAAAGTTTACCTGGACAGAAAAATAATACATTTTGTATAATTAATTTACATAGCTTGAAATAATACGGAGTTGTACCATTCATATAATTAAGGCTGGGTAAAGACTAGAAAATAAGATTAATCATCTTTTGTTTACGTACACTGACTTTGTTTACCTACAAACTATCGAGTAGCTCGCAAATGCAAACCTTTATTCACACTGAAAATACGCATATTCAATTCATTTCTGCACTTCATTGAATTGCTCTGCTAATATAATGATATTTTCGATGGTATAATAATAATATTTCCAATGGTTTTAGTAAAAATGTAGAAAAATGAAAATGAAAATTGAAACATTTATGGAATCGTGGAGTGAGTACATATCTACATTAAATATTACTATAGTGACTATAAAATTCCCTGTAAAGGAAATCTTACAAATTAAATAAGGTGGTATCTATTATTTCGCAGGCAAACAGAAAAGAGAGCTTGAATTTGTCTTCCTGGGAATAGATGGTATTTTATTGAAACATGAAAATAGAAAAGCAATCTCTAGTGGTTTCCTTATATTCAATACATTCCCTTACCGAAGCATAATTAAAACGATGTAGGTCATGGTCTCATTAGTGTACATTCTAGTGCAGCTACATAGTTTCAGAGGATATTGATTCAAATAAATATGCATTGAGAAATAACTGGAAGATTTATAATTAGGTTGAAGCATACCTAAAAGATAGGATTAATGATACTAGGGTAGCAACAAAATACAATGTTCTTGAGTGGTTAAAGCTTAAAGATTCCCCCTTCTCTCTCTCTCTCTCTCTCTCTCTATATATATATATATATATATATATATATATATATATATATATATATATAGATATAGATATGGATATAGATATATTGTGAAGTCAACTGGTTTCCCAGCAATCTTTAAATCCATTACTGAAAAGTGGGTGGCTTGCGACCCCCTTGGACACATCTGCGTACCAAACCCTAGAACCCACAGGGAGTTCAAGTATGAGAGAGAAATAATCGAACAAATACTTAGACAAAGAAGAGGTTGGCTGATCGAACACCACTCTGTTTTGTGTTTCCTTTTCGGAGGTTGACTTCGGTGTGGTTAGATCAAGCTGCCTAGGTAATAGTCGAAGGCAATTCGATTGAGGGTTGAATCTCTTGGGTTTAGACCGGAAAGTGGTCTTGGAGGTATATGTCTAAAAGTGTAAATAAGTTTGTAATTTACTTTATAAAGGATATGGAGCTGTATGGATCTGTATGGAGTGAAGACGATTGGTCCTGTTTGCCGAACAAAGAAACAAAAAATCAGTGGATCTCATTGCGTATTAAACGACTTAAGACTGAGAGTTAATGGGATCCGGATAATTTTTATGAAAAGAAAGTTCAATTAAATTTAATAAAATACATTTTGTTTTCGTTCTTGATACATAATGGGCTGGTGGTGGTGACAAAAGGCAGTATTATGTACTACTTGACACGGCTTCTTTCCTTTGTCCTAAATTATTAGAGCGAATAGGCAGACCCTCGGCAGCGTATTCAGATTATTGCGTAGTGCCTGGTCTGCATGTTTATTCACGACACATACTTTAACGGTTTGGTCGATTTTATAATTAGTGATTGTTACCTAAGGAGGTCTTGTTATATTTTTATAATGAATATATTAACGTATGGAAGATCAGTAAGAACATATAAATGGTATGACGACGTGACTAAAATAGGCTTTATACAACATATTTTACAGTTACTGAAATTTAAAGATCATATACTGATTTATTGGGAAAATTTGTACCAAGCAGTGATGAATTAAAAAAGGCCGTTCGCACTTTGAGAAACAATTTTGTAACTTATTTTTCTAGTTTACATTTTGAGATAAAAATTTGGCAATTTCAGAATAATCGCCTGCTACTGTTTTGTTTTGATTGGAATGTAAAATAAAAGATTTATTTTGAAAATGGCCCACAAAATTCATAGATGGCTCGAAGGTTACGTAACTGCGCTTTCCGAGAAGAAATATTCGTATTTACAAATTATAAAGTGGTTGAAAAAATCACGGTTATGGCATTTCAAAAAAAGGTATTTATAATATATTAAATTTGAAAGAAAATTTTTTAACTGAAAGTAAAAATGAAAACATGACCACGAAACCTCATCTTAAGACGGTTCGAACTCAGGTAAATATCAAGAAAGTGAAGTCTTTGATCCTAAAAGAAAATACGCCGACTCAAAGATCCTTTGCATCGAAACTAGGAATGTCTTCTGGCTCTGTAAGTAAACATCATTCATAAAGATCTGAAGATAAAAAAGCTGTTTAAACCTAAAGTTCATCTGCTTTTGCCAAAGCATATTGCTGAAAGAAAAACAAATTGTAGAAAATTCTATGAAAAACACCTAGCTGCTGAAAAGTAGAACTTTGTGGTAAAACTCGATGAGGCATGGGTCTATTTAAGTGACTGTAATAAAAAAAGGATCAATTTTCTATTGCTCAACTGACGGAAATGACCGTACAAAATGGCTTATTCCGTGTACAGAAAAGTTCCCAAAGGGATTCATGATACACTGGTGAAATAAATTAAGAGAATTTGCATATTTTATCGAATTTCATGAAAAGAACTGAACTGAATGTAAAAGTACTGCTTCTACATAAAAATGCAAATCTTGTACGTCAAATACGTAAGCGTACATGAGTGTGTAGGCGCAGCGAGTAGAGAAACAGGCTTTATAAGCGTGCGTAAGTTAAGACGCATTTCGTTCGCTAGCACACCTCGGCGAATTTTTTGGTGTTATTTTGCAGCAATCGGTTAATTTCAAATTGTAACAGTAAAAATGGGTAACCACCAACTTTTAGATGATAGAATGAAGTGGAAAATTTGGGGAGGCTAGAAGCAGGCCAATCTCAAGTCCAAATTTGTAGAGAGTTCAATTTAACGCCCACCGTCGTGTGTAAGTTATGGAAACAGTTCCAGGATACCGGATCCATCGAGAGAAAGCCTGGGCAAGGTCGTCCAAGAGCCACGACGGCCAGAGAAGATCGCCATTTGTCGATTATAGCGAGGCGTAACAGGAGTGCTGCAGCTTCTCAGCTCTCTCGTGACTTGTATGCAGCCACAGGAACCCGTGTATCAAGGGTGACTGTTTCCAAAAGACTTCATGAGAGAGGGTTATTTGCAAGAAGACCTGCTGTTTGCGTCCCGCTCACTTCTACGAACAGGAGAATCCGTTTATCATGGTGCAGAGAGCATAGAGATTGGAGTATGGATCAATGGGCGACCGTTCTCTTCATTGATGAGTCCCGGTTCAGCCTAAACACCGATTCTCACCTTACGTTCATATGGAGAGAACCAGGGACCCGCTACCTACCCTGCAATGTCCACGAAGTCGACCATTATGGCGGAGGAGGTTTAATGGTCTGGGCAAGCATCATGTTGGATGGCCGCACACCTCTCCATGTATTTGAAAGAGGCACTGTGACTGGTGTGAGGTATAGGGATGAGATCTTGGAGCCCTATGTTCGCCTTTTAAGGGGTGCAGTTGGCTCTGAGTTCATTTTAATGGACGATAACGCGAGGCCACATAGAGTTCTTCTTGTCTACGAATTTCTAGAGAGTGAGGATATTCGCCGGATGGATTGTCCAGCCAGATCTCCAGACCCTAACCCTAGAGAGCATGTTTTGGACACTGTGGGGAGGGCAATTGCAACTCACAACTCCCCTCCGAGAACCATCCAGGGAATGAAAACAACGTTGCTGAACGAGTGGGACCAATTGCCACAGGAAATGCTAAACTTCCTTATTTCAAGTATGAAATCACGCTGTGAGACCTGTATATCTGTAAGAGGGGACCATACCACCTATTAACCCATCTATTAATAAATAATCCAACAGAGATAGATAAAAATAATACTAAAATAGACAAAAAACAAACAGAAATCAAGCACTCTGGGCATCCACGCACCAACGTCAAGATTCTGTATAAGTGCCGGAACTGAACCATAAAACAACACAGGTAACCGACAGGTCTCGTCATCAGGGAGCCTAACCATGTCAGTTACCTCAAGGGGAACTTTCTGAATAGGATGCAGGTAAGCCCAAAAGACATCCCAAGGCCCCGAGTCCCCCAAAGAAGCAATTAGTCAAGAAAAAAATGAAAAGACAAACACAACTTACAGTATGGGCTCAATGCACCTTACATGCAAGCACACAAAAATCCTAATGCAAAGTAAACGATGCCTACACACCCCAATTCCGTAAGTGACGGTTATGGCGAAACAGCAGCCAATTCTATCCTAAAGGTTACGTCATTGTAACATTACTATAGCTCCACCCCCCATTACAACTTAACCAAAAGAAAACACAAATACTATTCTAAACATCTTTAAAAATTCCTGAGTCTAAATGCCATTTTTTAAAACTTTTAAATTGCCGAAATTTTTAGGGAAATCGTTTTTTCTTAAGTTTTCCTCGAAAATGCTACATGCCTCCAAAAAATCCCCAGCGTTGTTACATATGTTTTTTATTCTGTAAAGTTGTGAGTAAAAAATATTATAATAAATTTTATAGTTTAAGTTGCTATGGAAATTGGTAAACGTAATAACCTCGAAGTTAAAATCTAACCTTTTATCATAAATCCCTATTTTCATTTCCCTATTTTGAATTTTAATTTTTAAATCCAGATAAGTCGCACAAAGATTATTATCGTTAGTCCGGTTTAAAGTAAGTTCCTTTGGGTAGATTTGATTAAGAAACTCCAAATCTAATTTGGATGCTAAGAGGGGAAGGGATGTAGGGGTAGAGTACTGTACTATTAACTTTCTAGATAAAGATTTCGAGTATTTAAAACTACCTACTATTGTACATAATAATTCTAAATTATTACCAATCAAGGATTGTGGGAAAATCGCTATTGCTTTTAAATATCAAAAAACGTTAAGGGACATAATCTGCAACTATAACTTTTATTGTCATAACTTAGGCAAAATTTCTAATTCTGATTGTAATTGTCATATTGAGGAGTTTAAAAACTTTGTAAATCCAACTTTGGGGCATATCGTAACAGGGGATCTTAATATTGTTAAAGATGTTAGGTTGAGGGAAGTTCTACGTAAGGGCTCAAAATTTAGGGTAAGAAATAAGGTAAATTTAAAGCAAATTTTAAGTTCTATCACTAAAGATTTGGATTACTTTATTATAAAATTAGCAAGGAAGTACAATTGGCCTATAGAAGGTTTTATGGAGTGGAAGGTACATATTTTACAGAATATAAAAAGGAATTATGAAGAGTTTGGTATGGAGGACAAGAAGAGTTTCTTTCTAAACAAAGTTCTATACAGTAAAATTAAAGGTTTAAAAAATAAGTTTATTATTACGGTTGTTGATAAGGCGGCAAATAACTTCGGTTTTATGTGTAAAGATTATTTTAAGCAGTTAATTTCTAGGGAATACAACTCAAAAAATACCTATCAAAAAATTAACCTTACCAAAAAAGAAATAGTTAATAGGATTTTAGCTTTTAGCAAAAAATTTAAGTTTAAGATTAATTGCATAAAATACCCTTACCTGTTTCCTACAATAAAATTCCATAAAGTACCTACTAAATTTAGGTTTGTTACATGTAGTACAAATTGTTATAACACTTTGTTCAGTAAAAAGTTCTTTAGCTATTTAAAAATTATTCTAAATAAAATTAAAGTTACCGAAAATAGCTTTATTATAAATAATAACCAGGATGTTAAATTTTTAAAAAGTAAGAATATAGATAGCATTTACACGTTTGATTTTGAAAACCTGTTTACCAGTATTCCGCATGATAATTTAATGATTATATGTTCAGAAATTTATGATGCTTATTTAGATAGTACTTTAATCTTAAAATGTGACTGGATTGATTTATGTAAATTTAATATTTTTGAAAACTATCTCTTTAATGGCTTATGTTTCTTTAAACAGATAAAGGGTATACCTATGGGAAATAGCTATTCTAGTGCATTTGCCAACCTATTCTTACATTTTTACGAAACTAAATTTCTTAACTGAAATAATGTTACCGAATTTAGATATATTGATGACCTCATAATTTTTAACTGCTACGATTTGGAGTTTCTTAATCAAATCTACCCAAAGGAACTTACTTTAAACCGGAAAAACGATAATAATCTTTGTGCGACTTATCTGGATTTAAAAATTAAAATTCAAAATAGGGAAATAAAAATAGGGATTTATGATAAAAGGTTAGATTTTAACTTCGAGGTTATTACGTTTACCAATTTCCATAGCAACTTAAACTATAAAGTTTATTATAATATTTTTACTCACAACTTTACAGAATAAAAAACATATGTAACAACGCTGGGGATTTTTTGGAGGCATGTAGCATTTTCGAGGAAAACTTAAGAAAAAACGATTTCCCTAAAAATTTCGGCAATTTAAAAGTTTTAAAAAAATGGCATTTAGACTCAGGAATTTTTAAAGATGTTTAGAATAGTATTTGTGTTTTCTTTTGGTTAAGTTGTAATGGGGGGTGGAGCTATAGTAATGTTACAATGACGTAACCTTTAGGATAGAATTGGCTGCTGTTTCATCATAACCGTCACTTACGGAATTGGGGTGTGTAGGCATCGTTTACTTTGCATTAGGATTTTTGTGTGCTTGCATGTAAGGTGCGTTGAGCCCATACTGTAAGTTGTGTTTGACTTTTCATTTTCTTCTTGACTAATTGCTTCTTTGGGGGACTCGGGGCCTTGGGATGTATTTTGGGCTTACCTGCATCCTATTCAGAATGTTCCCCTTGAGGTAACTGACATGGTTAGGCTCCCTGATGACGAGACCTGTCGGTTACCTCTGTTGTTTTATGGTTCAGTTCCGGCACTTATACAGAATCTTGACGTTGGTGCGTGGATGCCCAGAGTGCTTGATTTCTGTTTGTTTTTTGTGTATTTTAGTATTATTTTTATCTATCTCTGTTGGATTATTTATTTGTTTTTTTCATTATGGGGTTATGGAGCTTCTGCGCTATCCTCTATTGAAAATGTTTTCTTTGCAGGATAAGTTTTATGTTATAGTGATTTCGCAGTCTATGCTTAAATTTTAATTTTGTTTATTTCTATTGTTTACATTTTACCCATCTATTAACCCATTTTTTTGTTTATTCTGCAACCGCTGTTTCATACCTTCTGACTCCAACGAGTGTTACGCACGATCATGCGTGTGTATTGCAATTATTGATTGGTTATTTGTTTTGTATTGTATCAATGTATGTACATATCAAATTTCATTAAAATCGGTACATTATTTCTAGAGATAATCAACCAAGTCTACAAATTCTCTTAATTTCTTACACCAGTGTAGTTGCAGGATTTTGTTACAACGACAAATAAAAAATCAAGTAAGTCCCAAGTAAAGCTAAAATTAATTCACTATATTATCAGCAGAATATTTTAGAACCAATTTTGGAAGAAAAAAATTCTGCCTTATATGGAAAGGACATTGATAAACTTGATCTTCATATTGACTAGTCACACGTCTATCCTCTAGTTACACGTCTAAATCAAATGCCGCTTGTTTAGCAAAGAAAGAATCAGAAACTGGAACAAAGTGTATCCCGTTTAATGAAATACCTGTAAAATCTCCTGACGCTTCTTAGTGGACTTTTGCGATTTCGGTTTATTAAAACGAGCCTTGTGAAAACGGCATCCAAGAACACTGAACGGACTTTGGAAAACGGACGAAGAGGAATGGGGTAAAATTGACACGACAGTACTAAGAAAAATTTACTTTCATGGAAAATTCGAGCTAGCGCTATTGTCAAGAACAATGTCTACAGATAGAAGCAAATCGCCGCAAAAAATACGGCATTTATGCATAAAAATTAACTATCGAAATCGTTTCCATAAAGTGCGAACGATCATCTGTATTTTGTTAATAATGGCTACTGAAGAATTTTCAAAAGCAGTCACCAAAATTAATAAGTATGTATCTGATTATATAAAAACATTTTTTAATATGTTTGTTCTATGTTAAAACTTTACGGTTATTCACTAGTTAGTCTAACAATTACTTTCTATTTTGCAATGCAAAAATGTATGAATGTAATTCCTAGTAATAACGTAAAATTGTGTTACTAATAAACATTTTTCTTAAGAACGTGTAATAATCTTTGAAACCTAATAAACTGACATTAAGTAATTCAACACTATCCCTCTTGAATTTATTACTAATAAACTTCGAAGCTGTTGCGGAACAATTCATTTTGTGACAGATTTTGCTGCATCATTTAACTCCTAAAGAATTATCCTTGAAATCACGAGTATTCATTTCAGCTGGTAAACATTTAATATTTCCATATCATCAGTTAACTCAGCAACATTATTTGTCCTCCCTACCCAATGCATTTATCATTAGTTATGGATTTATCTACTTCTCAATTAATCTAAAACCTGAATTATACAGATGGCATGCTACAGAATATCAGCATAGCCTTAGTAGATTATATTTCGGTGTTTGAATGATTTGATCGCGATGGATTTTGAGGAAGCGTATATTTCTCTACGTAAAGCAATAGCTAATTTCAAAGGAATTTGCTGATTTCTTAATTCTATGAAAATACACCAAAAATCTGAATGTATCATCGCCTTTCTCATGAAAACAATTTAAATTTCGCAAAAAATAAATAAACAAATTCTGGGCATATTAAAATGGCATGTTTGGATATTTACTTGGTTAAATTAAATAATTATTCATATCTAAAACAAAAATTACTGAAAAAATATATTCAGTCGATATTAAATTTGGTGACGATAATCAGAGATTTGTACCTTTAAATACTTATTTTATATCTTTATCCATTGATTTTTCTAAAATCATTATCAGTTATCACTATCAAATGTGAAACTAAAAGTAATATTTTGTCGTTCTAGATATCCGTAGTCCGTAGTATAGTCCGTAGTTCTAGATATAAGCAGTTACTGTAAATAAACTAATACATGAAACTCAAAAAAACTTTGCAACCATAATATTTATAAAATTTAGAAAAGTCCTAAAATTACAACTTTCTGTGAAAGAAAATAAAACGTATACAAGAGGAGGAATTTTATTTAGGGGTCAAAATGACCCGTAGTTCTACCGTAATGCTACTGTTTATAATTAGAAAATCGACAACAACGAAGCATCACGACCGCAAACACAGAGAACCGGTCCGATACCTCGTGGCACCCGAAGCAAGTTTTAAAAAATTGCATATTTTCAAATTTTTGGAGAGATTCTTAAGTGTGGAACATATATCTATTAGAAACAGTCTACATTTAAAATAACGACCATTTTGGAAACAATATATATTTATTAAAAAAAAAATTCATACATTTAAAAAACATAAAATTTTTAAAAATACAGAACTTAAAAAAAGCAGAAAAAGTAAATAAGTTTGAATATAATTTGCTATGTAACAAAAATAATTACTAAATCTTTCTTCGAGCCTTTATGGCAGCAAATGGCTCGATTGCATCTCTATAATTAATTGGTTTAGATACCGTCTTTTCTATAGAAACTATTGCTAGATCTTTAAATCGTGCCTGGGTTGCTGTTTATCGACAGTTCTGTAAACTTTTAATTTTAGAAAAACTGCGCTCAGATTCTGCTACTGTTTCAGGTAGAGTGTTAGTAGGATTCTTAGCAGAATTCAGGTACAAAAACGTTTGGAATTATACATTCAAAATTTATATCTGATGACCTAAATTTTAATAGTTTATGAAAAAACACCTTAAATATACACTTATATTTGTGTAATATTATGAATTTCCTGTTACATCATATTAAACTATTAATATACCGGGTGGTCAAAGAAACTTTGCCGATATGTGGACCTCTAGCAGCTGTTCTGTTCAATCGATCGAGATGAGATTTCAGATATAGTTATTCAGAGGTATGAGCTCAGGATTCTGTGAACGGCAACTAAGTGGCGCTCACGATTTCGGTATAGGTACAGAAACTCGAAATTTTCAAATAGCAACACCCATTTTTTCCCATCGCAAAATGCTCTGCGCATATCACGAAAACCCTAAAGAGCGTTGAAACGGTACGTGTATCACAAAAAACGGACGCGTTGTGCACGCGCAAAAAACAGCTCTGCGAACAGCCTACAAAAACGATATTTGGACCTCTAGCGTTCAACCTATCGAGATGAGATTTGAGATACAGTTATTCAAATGTATGAGCTCGGGATTCTGAGAACGGCAACACAATGACGCTCAAGGTTACGGTTATAGGTATAGAAACTCGAAATTTTCAAATGGCAACGCCAACTTTTTCCCATCGCAAAATGCTCAGCGCAAAATCCTAATCCCATCGCAAAATCCTAAAAAGTGTTGGAACGGTACTTGTATCACAAAAAAACGGACGCGTTATGCACGCATTAAAAAACAGCTCTGCGAATGGCTAACAAATACACGATCAGAGAGCTTTTATACGCTGAATATCTGGCGAACGGCGTTCTGTGATTGGTTTCTAGCCTCTGTCATATGCAAATTTCCTCCGTGTGCCCCGAACGTGTCTTTGTTGGCCGTTTACAGAGCTGTTTTTTGTTCGTGTATAACGCGTCCGTTTTTTGTGATACACGTACAGTTCCAACGCTTATTAGGATTTTTGCATGCGCTGAGCATTTTTCGACGGGAAAAAGTGGGCGTTGCCATTTGAAAATTCCGAGTTTCTATACCTATAACCGTAACAATGAGCATCATTGTGTTGCCGTTCTCAGAATTCCTCATACCTCTGAATAACTATATCTGAAATCTCATCTTGATAGGTTGAACGGAACGGCCGCTAGAGGTCCATATATCGGCAAAGTTTCTTTATGACCACCCGGTATTTCCGTTATTCACTAGGAATTTCGTGTTTTCACTCCGCCTCATTTTGGAACCTATTTCAATTCTGCGCCTGGGGCGATCGCTTCGACACCTCACCTATGGAACCGGCCCTGCATACACAGGTATACATATGGAAGAAGTGCATCTCATCTGGGTCCATTACTTACAGAAAAAATATGGTAGCTGAGATGATTGTATTTTCATTGAGTATCAATAAGATTGCTTTGACGAGATCAAAGACGAAATATTAAACAACAGAATGATTTCAGAAGAAATCAAGTCTTTGAGCTCAGAGAGCCTGGGCGATTTTTGACGCATTCATAAGCCATCTGATTTGTGCTGTTGTGGTTGTTGCCCTTAGCTGCGGTAATGTGATGAAGAAGAAATAGATAATGTTCTAGAAGTTTTTAGAAATCTTTGATAAAAGACAGCACACGAATGGTTTTCTCCCGTGAAAGTTTTACGCGAACCCAGGTATATACATACGTAGGTCCATAAAATAAATATACAAATCAAACATTAACTGATAATAAATTAAAGTAACTTAATTGGTAATAATTGGTAAAATAGTAAGTATGCCTAACTATTCTTTTCCGGATAATGGCCGAATGGCTAGGGCGCTGGCAATTAGTTCTAGAGTTTGTGGGTTCGAATCCCACTTTTGGCCTGGACGTTTGCAACCTTTCGGAATCGGCTTTAAGTGGTAGGTCCCAATCTATTTAATCCTCGTGTAGCAAACATTGACCGTAGTGCTCCAAGCAAAGCCCAACAATTCTTTGGTATACTTACTTTACCACTTATTACCATTTACTAAGATAAAAGCAAATTTGCATACCAATGACATGAATGTGCTTTTTTTATTAAGAATAAAATATTAGCTGAATATTTGATACTTCAGGTCGCAGGGCATCTTCAAAATTTTACAGAGTTGATCGATATTTTGATTTTACAACCATCCGTGATGAAAATGTCGCTTTGCATGAATGGGTAGTACAAAATAGCAGAAGTGTGTTTAGGATTATTTTGAAATTCTGTCGAAATCTCGAGACAAAATTTATTCAATGATTTTTTTGAGAAAATCGAATTTTTGACCTGTGTCCCTTAATAACTCGGAGAATTATGCTTCAGACTTTAATGCCAGATGACTGAAAATTTTCATTTCACTGGTGTATGGATTTTAAATCTAACTTTCTTTTGCAGGACCAAAATTTAAAGGAGTATCTGAAATCGTGTTCCTAAGCAATTCAAATAATCATTTATAAATTTTAAAATTAAATCTTTCAAAAGGTTATTTTTGATTACGAACTCCTCTGAAATTGCAAATATTTCTAAAGAAACTTTTCCAACCCTATTGTTCAATATGTTAACTAAACCTCCAATTTTATCGTTTAACATAAATATATTATAATGTTTCCCTTGAAGCAAATGATCCTGTTTAAGTCATTGCGATTTAAAAAAATGTCCGATAAATAAAACAGTTTTGCAAATCACAAGTCATTCTGAAAAAGTATCAGCAGTGCCGGATTTCTCCTCAGTCAAAAGTATAACAACTTGATCTTTCAGTCGCAATAACCTGTTTAAACTTCACCCTATTGATAGCTACATTGCCTTTGCTTGTAATCGGAATCCATGTCGTTGCAAAGGCTTGGAAATGAACGACTGTTAAGGGCAAGGCTTTTAATGGAGTAATAATTATTTATAGCATCATGATGCATAAAATCAAAAGGTGGTGATATTTTTTAGCTACAAGTGCCTCCCGATGGATCATACGGTGAGATAAAATGATGCCACAAGGTTTGACTTTTGATACAAGTTCAACATTCTTTCCCATCATTGATCGAGTCCTAACTGTACAAACTCCAACAAACTCTAACACAATTTCTGGATTGCAAACATCAGTTTCTGGATTGCAAACATCAATTTCTGAAAAAAACTCATTGTTTTTATTATATAGGTCTTCCCCGCATGTATAGCCTTCTTAAAGGCGACAAACATGTTGTGACGAATTAAAATAATGCGCACAATTAAAATATACGCAGCACATGGCTGGAATCTGTCGCAACTGACCGACACGCCCTCCTTTAACGTATAGCAGGTGACAGCGAGCTGGAACGAAAGGAACACAAAGCGGTGGGAAAAACGTGACATCTTGGCGGAACAGAAATTCGCCACGGTGCTCCAGATTAATGGCGCAGGACCACCAGGAAACCACGGTCATTTCAACCTTGCCTGCCAGCAAATCAAAAAGTCTAGAATGACATCACGATTAGCAGAGCCAATAGGAGACGAGTTCTCTGGACGGAGCGAGAGAGTCCAAAATTAGAGGGTGCGAGAAAAAGTCAGTTAGCGACCTGCTTAGCTGTGGTAGACTCCTCCGACCATCCAGGGTCGAAAGAAAACGGCTATACGCGGACTTGCGTAGTTGGCGGCTTATTTCTCACAAAGAGAACTTTTAGCTTCGGCTAGGAAGCTTGGGTACAGTTCAACGAGATCATCAAGGCCGGATCATCCTGATTCTATAAAGTGCCTCGCAGTCATCCGCCCTGCAGAGAGTGAAAATCGAGGGACTTGCTCTAATTTCAACGAACAATTCGATGATATTGAATTAGCGGAACTCCAGGTGGTAACTCCTCCTAACGGACTCAGTCGACATTTTAGAGGACTTTCATTAACTGCGTAACGGATCTTCAATCTCCAAATTTTCTCCTCCGAATTGAAATAAATTCGTCGATTTTAATTTATTTGGCTGTGATTTTTTGTTGAGTCGATTGCTACCTCGATCAACGCGTTACAATGTATACTTCTTCATGAACATATCTTATATAAAGTAAGAACTGTGTCACCACAGATATATCAGTTGTTTCATCTTTCTGAATTGCAAACTTTTGGTTATCTTTAGGCCTGCTGACAAGCTGATGGAATAAGTCACTACAAATTTCAGTAATTCTTTACAAACAGTATCATTTGATAAAAAGCATTTACGAATTTTAATACCCAGTATCGTAACGACTAATAGCTAACAGAAATCATTCCCCACATTTTTTATTTCTTTTTTAGATCTTTGCCTTCTACTAGGAATTTAAAACCAAGAAGAGGGTAGGGCAGAACAGATTACAGAGACAAAAGATGTAAGAATGCTGTATATATCTATTATGTGTATATAACGGGGTTTTGATTTGAATTAAATATTTTTGACCGAAAAGGTCTTCCTAATTATTTTGCTAACTAGTATTGAAGAATCTGAAAGTGGAAAATGTTGGATTGAAGTGACACAGTTTAAGAAGGTATGATCTAAACTAACAAAGTAAACAAAAAATATCTTTTGTACTTTCTTTTTTTACAAATTTTGGTTAGCCTGTTAAATATAGATTGCTTATATAGGTAGATTTTACCTAAGTGCATCTTCAGCCCATTTTAACTATACGCATCATGTTCAGATTATTAGTTAAAAGTTCTGCCCATGATTAATGATATAAAGTTCTCTTCTTACAACTTCCACTTGAAGAACATCTAAGATATCCACTTCTATATATAAACTAATATTTTATCAATTCCACTTCTACCTTAGTATAACAGAAAAGGAAAATGATTTGACTCTTAGATTTGAATAAATCGATACCATAAAGTTAAGTATATATTATCAAATGATTCTTAACAATGCATCGAAATTTTACGTCTGCCCTCTTGCGTGAATCGATTGTACAGTTTTTGTATACACAACAGCGAACGTGCTTCGTAAGGTGTGCAAATTTGTTTGCTTTTGGCGAAAGAGGTCTTTTCTCTTCTGGGAACGTGGGATGGTAAAACGAAGCTTATTTTAGTTTGATAAGATTTCTTTTGTAGGATTTTCTTCCCATTTGTAGGTTCTCAGTTTTAAATTGACGCTCTCGAGTAGTTTTCAGTTCAAAATAGACTTGATTTAATTCAGAACTGAACAATTATATTTATATGAATGTATGTTTGAATGTATATATGCACGTTTACACGCTATAACATATACATTTTACAATGCCATAATTATGTTTACACGCATGAATGTGCGTGTAAACATAATTATGGTTGTAATTTGTATCTTTTTATTATGAAAATATATCAGTTATGGCTGTGTAGAAATTTCTTAGAGACATATATATATTTCTTTTGGTGTTGTCTTTATTTCGCAATATTTTATTTTACCTTCACTGAATGTTTGTTATTTTTTCTTAGCTTTTGATTGGAGGATAAGTTCCTTGTGCTGAGTGGATTTTTACTTTGATTTTGATTCTTAAGAGGACTTTGTTGAAACTTCCTAAATAAGATTTAAAGAAATTGAAAAAAAGCCTTTCATTTATCATGATAGATTTTCTATACCGTTTAATGTTGCTCGTCATCGCTTTGATCGTCGTTAATTTAATTGTTGCCTATATTGTTGTTTATATTTATTTTCTTTTAAATGTAGGATAAATATGAATGAATATCCGAATAACACTACACATAATACTTATGAATTTAATCATGCATAATTATCTAATCTATTCATAGAAAGTATTAATCACTCAAAGAGTATCAAAACCCATAGTGAATTAGATATCAATTGATTGAACTTGCAAGTTTTTATCAGCTGTATACGATTAATTTAAAAAACCGGGAAAAAGACGGAGGAACGCAGTTTTCTAAAGTCTTTTATCCCTAGGATTGATAATCCAATATTCACAAAATTTTATTAGCAGTGATCAAACAGTTAAGATTACTGAGCTTATTGATTCAATTAATTTTTCCATTACGCAGGTAAGCCAATTTAAGCTGTTTTGATAACGCGAGCCTCAAAACTATGGTATATAATTAGATATTCCTTCAAAATAAAATCAAATTGCGCATGCTAAATCGATTTATACTTTTAAACTGAGTGTTCAAAGCGTAGTGTAAATAGGGTTTTCCGTTTGAAGCCATGTATCTAATTCATACAACACACTTTGCGAGTTCTCCAGCATCATCATAGAGAAATATATGGTTCTGTTATACTACATACAGCTAGACATTATTAAAATTTTTTTTAAGTATCTGAATTTGGTTTATCAGCAGTGTTACAAGGCAAGAACTTGCCAAAGAAACAAAATCCAGAGTATGTTTTTTGCATAAAATACATCTTTATAGTTATTTAGAATAAATAATAATAGAACCGAGTTGTGCTGATTTTTATTTCCGAGTACTTGAGATAGTTTGAAGAAATAGGAGGATTTTCTGAAGTGACATAAAAAAAGGAAAGTTTGTGCTGTTGAGGATTATCTAGCTACTTATACGAATATATTTCTAAATGAGAAGCAATGTGTAAGTGAAATAACATATTGGGAAATAGGATTGTTGGAATTACACAGGTTTGCATTAAAAAATAATTTAAGAGCTGTTTTGGTTATTCCACATATTCTGTATATTTTTCTGTACGCTGAATATGAAAATGACCTACGTTTTGTCATAGGATATCACGTTTCCTGACAATTCAGGTAACTATGTTAAGTAAGGCAAT
The DNA here is from genome assembly GCA_907164885.2 of Dolomedes plantarius. NCBI lineage: Eukaryota > Metazoa > Arthropoda > Arachnida > Araneae > Dolomedidae > Dolomedes > Dolomedes plantarius. The sequence goes on along the minus strand of OU015494.1, from coordinate 154,331,860 downwards.
ACTTCAAAATAAATGTAAATAGACATAGAAAATTAATTTTTAGTTACAAATTTTACAAGAAAATCCTTTTTGAACTGAAATCACACACACTGAAAGCTCACTAAAACACACTAAAATCGTTTATTCTTCCCTGCGAGACTCCTCTTGTGCATTTTCGCTTATGAGTATTATCTGGAATGTCTCTCTGAAGAATCCAACAGTTCTCTGCCATCCATTTAATGCTCCATATTCCCTGATATCTTCTTTCCATCTCTTTAATATCCTGGTGGAATCGTTCACCTTGTTCTTCACTCACAGCTCCCAAATTTTTAGGATAAGTAGTCAATGTGGGATTGGAGGAAATGCACTTTCAAACTCATCAGGCAGCCTAAAGCTTGAAATGCTTTCAGCATTCGTCCGACGATGTTTTTGTAGTCAGGATCTTTCTTATTGCTTAAAAATTTCTCTACGACCTCTTTAAATGCCATCCACCCTTCTTTTTGAGAATCCGTCTTGGTATTGACAAACTCTTGATCAGCTATAAGCCTTCCTCCAATTTTGCTTCCGAGAGGCCTGGAAACTTAGTGACCAAATATTTGAAGCATTCTCCATCTCTTGGAAATGATTTCACGAATTGCTTTATCAACCCCAATTTTATATGGACAGGTGGTAGAAGAACTTTATGTGGAGATACCAAAGTTTCTCGGAGGACACTGTTTTCACCGACTGTGAGCACCCTCGGCTGCCAACTGTTCTTGGTCCAGTATTTTAGCCGGTTTCGACTGTCCCATAGACACAGAAAACAAGGGTATTTGGTATATCCAGCTTGTTGCCCGAGCAGCAAGCACAAGACCTTTAAATTCCCCACACACTTGCCAACCATGGTCTTCATATTTAAGTTAACGAGGAACCAATTCCAAGTTCTCGTAGGTTTCCTTCAAGTGCACGGACTGACCTACAGGGATGGAAACGTAAAAACTGGCATTGTGGGGCAAAACTGCTTTGAGACTTCTTTTTGAAGAATCTATGAAAAGACGACATTGCGTTGAATATTACGGATTTTGAATAGACTCATCAAACCTTCGACATCGATGCAATAAAACCAACTTGTCTTCCTGGACAAAGTAAGGAACGAACTCCTTTTCACGATGTCTGAACCAATAAAAAGGACACTCCTGGCAACAATAAATTCCTGCTTTTGAGCCTTGAACCAAGTAACTCAGCGGCATCTTTGGAAAGATTCAAGTCTATTACCAAATCATTCATCGCCTCCTGGGAAAAAATGTTGGTCTTGTATATCTTCAAAGTCAGATCTTGATTCGTCATCTGTTTCAGGTATGACTTCACGTCATCGGAGCTAGGTATCTCTTCCAAAGTAACAGGGGACTTCGATACTGGCATATCTGTGCCATGGGGGATGGGACGACTTGCTGAGTGGAGATTAGGGTATGAAATGAAATGCTTCCATTTGGAATCATACCCTTTCACATCGCATGAACAAAAGTAACAGTCTTCACTATGGTTCTTTTGCTCTCGCCATACCATAGGAATCACATAGAGGAAAGCTTTTTTCTTACACTTGAACCAATTTCGAAGGTTCTCAACACACTCTTTACATACTTTATGAGGCGGCCAAACTTTATCTTCATCGCCAAGTTTGAGTCCGAAGTATGCGAAGCATACTTTTTTCACAAAGTCTGTGATATTCAGCTGTTGCTTCAACACTGTATATTCACCAAAAAATGAAACAGAAACTGTCAGGCGAATTAATACACTTCCGCGGAGCCATAAAGCTAACTTGGGAAACACGATTTAAGAATGACGAGCAAACACAAAATGAGATGAAAAAGTGTGAACAGGCGAGAACAAGTAAAAAATTGAATCATGTAAAAAATGTAATGCATGCAGAGCCTGCGCGGTCAGCTTGCAACATGTTGATTCTGGTTTCCATTAGCTCAATCTGGAAGTTCTTTTCTTTGAAAGTTATGTTTTTTTGGCATTGTATATCTAAAATGAACTGATGTGAATTAATTAATAGTGATTTGACTTGAAATTTAGATAAAACCCTGAGATAAAAAATATACAAACAATTGAGGAAAATTTGCTAAATTGAAGAGAATTTGCATTTGTGTTAAATCCTGGCGTCTAGGATTTTTTTCAAATATTTGTTCATATTCAGCACACCAAAATACATGGAAATTACTTAAAAATAATCAAACAGCTTTTTAGTTGCAGATCTGTGTTATCGAAACCCTGAATATGAAAAGCATACATTTCGTAAGAATAAAGCAGTCTGTGACAAAACGAGCCATTTTTATTTTTAGATACTTTTTGCATTTTCTATTCGTTATTGTATGATTATACTGTTCTGGTTCTTGATTGGTCAGCTGACTTTTTCAGATTGTGAGACATCGCCTACACCTATTTCCCATATATAACCCAGCATGATGGATATGCAAAAATCCAAGTGCAAAAATCCAAGTAATCCCTTAGATTTTTGCATATCCTTCATGCTAGTTTCTTCATCTTTCCCCTTTGTCATTTTTGTCTGACAACATTTAATAAATTTTCTCAACATACGAGTCAATTCTATTTTCAGCAAATGGCGGTGACCAAACAACTGAACTAAACTTAAAGAAACAAAAAAGGCTGGGTACCACGACCAAACAACTCAAGCTTTCAAAGAATTGCATATTCTATCAAACGTCAATGAGGTGCTCGAAATTACAAAGTGGTAATATCCAGGCTTAAAGCCTAAAGAACAATTACATCTGGTTCAACCTCTCCCCCCCCCCCAAAAAAAAAAAATTAACAGAAGTAAGTAAAGAAACATATGTTGAAAGCAGTATTAATAAACAACACAGTAAGGAAAATTCAATCTGGTTAATAGTATTTTCGCTGAATTGTCAGTCGGATTGTGTGAACTGTATACGGTAGTATCGTGTCTATATTTTTCCCGTACATTCTGCTGCAAAAGTATAGCTCTTGTTCTTAGTCTGTTTCGAGAATTTCTCCTTTATATAAGATGACAACCTTTTTGATATTGAATACCACGTCCAACGTGACTCGAAAAGTTAATCAGAGTGTTATAGAAATTATTGAAAGAAATTGCTATTGACAGTTATAATCATTTATTTTTTTACATTTCTTAGATGGTGTAAGCAAAAAGTCACTCTTATAATTGAATCCTATCAAAAGAGAGAAGGATTGTTTTTTCTTTTTTAGCCATAAATGTTTGCATAAATCTCTATCACCCAGTTTCATTTGATTTGTTGAAGATTATGCCATTTATTGGCAGTGTCTGTGATAACCTACAATGAAAAGAGAAATTCAACTTTTTTATTGGTACACGTAACAGTTCATATGAGCTAAAATGAAGAAATATTTTAAACTCTGTGGTAACTGAACTATTTTTATATAATAACCAAATTTAATTTAAAAATAACAGTGTCATATTTCTTCCTAAATAAGTTAACGCATGTTGTGCGAGAACGTTTCTTTCATACATGTAACATTGATGTATGAGAAGTATTTTTAACGTGCATAGTGAAATATGTTCTCTACTTTACTTTTAAAGAATTATTATTAATTTTAATATCATTAATACTATAAATACGCTGTGCAAGGTAAGATAAGAAGATACAAGGAAGAAATGTTTCATTTTGAAACCATATACAACATAGTGTATATGTATACACATTTATATTTATGCATATTTATACTGGCTTGAAAATTCGTACGAACGGTATTTACTACTAAAACACTTTGCTTAAAGTTGTTAAGTGTTTAAACTTGAAGAATATCAAGTGACAAATCTCTTACTTTCTAAGTAGCCGAGATTTTCGACGTGCGAGTGCTAAAAACGCAGTTTTCGTAATTCAGAAAGTAAGGTTTCATTTAATGCTTATTCAGGATCATGACAGATTTTTCCCTTTTCTAATCAGACATCAAAAGGAAATTCCAGACAAGTAATATTGTTCAACTCCTTGGAAAGTACTTCTGGAAAATATCTTTGTTTGCAGATATTGAAGAATACTTTGGTTAATTGTTAAGGACACATTTTCATCTCTTTATAGTTTAAGGATTCTGGCAAATTCTTTCAAACTGCAAAGAGGTGATACCTTTTCCGGTTAAATTAAATTTGATTTTCGAAATATATTCCAAGATAACTGCTTTCCCTTTCAATAATTTGAATTAAAATCTCTGAAAATAATTAAATTAATAACTATCAAAATTTTATAGGAAAATAAATGCGCGCAGTACAGGTAGCTAATCAACCAAAGAGGAAACATTTATAAATTAAATTTGGTTAAAATGTTTTATTTTCAGCAGGAGAAAATATGTAATTCAAGTAGTAGAAAAGAGAAATACGCCTTAAAAATAAAGCACGTACAAACATTAAAATCATTACTTATATTCTTCAATTATGTTTCATAAAAGGATTTATTATGCAATTTAACTTTAAAAATTACTGAAGTTGTTTCGTTTAGAAATTTCAATCAAACCTTGAACTTTCTTCGTTTTTTATTTATATAGAGATTTATTTTTGGGTCTCTTTTCTATCTGCAAAAAGAAATTGCGCTTTAAAATGGAAAAACATAATTGACGAAATATTAAACATGAATTATTAAACATGAAATATTAAACATTTATTTGAATTGCCTGTTTTGTTAGAAAAAACAATTCTTTTTCACTTTATTTAAAGAAATATGAAGAAGTTGTGTTATGCGACTTTCTTTCATCAATACGTTATTTTTATGCTAATGCATGTTTGAGCACATTTAACAGTGAACAGAACAAATATTTGAGGGAAATATTTGACATATTTGTAGGCAATTTAAGTTATTTAGGAATGGTGAAGTTATGAAATTCTATAAAGTGCAAGTAAATAAAATTATATTAACAAAGTTTTTATAGGTTTTGTTTGTTTAAGAAGACTAAATTGTATTTTTATTTTGTCAAAACAGATTTCATATAACGTTCATAATTATGTAACAAGCATTTATGATAAGACTTTGAAGCAAAGGAAAAGTCACAATTACTTTCTGCAACAAATTATAGATTTGCCTATGTGACAGCTGCACATTAGTATATATATATATATATATATATATATATTCTCTCTTCCGTATGGTTTAAAAACATATCAGGCACTTTATTTCCTCAGGAGCTTCATTTTTTATTTTTCTTCTTTATTTTCTCACACAAAACAAAAATGTTGCAAATAACAGCTAAGCTCGTTAAGAGTAGTTTAGGCTTACTGTAATTATCCTCCTAAAATATTAAAAAACAAAAGAGAAATCGAAACCTGAGGCTTTGTCGATAAAGCATGTAGCAAATTAGTTGGATTTTAATCCATAAAGATGAGACTGTAAAAAGAGTGCTGTAATAAGCTGAAATATATATAAACAGCTTTGCATAGTCAATGGGGATAATTAAAGAGTGAAAAATGATTAAATTTTTCATCTAACTTAATTCCATTCTAAGGATCAGAAAATATAAGTCATTGAAAACTGTAAATTAAGCGAACGTTATGTTGTTTACGCCTGCTAAAAGATCTTTATAAAATGGATATTCCGAGTTCGAACTTTTACAGCATTTTCTGTGTTTTATTAGAGCGTGTGCATGGATATATGGAAACTTAGCTGATTTTGTAATGGTGATTCGTAATTCGATAATGGTGATTTCGTACGCCGTAAGAATCTAGATTCAAGGAAAAGAAATTCCAGTCACTCCAAAGGTCTTTCCTAGATCAAATTACTAGATGTATTAGATCGGATTTTGACTTGGCTCTATGCATCTCTTGGGGCTTTCTCTGCTTCCGGTAACTCTTAAAAAAAGATTAAAATAGCTTTGTTGCAGCTGAAATTACCAATCAAAATACATGAACAAAACACAAACCTGACTAACTTCAAAATTAACAGCTCAACTTATTATATATATATCCTGCGGAAAAACATTTACATCAATTAGGTAGCATCAAAGGCCAGTGGAACTGGTGAAACACCCAGCAGATTTTATAAGTGTATCGCTAACAGAAGAGGGTGTAGGTATAGTCAAGAGTGCCTTCCGTAAAGAAATAAAAACACATAACTGGTTAGGTAGATTTAAAAAAATTCTTCTGTGTTTCAAAAAGAACTCTTCGTCTTTAAAGACCACAAATTTGTTGAATAGTAAAGGGTCCGTTTTTTCAGGACTAACACTTAGTAGTACTCTGTCAGGTCTAGAAGCTAAAAAATGCCAACGTCCTAAGATCACCTAGATGTAAATAATTCTACAGAATATGAGTTTCCTTGCGTCAAAACTCGATCTAATTCTCTGATGGTTCTGGAACATACAGAGAGCGGGGAAAATGAGAGATCTGAGGGGATAGACAATACGAATACTCAGTTATTAAACGCGACAGAGCCCATGGAACTTACCCCAAATCATGATAAAAAGTTATTAAATGTAGAGCTCCTCAACTTATGGTTGCAGGATTGGGTCAAATCGATAAATAAATACATCAGTCATTTGCTAAAGTTTATACTAAAACTATGTACCCAGCGACAGAATCCACCGCTTTGCTTGTAGCACTTTTATGACTTTTTATGGATTATTTATACCACTTAAAACTGAATTCCGTCAAGTATCTGTCCAAGGCCTGAATCTCAGTGGAGAGCAATTCCCAGTACAGCATTACGTTTATTAATATCATTTAGCGAAAGACCGGCTCGCAACGAAACGAGAAGATATAAATGCCCAGTTTTGGAGGAATATCCTTGAAATTTAAGCGTATATACGATGGATTAATCGGCAACAGTAAAACTATCACGAGTTTCAGTTAATAATTTTAAAACTTCATAAGATCTTTATCTTAAATGAAGCACAGACCTAAGACACTGATCATTCCAAGCATATCATTTAACAAGTCTGGATAACAATACCAGAGTAACGCATGCAGATAGCAATGCTTGATGGCTGATAGAGTCCTCTCGTGTGGCAGCATACGATCTATAATCATATAGACACTTCGGTTTCTCTCAGTGGGAATTTTTTGAAGAAGACGTGGAAATGCCATAAACTTAACTGTGGGCAGAAAATCTCTTTGTATAGCTCAAGTTCATGCTGAAAATATTATGGACCTCAATATGCATTAAAGAGCAACATATTTTAGCTGGAGAAGACGTCGGAATTCCATAAACTTAACTGTGGGCAGAAAATCTCTTCTTATAGCTCAAGTTCATGCTGAAAATATTATGGACCTCAATATGTATTAAAGAGCAACATATTTAAGTAACATATAACCGATTAGTAAAATCCACATTTATTATCGCTTTGGTTCGTGAGAGTTTGCATATCGATCTATTTGATAGAATCTGATTTTGCAAATGATCTAATTTTTTCTTGGAAGGAAGGAAACCAGATATTTTGGCTGTAAATTTCTTGGCTTACATAGCTTTCTGTTACCTCTTAAATTTTTTACACTGCTTTCACTTTATATACTTTTGAAACGAGAGGAATGGTTCAAAAGACATATCAAGTAGCAAAGGTTGAACACGTATTTTAATCTATTGATTTATTTTGAATGCGAAAATATCTTCAAGTTCTTTTCCTCCTTCTAACTTTTCTAAAAATGTCCTTTGTTGGTAAGCAAAAGGATAGAGACCAATTTTTATCATTCGCTTTTTAAGGGACAGGATGTAAAATGTGGTAATAGAATGTAAAAGGCTAGCGATCGTTTCCGCACAGAATTGATAGATGGTCCTGAGGGATATATAATCCCCACGTCTTGCGTGATTTTATTTTCATTTTTAAAAGTGAAAGCGTACTCAAGTCTTAAGGCGAGAACGCTAAACTTATTTGTGGCAAATTTAACGGTGACGAGATGCCCGCAATTCAAGCATAGTATATTTGATCGCAGTGTTTGATTTTTTGTTATATTCTATTATTATGGACTATTTAGATTCATTTTCAAGAGTTTCAAAGAACTTATGATCCTTGATATCACATTTCTAAAGAAATTGGTGTAAAAGATTTTTAGACTAAAACTTAGAACGCAGCACGGTCAAGACAAAAATTACATTAATAATAATTCAATCGAATGAGATGTGTTTTGGAAACGCTAAAGTGGAGTATTCAGTCCAATCCAATTGTAAAAGAAGTTTATTGCTATTTTAGGGCAAACATAAAATGGTAGCTTTCACAAATAACAATCTCTGGACACATAATTAAAAAAAATTAATTAGATGCTTAGTGTGCTGATCAACAGTAAGCTTAAAACTATTTTCTGACTATGCACGAAGTTTCATAGTTGCCTTTAAATGGATACTTTAAGAAACTCAGTTATTCACTTTAAAAAAGAAAACGTTTTAACACAAAATTAACGATGCTCATTAAAAATGAGCTGGAAATAATTTTAAAAATCTTTAAAAATGTAATTTACAGTCAGATTACAAAGGTACATTAGAATGCAATTTTATAATTAGGGAAATAATCTTAAGAACAGTGTGTATAAAATCACTGAATGGCATACGTGTACTTAGCACTTCGGGATACTTTGAAGAACCCGAAGGGAATTCCTAGGTAAAAAATTTTGCGTTTTGTTAAAATGTGTAAACATTTCTATTCACATCTAGATTTGACAGTTTTATGACACTTTACACTGCGGGCGGCCAACAGGTTGGATGAAAGAACTTTGGAATATTTGACCTACGTGTATTTCGATCTCTAAATTGTATAGTGGAATACAATATTCCTCGTGGGATAGCCAAGAGGCTGGAAGCGAAATACAATAAGAGCTTCTCGTTTAAAATTATATAAATTCAGAAAGGTGACCAAGAAATTTGAGGAACCATTATTGTTTGAACATACTCATTGTATATACGGTGGAACCTCGATCTATCGTTTTTCAGGAGACCGAGTGCACTGGACGATAAATGCGGGAAAACTATCCATGAGGGAACATAACAAAGAAATATTATCATCGGGACTGGATGAAAAAAAAAGACACATATGGGAAAACGAATAATCGGGGAAAGATCGATGGATGTTCCACTGTATAAATAAATAAATAAATAAATAATATATATATATATATATATATATAACAATAAAAACCCCATACCATTTGAAAATCTAACATTATTCTAAATTCCCTTGGGCGTACGAGCTAAATTTCGCTTTTGATTCTAAGTTCTAATAACCTCGAGAGAAAATATTAAATGGCTTCCTTTTTCAAACCTGCGCGGCGTCCCCCAACATTTCATATAGGCTCTGCGCAGATTACATAAAACCACATGTGACTTATCGACAACAGCAAATCCCTAATCACTATCATGATCACATGACAAAGTTTATATAAGCTGCCTGAACAACAAACCTGTGCGCTTTTTGGATCATGTAACTGCCTTTGGCAGACGTACATAATAAAGTTTTGTGATGCCGTAACTTGCAGTGTCATCTATTCTTTAAGCCACGACTACTCATCATCCCCTGTGATGTCCTGGACGCCCATTCTCTCCTTGGGTTGTCCGGTATGTTACACACACACACACACACACACACACATATATATATATATATATATATATATATATACACGAGGGCTGTCCGTAAAGTATCCGATCTGATTGTATAATTCATAATACAGACACCGTTCTGCGTGCGCACGCTAATTAGCATGTTTAAACATATGTAAACTTGTTATGTTGGCAATTATTCAAGCACTGCGAAGCGCGGTTCTCTTGTAGCAATAACGATAAGTGAACGCAGTGGAAGTCTCCTGTCGGGTTGGATCATGACGGAATCTACTGAGCAACGTGTTTGCATCAAATTTTGTAATAAAATTGGAAAAACGGCAACCGAAACGTTCGATTTGCTTAAGAAAGCATACGGTGATGATGTTATGGACCGAACTCAAGTGTTTCAATGGTTTAGACGTTTTAAAGATGGAAGGGAATCTGTGGAAAGTGATGCACGATCAGGGCGTCCATCAACATCGAGAAATGATGTCAAAGTGGAACAGGTTCGTACTGTGGTGCGATCAGATCGACAAATGACAGTTCGAGAGATTGCGGGAGGTGGACAGACCTTCGAGAGATGGACAAACCATTAATAAAGAGTTCTACCATGATGTGCTCAGGCGACTTCGTGATTCCGTGAGGAGGAAACGACCAGCAAAGTGGAAATCTGGGAAATGGATGCTTCATCACGATAATGCCCCTGCTCACTCCTCACATGTGGTTTAAATTTTTTAACCAAACATGGCACCGTTCAAGTCCCGCACCTCCCTACTCATCAGACCTCGATCCGTGCGACTTTTTCGCATTTCCAAAGCTAAAGAAAACGCTTAAAGGACGACGGTTTGAGGATGTGATGACCATCAAACAAAAAGCGATCGAACAGCTGTTGACCATTCCAAAGAACGACTTCCAATCCTGCTTCCAAGAGTGGCAACAACGTTGGGCTAAGTGTGTTGCTTCTCAAGGACGATACTTTGAAGGGGATTAAACTGAAGTATGTATATTCATTATATTTTTTTAGTTATAAATTAAATTCGGATACTTTACGGACAGCCCCCGTATATATATATATATATATATATATATACTAGCATTATTGCCCGGCGTTTTCATGCATTCCAAGAAAAAAATTCTGGGCTGCACCCCCCGTTCTTCATGTTCATCTGGCCAGACAGAATGCGCTTAGCGCGTTTCTTCTGAAATGATATACCCAGTATTTTTTTGATGGAGAGCATGAAAAATTTATATCTATATATCTACCCGGGCAATCATTCTTAAAAAATAATTGCATTAATTTCCTTATGCCTTAATATAACTAGTGGACTAATAGTTCGGTATGAAAGTTATGTGTCGTTATGTTTCTCTGTTTAAAGAGCTTTTCCTCCCACTGCTTAAAAAACCCCAAAACTCTAAAAGACATATCTTATATGATTTCACGGAATGAGTAATTCCATACGGAATAAGTATTTCACGAAATAAGTAATTGTTTTTTTTTCCAAATTTTATTCAGTTCTATTAGTTTGAACTCCAGTGTCTAAATTTGTCTAAAGCAGCGGTTCTCAACCTTTTTAGACTCACGACTCCCCTAAACGTAAGAAAAATAAAATGAACACTTCGCCCTCCCCCCCGTCACCCCCAGACCAACTCTCAAACCACCCCAGATCACCCCTCAGAACAAACCTCTTTTCCCCCGCTTATCGAATTCGACTGGTTGTGGTGAAGGGGCTGTATCCACATTTAAGAGGTGCGCTTAGGTTCACAAAAATCATTAAAAAATTAATAACAAAAACTAATTGAGCCCCAAATTTCGTTTTTCCTGATTTAAGTTTCTCGGGTCCTAAACATTAACTGTGCCGAATTTGGTCCCGGTGGGTAAAACAGTCTATGATTCTATAGCAGACAAACAAACAGACAAGCTCTTTTATATATATATATATATATATATATATATATATATATATATATATATATATTGTACCAAATCCGAGCGACGGGAAGATATTCCAAATAGTAAATTTCAAATACAGAAATAAATATGCCAGTTACCGCAAATTGAATAATATAAATTTATAAAACCATAAATCTTCAATACACTTTCTTGAAACTTGCAGAAGAGTAGACAAGATAAAAACGTTGAATCTTTGCTGGAAGCTAACAATTCCAGCACTTAAGAACTTTTCTTTGACATGAAGGAATTTTAATACACAATCAATTAATACAATTATTAATTAATTATAAAATACGACCTTATAAATCTTCCTAGGACCTCGTCTGGCTATCCTAGTCAAAGAATCGTAGAACATCTATCAAGAAATCTCTCCTCCTAAAAACACAACTACTCACATCAAAACTATCTTTAGAACTGAACTTTTTATTCCTGACTCTTATTCACCTAAGAAACAAAACCCGTGTTGCCTTACCGCTCAACCAAACCATTTTCCAACAATAGACCCAAGAGCAGGATTTATTACTTACTCCATGGTAGACGCGCGAACGTGTTAAACCATTCTTTTTATTTATCATGGACTCCAAAACATCGCATGCTGGCGATAAAAAGCCAAGTTGGCCCCAAACTCGTAACTAACTAACACACACACACACACACACACACATATATATATATATATACGTGCACAACATACGACCTTTACATGATATAATTCTTGAAACATCTTAATCAGATTTTACGATTTTTTAAAAAAAATTTCCACTACAATAGCAATCCCTTGTTAAGCATTTCTCTTTATTTAAGAGTTTCTTTACCTTAAGAGTTTTTAACGAATGAAACGAGCACTCTCTACCAAAACTATATGAATTTTCTATTGAAAAGCAAAGACTCTCTACCAGGCCTGGGGATTAAACCACCAGTCCTCAAGCTCTGATCCCGGAATTCTGTCACTAAACTACATTAGCAATATGAGGTCTCTCTCTTTTTTTTTCTATTTCATCCTTCATATATTTCACCCTATTTTTCGAGGGGAGCAAAATAAATTATTTTTTTCCTGTACATAGTTATTTATTGTTTATTTCTATTAGTTCTTTAACGATGCTTAATAATATTCTGCTATCAACTTTTGCCACGATCTGCTACCGGTACATTGCGGTCGGCCAATATTACTGTTAAGACCCAGGTCTTGGGATTACTGCCTGTTCTCTTAATTCGACACCGGTACTCTACTCGCTGAAACATTCCTTAGCTATAAGGATCTGTCTTTTATTGAATTCCATTAAAGTCTCAGATAGTTTCATGTAAGCTACAATGTATCATTTAAAATTAAAAACTGGTAGAAAAAACAAAAAAATCAGCTTTACAAAATTAGCTATGTAGACTGAACATAGTTTGTTAATTATCTTTGTTTTTAAAGTATGTTTTAGAAGATGAATGTCGTATTCCTTCTTGAGTTTTCTTGTTTTAATAAAGCTGCAACATTGATAAATATGTTTTGATACTTGCTCTTATATTCTTCATGCAGAAACACACACGTATATGTAATATCGATTATTTACTTTCAAATGTATACTTACATTTATTCAGAAATAGAGGGGAGGAAATTTATTGTGAAAATGTCATTTTAGATAAGAAAGATTTCATAAAAGTGTCTAGACATGAGCTGCCAGATGTGCCAAAGCTTTTTGATAAATCGGAAATTAAGTCTAAGTTTTCAGACAACGAAATTCAAGAAAGTCCGTTAAACTTTTCAAGGAATAAACTGTGAAATGAATTCCAAAGAATACCTTTAAAACTATTATGCTTGAATTCATATCGTTTCAAAATTGTTCTGGGTTCCGTAGATTGTTGGTTTTGAAAGAGAATTATTAAATGAGTTAAATATACTGAGAAAAGGAATGAGATAATTATGTTATTAACACTCGGAAGCGTTTCAATTCGGTTGACAGTTTCTTTGAATTGCTTCCATTACATAGAGCATGTTGAGTTAAATTTATGTATATGCTTATGAACTTACGCTGTTACTAAACATACGTAACAAAGAAAAATATCCGAAAATAATTAAATAAATATCTGGTCATAAGTCCTTTGTCATAATTTCTAGATAATTTTATTGATTCATTTATTTAAATAACAAAAGCATGCAGTGCACTGTAAAAGTTTTGCATTTAAAGTCCTCAAGCAAGTTAGTTATAGCAACATTAACATTTTAGTTTATTTGTGTGAACTTTGAATTTATAAGTGCTTAGTCTTAACGGTTATGTTGTTCAAAATACACATGGGAACAATTCTTAATAAATTTAACTTTAAAAGTATTATTTGAGTAGGAATAAGTCTTGAAGTTTGAAATATTTTAAGTTTAGAACGAATTACCCATAAGACTGAGAAAAAGTATTCATGCTGTAAAAACAAAATACTTGATTTTACTAACGTTGGCCTTAACAATTATTTAATTTTAGGAGGCTTTTATTCAGAATAGATTATTGAGTTATTGATAAACATTTTAGAAATTTATCTCATATAGACCTTGTCAAAATAATATTAAACAAAATAATGCAATTAATGATAAAGCATCACTCCTTGAAAAATCAAGGCTTAAGATGAAATATTACAATGATTATCAAATCAACAGAGTTCTCCTTCATATATTACAACTGACCCCAGAACTTTTCATTGTAAGATGGCATTGAGTGAAATGACCATTCTGCAGATTCGCATTATTTTAATCACAAGGAATTTACATGGAAAATGCTAGAATACGAATTGCTCGTCTATACCTTTTTTTAACACAAAACTATGTGAAAGGTGAAGAAACATTATCTATCGAACATTAGAACAAATGTGTAAGGTTAATTAAAAGAAGGTGATAACATACAACAGGTTATCAAAGAAATGGAAACACTGACTCTTTTTGCAATACTATTTATTAATAAACTGTAAGTTTATCTTTCCCTTGCAAAACAGCAAGGATTCAAAGTGGGATAGATTGATATTAGTCCTGTACATAAGATATTGCAGTGAGCTACCATTCATCCCCTAACATAAATCCTGACTGCTCTAGTGGTGTTAAAGAGGGAAATCGTGATAGAAGCTTTCTCTCCTGATGTTCCCTCAAATATTCCGTAGAGGTAAGATCAGGCGAATGAGGTGGCTATAATAAATGCTTTGCTTCATCTTCATGCTCTCCAAACAAAATGTTGACATGTTTCGCACGATACAGGGCCGTGTTATCGTGATCAAAACACCGACAATCTTATCGGAATAACGCCTGAGCCATAGTATGCATGCATTCCAGCATATTATGCATGTATTCCAGCAAGATTTCGTGAACTTCCGATGTCAAAGGACGCTGAGAGAATAACAAGTGATAGCACTCCGCTGTGTCCGAGAGCCGTCGCCGTATTTGACACAGGGCACCATGCAGTGGTACTGTGCCAGTGGTAGGAAAAAAAATGTAAAATTCTATTCATTCAACCAGATGGCACGTTGCCAATTATTTGATCTCCAGATTTTATGTTCGGCCCGCATCTGCCACGTTTTCACGCAAATCCCGCCCAGCTGTTATTGTTGAAATAGAATCATTGGGTATTCACCTGTTTTGTTATTCGCTGTGACGTAGCCTTAGGTTTTCGTCGTGCAATGTGCATCGAACTCTGCCTTTTTCTCGCTGACACCTTTCTATGACGCCACACTTTTGTTTTAAGTAGCAACACTGTTCATTTCTGCACAGTATTATATACTTTGATGGTGTGTTTAATGGTGACCCAACAATTTCTGCCTTTTTTTCCAGAAGCACACTCAAGCCTCTCGCCAATTATCATCCTTCCTGTCACTTATATTGATAATTCCAAATATTAATACCAAACATTAATTCTCGTATTAATTGCAAAATAGGTAATTTTCCATAGACTATACTACAATTTAGAGATAGCTGATACTATTTTTTCATTGTATTGTATTCCCCAGCTTTCCGATGAAGTCGCCACAGTATTTGCATGAACTGTAGCACGTCTTTTAAACTTTTCCCCCCGTTGTTTTGATAACCTCCTGTAGCTTAGAGGTATAATGGTTAGTTTGTCTGTTATTACATATATTTTGTATATATTTATCAGGTATATGCCAAGAGTTTAATAAAATGTATATTCAACTGAATAAAACGAATAAAAACCTGTGCAAATAGTAAAAGTGAAATTTTTATATTTGTTGTAACACGTTGAAACAATCATAAGTACCATATATCCCTCTGAGAAGTTCTAGAGAGTGTATCTCCTTTTCTGTTTACTCCCATTGAACAATATTTAAGATTTTCTCAGACACTCAATTATCTCGGAAATCGTTATCTTTATATATTAGTGCTTAAGAAACTTATTATGAAATTTTAATCTCCGGTATAATGAGTTAATAATAATCTATAAATATTTTAAGTTAAAAGTGTCATTATCCGGGGAGTTTAAAAGTTTAATTAATTTTTTCCCCTTCATGTGTTAATTAAGTTCATAAATTGAAATTGATAGAGCAAAACTTTGTGACAACTTCATGCTGCAAGTTAGATGAGGAAATTGATTATGTACGTAGCACATATTCTAGTTGTAGAGAGAGAGATATGTCAGCTTTCTACAGAAATTTATTCACGCTGTGACTTCAACTGCTCATAGAATTTTTTAAACTGTCTGAGAGAGCACTAGCAGTTGCACTCATTACAGTTAAATTTTTTTGATTCCTTATAACAAATAAAAAGACTGAATTCATCATAACAAATTTTGTTTCTTATTTATGCTTCTCCTCACATATATGCTGCCTTTCAAAGGAGGGTATTTAAAGAATATACGCTGAATAAAGGGCTATAAAGGCAGGAATAAAATTTTTGTCCTTTGGGAAACTAGTGAGATTTAGTTATTTTTAAGTTCAAAAACCGCGTATTGGGGGAGTTTGCTTTCCACTAACAATCCTACCCAATCTTCCCCTGGTGTATGAAAGAAAAGCTAGGTTATGGTGATTAAATAACATTACACAAGCATCAAGTTTGAACAACGACAGACTACACAACAACGACAGTTTAAAAGACAAAAACGAAGAATGACGTGAGACAGGCAGATTCAAATAAAAGTAGGATTCGTGATCCACGGGTGGTTTTTTGGTTAGTTGATATACTACGGTCATTTTTTGCTACACGAAGTATACATAAAATAAAATAAATGAAAGCAGAAATCAATTAATAGAGTACGCAATAAATAGAATTATTATGTTAGAGATTTTACTGCTAAAATCGAATTCATCTTTTGAAGTATGTTTAAGTATTCTACCTGGAGTTTAAATAATTATCATTCAAATATAGGAAATGGTAGGGATATGTAAAATTGGTAAAGGTATAATTTGTTCAGAAAGTAAAAAGTCTGGGTCAAAGAGAAAAAATATAAATTGTTGAGTTTTCATATAAGAAACTTCTCTGTGTTTTCGTGTACTCCGTGAACTGAAATCATAAAGCTTTGAGAAAATTCAAAAATTTTGTTTAGCTTACTTTAAGAATTGTATAAATATAGGATCAATAAAACCGTCTAAAGGAAGAATTATTATGAGCAGGAATATCAAGTGAAGAAGAAATGTTTTTAGACAATTACTTATATTTCTTGACACGAAGTGAGTATGTTTTTCTATTGTGAAAAGTAGTTAACTTTTGTTTTGTTTTCTGCTTAAATAATATTACTTTAACTTCCTTCCTTTTCATTTCTGTATGAATAAGACAAAAGCAAAATATTGAAACGGATGAAATGATTTTTGATTAAAAAAGTAGACAGACAGTCAATAACTGTATGAAAAAGGGGAGACACTTTTGACCTTAAAAAGGTTATAAATTTCGACGTTTTAATGAAATCAGCTCCTTCAAAACTCTCGTATACTTTAAGATAAAAAAGTACAGTGTTTTCTTAAGCCATTATCGATTTTATTTTGATGTTGTTGCTCCAGATTTTACATTTAAAAAAAGATATTTGCTTGAAAACTTTTACTTTTCTTTTCTTTAAGAGAGTTAGCACCAAAAGAATAATATTCACAGCTTGTTTTAAAATTTTAACCGAGTTATGTTAATCAGGCATAAATTTATTGAATAAACTTACTAAAACTATAACGAAGGTCGAAAGAAAGATAACAGTTGTCAATTAATAATTATATAATAAAAACATGGAAATTCATCCTACATATTATAACAAGCATTTAACGTTTTTAAAAATGTTTTAAAAATAAACTATCGCAAATTTGATTTCGTCTCGGCTGTATAATTGGTTAAGTGTCTGTTTCCAGATAAAGGGTCTCAGTGATGGCAGAAAATCATTATACATGTTATATGCGACATACGTATTCACATGTTACACATGTAGTACATGTATTCACATATTATCTATAAAGAGGACATGTGAAATCTCTAAAAAGACATTTTAACTAAGATAATACCTTGGTGCTTCATATTATTTAACTTAAATTTAAATCTTGACATTTCTGTTTAGAAAAAAATATTTGTTAATTAATTCAGTTTGATATAGGGCATTCTAATAATTTCACTTATATATGTTTCTTGAATTTCAGGATTCTCAAAATAAGTTTCGCTTATATCTATTAACTGAAATAAAAATCAGGGAAGTACCTGCATATTCTTTGACCGAGAGAAAACCATTTAGCTCGATTTATCCCAATTTTCTCGATGCAATGCTCTAAAAACTCCTACACTCACATCTTTGTACAGTATGCCCAATAAAGTCCCTTCCCACCCTCTTAACTTCGGAACGGCTGCTGCTATATTCATAAAAGTGGTGTTTAGGTATAGTAAAGTAGCCATGCGCTACTGAATGAAACTACCTACCGTGCCACTTGGTGGAAAACTGCGGAGTTAGCATTCCTATCTCGAAAACGGAACGAGATATGAAAAAAAAGTGATTTACAAACTTGTAGAGCATCATCGATTTAGTAAGAAAAAATACGTTGTGGACATTAATGCGATTAATAAAACGGTTAAAACGCGCATTTGTTTTTTCGTGATTTCCTATACTGTGACGTCACGAAACTTGAACGGAAGGAGAAATGATTATCTATCGGGCAAAACACGACACCGCATTGTGGACAGTGATATATCGCTTGTGATCCCCAATCAAAAGGACCACGGTTCAAACCCCGAGGGATGCATCCTTGAACTGATTGTCTTTATAAACAGAGTAGACAATATGTAGATCGTGTAAAATAGTGTCACATCAACTCAACACAACTTGTGCTTGGTGTTCGAAATTTTTGCAGTATGCAAATACGTAAGAAATGTCACGCCTGTTCACCTGAGGCAGCTATAAAAGAGACATCTTCTTGGGGTTGTAGCATGTTGATGCTCTTGGTCATGGCTGAGTATTCCAGAGCTGACTATTGTGAGATGGATTTACTGTACGGTGAATGTGGACGCAAGGCACGATCAGCAGCAAGGTTGTACCGAAAAAGTTTCAATGCAGTCCCGCATCCTTCTCATCAAACCATCCTAACTGTTGTAAAACGTTTAAGGGAGACAGGCTGCGTTACTAGTCGACCTTGATCTCGCAGACCAGCTAAGGTAGGACGGCAAGTTCAATCGAATGAGGTATTAGCATACGCCCTCGCATATCCGAAATGCAGCACAGGAGAGAGCAGTCAACACTGTGGCTTCTCCAAAAGTCAGGTTTGGAAAATCCTAAGCGAATTAGGATATCCATACCGATCAACGCCTCAACAGGTTTTAGTGGACGGCGATGCCGAGCGATGTTTTACCGACGCTCGACATCAAATGCGGTATGCTATTAACGTTTGGTGTGCAATTTACAATAACAAGATGACTCAGGAACCAAATAATTGGGTATGGCGGTTTCGAAGAGTAGCCTGCACGTTCGCCTGATCTGACTCCACTGGAATTTTACCTGTGGGGATACCTGAAACAGCAGGTGTATGCGACCCCTCCACAAACATTGCAGGACCTTAAACGACGCATTACGGACGCTTGTACCAATGTGTCACGCTCTATGCTCTTACGTGTGCAATGTGACATTCAAACGAGGATCCAAATGTGCATTGCAGCTGACGGTGAGAAGTTTGAACATCTCAAATAAAGGTATCTGGAGAGAAGAGACCTGAGACCGGTTTTAAGGTTGCTGCCTCGGGGAGGTCGATTCTCAAAATGAGGGGACGGGGATAATCAACACCCCAGTACCATTTCCCGCAGAAAGTATTTATCGCTCTTTAGGCATTAAGAAAATTATGAAGGTTTTAACTATTTAGGCTTTAAGAAAACAATCGCATGTTTTGATTTCCATTTTCATGTAATCAACGTATTTTGGGACTTTTACCCTGCATCGTATTACTTACTATTTCCCGAAGTAATGTAAGGGAGTTTCAGAAAACCTGAATAAAATTTAGAGTCATGTTTATTTTTATAAATATTGGTTCATACAAAAATTTATTATTATAGATACAGATTTCAAGTATTTTGATTTTGCAACTGTTATTTTTTCTTTCGCCAAAGGAGACGCGATCTTTTTCGGTAATTTTGTTTTCATTTAAAGGGTCTCGGGAGTCTTACTATTTTACTGAAGGTGCAATTTAGCATCATATGACATTTAGTTTTATTTCTCATTCCCTACAAAACATAAATACATGAAATTTTTACCACTAAAAGCTTAATATATGTTCTATGTAGAATAATTATTTCAATGTTCTACAACTGGTATTTTAATTAATTTTCCATTTTTAATTTTGATGAAAATTTTAAAATTGTGTTTTGGCTTGCATACATTGCGCGCAAGACTGTAGCAAAACTATTGGTTCTAGATTCCCCAAAAATATTGATAAAGTTGTAAAACTAATGTATATTTAACGTATACTCCATTTTTAAGCAATTAAAAACTTAAATTTTTTAAATTTAAATTAAATTACAAAACTTTGAAAAAATGCATTTTTTTATTGAAAACATGTTAATTTTAAATAATTAATGCAATTAAAAATACTAAATTTGAAGTATACATTATTCCTTGTATCAAAATAAACGTATTCACCAAGTTTTATAGAAATTGCTTTGTCAGTTTCTTTATCAGTCAAAAAATGACTGCAAAAAAGACACAACCCTAGTATAATTTTACCCCAATTTCCCCCTCCAAATTTCGGAATAGAACTTCACTTTAAAAGCGCCGGCCTTAGTTATTGCGGGGCCCAACTGCAGAAATTTCGATAAAAATATAATGTACAGATATTTTGATAAAAATATAGTTGCACACTGGCCTGTGGCGTCCTTGTGGTACAACGCGCTGGCTTTCGGTGCTGAGGGTGCTCGGATCGAATCCCGGCGTTGCGCCACTGAAAATGCCTCTGTTTATGTAGTCCCTTTATAGGGGGTAGTGCTGGTCCGCTTATATGGCACCCCCATAATAAAATATTTGAAAGTGGTGTATGTCCACTTTAAAAAAATGAGTTAACGGTGATTTTAGTAAGATATACACACCTTTTTTTCGTACGATTTTTCTCATAAAATAAACAAAAGAATTTTGGCTATAAAATGTTATAGCAAAAAAAAATTTTTTTAAAGTGGAATAAGTCTATTCCTAATAATTATAATAAAAGCAACTTGTTTATTGCAATTATTATTGATTATTACGACTTCAGTGTACACTACGCTTTAGCATATATTACTTAGCTAGTGTCTTAAAAACAACATCGTTAACAAAATAACGGTATTATTGTTCTGATTAAGTGGTCAGAAGTAATTTCACTGATTTTGTTTGGTTTTCTTTCGCAATTCCTACTGTTTGGTTTGTGTTTCTTATACTAATAGATTGCAGCGTGAGTATTATTTAAATATTTTTATTAAAGCAGAAAATCAAAGTTTTAGATAAATAACATTTAATACAGTTGTTACAATGAGTTCACATACCAATAAAAAAGACGATAATATGTCAATTTGGTCTGATAGTGATGTTGGTAAGTAAGAGTTTACATTAAAATATCCATTTCACTGAAGCTAATGTATATTAAAATATGGACTTAATTTCCACTTGTTTTTATTTTTTATAATATGTTATTTTTGAAAGTGGTATAAGTCCATTTGGAGCTAAAAAAAATCGTTTATTTTTTAAATAATTTTAATAATTATTATTTCATAGTAAAATTTAAAAGATGTATAGTGTTAAAAACATTACTCGAATTGATTAACGTTTGCCAATATTTTTAAATTCATTCAAATACAAACCCTTAAATATCTCGATACGTGAAAAATGTACTTATGCCACTTTCAAAAATAACAGCTCATATGTTAAAGCCATTTCAGTTTAGACATATTTTTAATTTTCCAGATCAAATAGGTTCAACTGGCAAGGTCGGCCCTGCCCTTTAAAGTCTGCTACCCTAATGACCTCTCCTATTCAAAATTCACAATTAACTTTATCAACACTATAAAATTTTCCCATTTTCCGCAAGTTGAATAAGGAAAATTTTCTTCAAACTTTAATTTCCCTCTCTTTGAAATATTTTCTCATAACTTGGTTTTTGTTAACTTTTAAACTGGCCAAAATATGGCTAATAAAGACGAGAAAGATGTTTTGCTTGGTTGCAAATTTATACCTTGGAAAATAGACTTCAGAAATGAGCATTTAAACATTTCAGATTATACAGCACATCATGGCAGTTAATATTCCAAAAGGTATAATAGTTCCAATAGTGTTTAAATGTCCTTTCAATTGTAACTGCAGATGTGTATTTCTCCCCATCTGTTTCTTGTAAACACTGCGTTTTCTTTAGACTAAACCATTGTCAATCAGCAGAAAAACACCTGTTCGACTCTTCCTTGGGACAAATGCCGATATTTGGCGAAAAGTGGGGGATGTTTGGTGACAATCTGTTCCTCTCTCGTTGACCTTCGCTTTAACGTTCCACCCCTCATCGAAAAAGAACTCTCCCCGAGTGACCAGTTTCTCAGGGATCTTCTCTTCAGAGGTCGACTGCTTTCTCATATCGTTTTGTCACATCACAGTGTCGGAAATCACGAATAAACAAATGCGCATTTTAACCGTTCTATTCTTCGTATTATTGTCCACAAGGTGTCTTTTCTTACCAAATCGATGATGCTCTACAACTTTGTATATCACTTTTTTTCCCTATCTTGTTCCGTTTTCGAGATAGGATTGCTAACTCTGCAGTTTTCCACCAGGTGGCGCGGTACGTGGTTTCATTCAGTAGCGCATGGCTACTTTACTATACCTAGACACCACTTTTATGAATATAGCAGCAGCCGTTCCGAAGTTAAGAGGGTGGGAAGGGACTTTAATGGGCATACTGTAGATATAGTCATAACTCTGAGAGGAAATATTTTCAAGGAGTTCAAAATTTGTATTTGGATTTAATTAGTAAGAATGTTTTTTCATTTTGAGTTTTCAAGTCCTTTTTTCGGTTAAAAAAAGAAAGAATGAAAAATATATTAATTACTAAGAACGCAGTTTTGTCACAGCAGAGGATCAACAGAAGACATCCTATGATTATTTTTTGGCCAAGATATAAATTTTTAATTATTAAAATAAGGAAATAGTCTCACTATGTAAGAAGTATGATTATAGAGCTTTTTTTGTATGTTTTCGAGATTTTCTTTAGGTTTATTTCACGTCAATGTAGATTCATCATGCACAAAGGATTCTTAAGATAAACTTTTCTTTTTCCTGTTTTGGGGTTGTAATTTATGATAATTAAAATACTGTATTTTTTCAGATTTCTATAAAGAAATAGGATTTGAATAAGGATTATATTTTATTTCGTCGACATTTATCTATAAAGTCCTTAATGACTACGTTTTTTCTTCTTATTATTTGAATAATCTATCGCAAAACTGACCAGTTTCTTCCGAAAACCGTTCATTTACAACTCTTTTATTTGGTATATGGTGCGGAATTTCATGGTCTATCACAAAAAGATAGTTGAATTTAAGACCACATTTCTTAACTCGGGGAAATGTGTAGGCAATTTTTAAAGGGAATTTTGCGGACAATTATATCATTTGGGATTTTACAACGCAAAAAATGTATAATTGACTGTTCTAAAGATCTCTGATTTTATTAAAAAATGCCTGTATAATATTTTCGAGGGATGATTTAGAGTGACACGGTTATCTGTTGATACTCAAGGACTAATTATACCTGGATCTAGAGTTTAAAGTTGATTCCGAAAGGCAGCAAACATTCATGCCAAACGTAGAACCCACAGGCTCTGAAGTGAATGCCAGCGTCCTAGCCATCCGACCATCACCCGATATATTTTTGAGGGAACAAGATTTAAAATTCCTGCAACATTTTCAATTTTGGCTACTTATTAGGTAGACTTACAGCAATATTACCAATTACTTTTATACTTGCATTCCAGAATTATGAAACCAATAGATATGTATAATAGTAAAGGATTTGTAATCAGATAAATTTACGCTCACAGAGACAAATGAAATTGTATCCCGAAACCTTGAATTATACATAAAATTTAAAATACTGCACGAAAAACCGTAAGTTCTTTATTTGACATTTTAATTGGTCGTATCGTGTTACATTGAAAAATCCATGCTCTTCTGCGTTTAATTACTGGGCCAGATGTTTGTAAAATAATCACTCTTCTTTCGACAGGAAAACATGCACATGAATGTTGGACTTTGTGAATTCAGATGTTTTGCAGTTTTGTAAATCATAAGGATAAATGTATTAACTGTCTAATAAATGAAGCAAAATATTGGTTATTCTTCTCCAAATCTGCATTGTTTTACTACCCCATTATCTTTATCATTAAAGTATATTTTTAATTCAGCAAAATATTTTATGGTACGATTTTAAGTAAATCAGATTTTGAGTTAGATCACAATTTAATTATTTCTTATTTCAATTAATTCGAATTTTTATTTTTGAAATATTTTAATTGCAACTCCCCATCATTCAGCACTGTAATTCATCAGAGGAAAATGCCACAATTAAAATTAAAAAACTGAGAAATTTGAAAAGTTTTGAAAATACACATGTCGACATTTTAATCATTTATGGTGCATATTTATCTGAGCCCATTTACGCCACATTCATTTTATTTATTACACAACGATATCAGCAATTCTTTCGGCATTTCTGCCAATGACACTTCTTGTCTTATTTTTCCATTGATATGTGCGATTTCCTGGATGTCACATGGAAATTAGTTTTATTCATCTCATTATTGAGGCGTGAAGTGCTATTCCTGTGATAATAACCTAGTTATATACGCACTTTTTCCGCATGTCTTCTTGCATTAATTTTACGATCAGAAAAGTGTCGTAAGAACGTTTTGATGTGCTGTCAAAGTAACTTTTTCCTGTAGATAGCAGAACAATCTTTCACTTTGTCATTAATTTGATAATATAAGGGGGTTAATGTATTAAATTTTTCCATTTAATAAGTAATGTAACGACAATAAAATGTGAGTTTAATAAAATATATATTAAGTAAAATTATTATGATTTATAGATTTAACGATTAATAAGATTTCTAGCTGTAAAAATCATGATTACAAATTATTCCTGTAATAATTAAAATATTTTCCCCTATGACGATTTTCTATCGGGAATAGCTATACGTAATAAAACAATATTTTTTTTTTTGAGAGAGAGAGAGAGAGAATGTAATCACTTTTACGAAATGAACCTGTTCAGCGTGGGGAGTTCTATTTTAAATTATGTTATTGTTTTTTGTAAAACACTTTACGGAGGTTTAAGTAATGAAATATACGAATAATTATTTTTAGTTCTATAAATTCACCCTTTTCTAATGTGGTAATAAAAATAAAGTACTTTATTTCCAATGAAAATCAATCTGTATTTGATTGCGTCCCATTCAACATAGTTATAAAATATTCATAAAACGGAAAACATTTTGACTGCTTCAGTATCTTATAAATATATTTATCTCACATATGAAAAAGAGAAAAGTTTTGTCATAAATGCCTGAAGGGAACTTCTTGCCAAGGAATTTATAGCAGAATTATGCAATGCATAAAGTGGTTTAAGTTTCTTGAAAGTAATAATAGCTACATATTTTAGCTATACGTTTTAACAACATCCAAGTTCAGATTTAATACGGGAATTCTTGTTTTATACAATGGCGACAATAATTTTGCCCCTGTTTCCTCGGGACCTTACGCATAGTAAGGGTTATTTAAGATTCAGTGTTCTCGAGCAATGTACAAGTTTTTGTTTTTCATTCTTTGAAGTTGCGTCAATAGAATAAATTTGGTACTATCGAGAGTTTAATTACACTATAATAAATTCCTAACGACTTAATGAAGCGTTCTCTATGCACAAGTATTCTCTATAAGCATAAAAGAGTATTGAGCGACATCAATACGAAATTTAATTTTCCATTCAAGTATGCGGAAAACGCAGGTTTACCAAGGTTGCTGCAACTACCGTAGTTTTCAGACCGTAAAACGCAACTTTTAACATAAAAAATCGATTTAAAATCGGGGTGCGTCTTATGGTCCGAAGGTAGCATTAAAATAAAATGAATATTTTATTATATATATATATATATATATATATATATATTCAAAGTGTCTCATTTATTTTGCAACCCGCGTAAACGCGAAGCAAATGAACAACACGAGTGAACGCGCACACCATTAGCGTAGGTAGCGGTGTGGAGGGGCGTGCGAGCAACACTACCAACACGCTAGCAAACCGTACGAGACACTTCAGTGCTAAGGAGAATGAAGTGAAAGGTAGTTTTGCGTCATGGTGCTATGTGCAGGTCTGGCCTCCACGCAGTCCAGACCTGTCACCGGCCGATTTCTTCTTGTAGGGCTATTTGAAAAATCGCGTGTTCCGTGAACCGGTAGCCTCGATTACTGAGCTGAAAACTCGCATTACGGAAGAGATAAACGCTATCACACCAAAAACAATACAGAATGTGTCTCGAAACCTCCTCAAACGGGCCCAGATATGTAAAGATGAAGACGGCTATCACTTCCAACACCTTTTGTAGTCGTTTAAGCACGTCTGTAAAATAAAAATTAATGTTTGTACATTGTTTTTTTTTTTGGGGGGGGGGGTTGCAAAATAAATGAGACACTCTGTTTATATATATATATATATATATATATATATAATATTATTTCTAGTGGCTGGGGACATGTACACGAATATGAAAAAGAAAAATTTAAACAAAGAAACAACAGCAACAAAAACATCGAAAAGTTCATGAGATAACCAAATGTTATAACCCCATATATCCTCTCGCTTCCCAATATCTCAATGAATCCGTATCTCCATCAAGGGCTCCACAGGTACGCAAGTGATATCTGTCCATAGGCTCGTTTCCTTTGTCGCACAGGGGGCAGGCAGCCTTGGTAAGAATGCCAATGCGATATAGATGGGCTGCAAGGCAATCATGCCCGGTAAATAGACGAAAAGCAGCCACTGCCTACCGTCTAGGTTTGTCAGATATCTAAAAGACAATTATTTCTTCCATATTTGGTTTCTATTTTACATAAAAGTTCATCCCGGTGCGTTAACTGCATAATTTGTTTAATAAATAGTTTAATGGTGTGGAAGGACATTTCTCGTTTTGAACTGTTCTTAGATTTAAGGGAACGGTGGACGTTTATTTGAGCAAATCTCGTCATTGTAATACTGATTGTGTTATTGTAAAATATATATATATATATTTCTGTAGATTATTAGTACCAAAATAATTTTTTAAAGTAAAAAATCAGTTATGAAGCTTCTACAAAGTAATTTATAATGGGTAAGTGTAGTAATAAATTTTAAATCTGTTTTTCTCAAAACAGATTTTTCAAGGTTTTTAGATTTTTTTAAATGCTCCATGCTACTACTTAATTTTTCTTCAAAATAAATTAAATTGATAAGGAAGAATACTGATGGTGTTTACAAAAAACTGGGAATGCATTTTACAATTCGACTTCATTAAGGTAATTAAATTTGATTTATAACTTTTCAAAAGGCAAAATTTTGATGAAAATCGGGATGGAATTCAGAAAAAAATCTCTCAAAAATTAACTATTCAAGGGATTAAATAATTGATACCCAGATTTGTTTGTTATACAGTTTAAAGAGATTAAAATGCAAAATCGAGGAAATATCTCAAAAATTAAGTAGCAAGGAGCATTTTAAAATTTTGTTTATAAATTTCAATTTTTTTAAAAAACCTTAAAATTATAATGAGATTGGGAATTTCTTTTAACGTATTCTATTTATTTATAGTGAAATGTGTATATGTACAAAATTTCGTATGTCTATGATGAAAAGTAAAAAAAAGTAAATTTTAATGTCCACCGTTCCCTTAACAAGCTCAAAATCCGCTGTAAGACCTCGTTTAACTCCGGCTAGGATACCACTGGCAACTTGCCTAAATTTAGGGAGAAGATAGGTCACATACCGTAGAAAAGGGAAAATTTTTAAAAGGGAAAAATCAGTAAAATTTACCTCCATGATGGTAAAGACATCAATATCAAATTTTAAAAGAGTTTCCTGGAGGTCAGCCTTCTTAGCCTGGGACAGGCCACCAGCATTCCACTGTAGAACACGAAAATCCAGAGACTTACATCGAGATTTACATCGGGTAAGAGAGACAGAAGATGGCATGCCGAAAGCTGTAGTTTACTTTGTCGTCGCAACGTTGCCCAGGGTGCACCACGAGGAGGTGGAACTACTTTGCACCCCAATATATATATATATATATATATATATATATATATATATATATATATATATATATATATATATATATATATATATATATATACAGTGATTTCCGCTTATAAGAATCACGTTTGTTATTACTGTTTTTGATTCTTATAAGCGGTCGATTCTTATAACCGAAACTTCCTTTTGGACAGGCACACACACACACAAATATATACTTGTACACACATATATAAACACACAGGCACATATATACATAATTTACCATTAAATACGTTATTTGTCGTTAAATAATTTACGTTATTTATCATTTATTAAAATTATTTTTTATAATTTTAAAAATACTCAATTTCTAAACAAAATACTATAACTCAATTTCTAGACCTATAAGTAACCACACATGATTATAGAAAGAGAAGAAAAAATCCAATATTTGTAACAACATACCTGCTAAACAGTTTTCACATTTCAACTATAGGAAGGCTGCAAGAAAAAGTTTTCTATCGTTGTTTGACACAATGTAGTTTTCAGGAGGCTATTTACACCTCTTTCAATACCATAAAATGTCCCGTAAAGTTCTTCAGAAGCTCCTCTATATTCAAGAGTCCTAAGAATACTCAACGCTTCTCTGGATTCTTTTGCTGATGGTGGTCATTCATTTCATCCTCGTCCTCAGTTTTATCGACAGTTTTTTTAATTTCTTTGACGATTTCATCTTCTGTCATTTCTTCCAAAGTCTGTAGATTTTCGTCAATTTCAACCCACTCACGAAGTGATTCCTCAACAGGATCAGTTTCTGCTTGACTTAATGAGTCATCAGTCTCACAAATTGTAAAGAGTCGGAATGTGAAAACAACAGAAACCTAAATTGTTAAGGGGCCACCCAGCTTGCGTGGACAAGCAAATTTACAGTCCCGACATTTTTATAACGCCAGATTTACGGTACCATAAAAAACGGAGAAATTAAGTTGTCAACGGCCGTATATCTGAGGTCGGAGGTCGAGCAGGTGGGGCCGTCTGATGGGAAGTTTTACCAGACATAATCGGCGCCAGAACTTAGGCAATTGCGAAAGGCAAGAGACAAGAATAACCTATGAGAGCTAATCGCATCCGCCCCCTCTATAAACAAGGGAGGGGCGAGCGAATAGGGACCGAGGAAGCGAGAACCAATGAGACGAGGATAGAGAAGAATATATACAAGATGATGAGACATTTGTAGGAGAGCGCCATTAAAAAAAAAGAGATGATAAGACAGTAAGCTGCCAACGGGCCGACGAGAGCCGTAACTTACGAAACTCAACAAAAAATAAGCTGCTACAGGGCTGAGAAGAGACCCACTGTATAATATTAGAAGAAAGACGCCGGTCCTACGCAAGTACATAATACGTACGGATTGAACAGCGTTAGCTCCGGACGCAAAATAGAATAATCAGCGACGAGAAGTTGCAGAAGTAGCGATTGCCCATAGATGTCAACATAGTGCCGAGGGCGAAGAGACGACACTACCATTAAGTTTAAGCCGATACCAGAGAGATACGCACCGTCGCTTAATGAGTTGGACACCCAGATGACCACCCATCAGTGCTGATCGAACCGCATATCGGAAGAGAAGGTACCTATGCTGAGCAACATTGACCGCCCACCCATGCTGACCGACCCGCATAGTGTAAGAAAAGCTACCCGTGCTGAGTAACGTACGAGGAGTCTTCAATAAGTGACCTTCGACATAAAAGGACCCCGAACTCTTTAGTCCCAAGAGAACTGGATAAATAGGACGAGGATACACCGCGACGCTACAGTGAACAAACTGTACCCACGAACTCTGTGAACACTGTGTGAACTTTATATACTACTATGGACCAGCGTTATCGGTGAATTCGATGCAGACGGCTGCGACAAATGGGTGAGCATTTTGTATTATAGCAACTAGCATACCGACTCTTTACATAATCGCCTCTAACCCGCCAGGGCCGGCGACATCGTAAGATTTAAAAGATAGTGATTGGATAAGATTATATATATATATATATGTAAATTCCTAGCATTACTAATGTTTCAGCGTTTGCTAAGTGTTACAAGTTCGAATGTATGTAAATATGTATAAATAAAGTGTATATATGTATATTCAGTATCATTCTTGAGAGTTGGGCCCATCTATTTAATTAATTAATTACCGCCCTATTGGCGAACTTACAACCAGTGTACGAGATACGATTTCAGCCGTAGTTAATAGCAGCAGGTCATGATCCTGTATTATTACATTGTGGTGCCGTCCAATTTTCACTATTTTAGTGAGGACATGGTTATTGCTGTATAATCTATTGTGTTATTATTATTATATTAGGTTATTATTATTATATTATATGTGTTATTATTATTATATTATGTGTGTTATGTATGTTGTTAAAAATCGTAGTGTGAAAATTTTAAGAGGAATATTTATGTGTGCATAGGTTAAAATTTCGGGACAACTCTCTAATTAAAATTTAAATGATTAGAAACAATATTTAGAAGTGAAATTGATATTTTTAAGATATATGTGTATTTCTAAGTGATTTATAAGTGAAAAGTATTGAGTGAAGTGTTATATATTACTGATATATAGGTAAGGTGAACTGTGTAGGGTGTAAGGGGCGCTAGATTTTTAAATTGAGAATTAACCTGAACAGTTAATTATGCCGCGAGGAAGTAAGGCAAGTCGCCGGCAGGGAGACCCGGAGGTAGATATGGGCGAAAACTCCAATAGGGACAGTAGCTCAATAGCGAATGATACCCATCTATTAGATTCAGGTATAATAGCCATGTTACCCACATTTAATGGCACCGAAAACGAGTCACTAGAATTTTTTCAGCAGCAATTCATAGAGATTGCAAGTCAAACCAGATGGACAGAGAAACAAAAAGCGATTATAACCAAAACGAGGTTGCATGACAGGGCAAAAGAATTTTTAAAGAGTAATGCGACGCTCCAAAACGCGACCGATTTTGGCACAATAATAGAGACCCTAAAAGACAAATTCCAACCGGACCCAACGAGCATGCAAAAGCAATGCAGATTCCAGAACTTAGTGTTTAAACCATCCCAGACTTATGACGAAATCGCTCAAGAAATAGAGAAAGTGGGCAATGAATATTTAGGAATTTCGGCATTCTCGGTAGAAGAAACTAAACAAATGGCAAATAATGTTAAATTAGCAAAATTTATGGAAATTATACCATCAGAAATTAAAACAGAATTACGAAAAGAAAACGTAGCGGACTTTAATGAGGCGATCAAACGAGCGAAAGAATTAAGCGTAATTTACGACGAAGAAAGTAACGCGGTTAACGCAGTACGCATGCGACCGCAAGCAAACAAAATACATGAGGAGCAAGAGAGCGTAAAAGAGTTAAGAAACCAGGTAGCCGAACTAACAGAAACCGTTAAGCACTTAACGTTACAACTAGCCCAATGTAATTGGTGTTTAAAAATGGGACATCGCATCGAAGAATGTCGGACTAGGCTCAGAACAATTAACGCCAACAGAGACGTAGGGTATAATACGACTAATGGGAGTTACACAAACGCTTACCAAACGCCCCGGCAAAATTTTGCAATGAACCAAACAGCGGCAGGTAGAAACGGGAACGGTTATAGCAGAGACCAAAATGGATACAGAGAAAACCCCACGCAGAGGCATAGCTCCAATGGCAGAGAGTATAACAACTTTAGAGGGAGGAGTAATTTTCACAGAGGTAGAGGAATGAGCAGAGGTAGGCAAAACGGATATTCAAACACTTTAAACTAAAACAGGGGCCTCGCCAAGTCAGGAAGCAAAACCCATATATTAATACATACAAAAAGCGGTTTTGGGAGAGACCCCGCAATACTTCCTACCAACATGCAGAAAGATATACGCAGAGACACAGGTATGATAGATGGCGGAACGAAAGACAGGGGTACCATATAAAAAATAATCTTAATCAACCAATTTGGCAGAACGAACGACCACAATATAGTTACAAAAAGCGCGAACGACAAGGGGTAAACAATAAAAATTACAGACACATCAAAGGTAAAAAAAACACAACGCAATACAGACGTAACAGAGACAATGTAGGAGACAGGTGGGATACACGGCAATACACATATAGGGCGATAAACAACATATCTCTCACAGAAAATCAGCTGCCCATAATCGAAATTCAAATCGCGGAAACATTCGAATACGCATTATTGGACAGCGGGTCAGCAATTTCTTTAATATCCCATGAAATGTTCGAGAAAGTAAAAAACAAAATAAAAGTAACATATTTATCGCGTCAGGTGAAATTGCAGTCCTTCACGAAAGAACGGATTGCATTTTGCAAGTGTGTGGCAATTAACCTCAAAATCGGGAATAAGTTGTGTAAAACCACCCTGTATGTCACAAACGCAGAGATGGATACCCCATACCAAATATTATTAGGAATAGACTTTATGCACAACCACAAAGCAATCGTCGATATGAACGCAAGAAAACTAAAATTACAATTTCATGAGATACCCATCCTAAATGAAAAAGACGCGAATACGAACAAACGGGACCATAGCAAACGCGTGGCAGATCAGAGACACAATTTTGCCCGACTAATAAACAAAATTACGCTCCAACCTAACGAAGTACAGGCGTTAACATTAAAACTAGACCAGGAATATGAAGACGGGACAAATATCTATTTATATGACATAACACACAGTATGACACCATTAGTCGAAGAATCGATATGTACAATTGAAAAAAGAAAAATACAAGTATGGGTACAAAACTCTACCGACAAAACAATTTTATTAAACAAGGACATGAGAGTCGGAAAAATCACTACAGAATTTCAGATAGAGAAAGACAGTGACTCAAAAGAAATAACGGGGCAGCAAATACGAAATATAAACAACATAAAATTGATGGATAGGACAGAAATACTTCAACGTAGAAAGCAGGAGCTTAAAGAAACAGACTTTGACGTTAAACATTTAAATCCACAATTACAACACGAAGTCATTCAACTTTTAATGAACAACTACGAAGTATTTTCTAAAAGCTATAAGACATTAGGATGTACAAACGCAGTGACCCCAGAACTAAAATTGAAACATAATTTTGGGATACAATGTAAGCCGTATACCACACCGCGTAATTTAGTACAAATATTAAAGGCGGAAATACAGGATTTGTTAGAGGCGCAACTCATCGAGCCATCGACGTCGGAATATTCATTTCCTGTCTTACTCATAAAAAAACCATCCAGTGACCCAGAGAAACCCCCAAAATATCGTCTCGCAATTGATTTCCGTTTGTTAAATCAAATAACAGAATTATATTCAGTATTTATACCACGTATCAAAGAAATAACACAAAAGGTAGCAGGATTCAAGTTATACTCAGTCGTAGATTTAAAATCGGCATTTTTCCAAATATTACTGCCAGAAGAATTAAGAAAATACTGCTCTTTTTGCACCGAATTCGGAAATTATCAGATATCCAGATTAGCGTTCGGTTTAAAGAATTCGGGAGCATATTTTTGCCAATTGATGAACACGGTTATGAAGGGACTCGACGAAGAAAATATCCATTTTTATTTAGATGATATTATTATAGCAGCAAATAGTGAGCCAGAGTTAAAACGCAAATTACAATTATTATTTCAGCGCCTAAAAGAATACAACTTAACCTTAGACCCTGCAAAATTACAATTATTCAAAACCGACATCACATTCTTAGGGTTTAAAATAAATAAACACGGAATACAACCCGCCGATAAAAGCATAAAGAAAATACAGAGATTTCCAAAACCAAAAACAGTAAAACAAACTAAATCATTTCTGGGGTTAGCAAACTATTTCAGACATCTAATTCACGACTACGCTAACATTACAGAACCCCTAGTAAAACTCACAAGTAAAAAAAACAAATTCACATGGAACGACGAGGCGGAAAGGGCATTTACTCGAATTCAATCGCAAATTTTAAGTCGCCCACAAATACACAAACCCAACGAAAACCAACAATACTACTTAAACACGGATGCTTCGGGAAAAGCAATTTGCGCGATTTTATCACAAAAAAATGAAAAGGGATTTTTAATACCAATAGAATTTTACTCTCGAAAATTAAAAGACGCCGAGGTTAGGTACCCTGCAGTCAAAACGGAACTACTAGCCATATACGAGGGAATAAGACATTTCAAGGAATACTTGTACGGGACACACTTCATATTATTATCAGACGCTAAGGCTCTACAATATCATCTTAAATTGGATAAACAGTCCGATATCACAGCAAGGTGGCTTTTGGAACTGAGTACATTTGACTTCGAATTCCAACACATCGAAGGTCAGCTCAACCCCGCGGACTATCTGTCACGACAGGTACTTAATATAAATATGCAAAATGATTTGACTAGAGATCTCTTCCAAGAAAGTACGGAATTAACGATCACAAATATTTTAAAGGGGCAAAACGAAGATGATAAAGTAAAGGGAATTAAAGAGTCGCTAAGTAAAGGAAAAAACTGTTTCGAAGGTAGATACAAGAAATATGTACTCGATCCGTCCACACAACTAGTAATGGTAAGAGAAAAAACAAAAAGGGGAAATCCATATTTAGCAGAATCGAAAGTAGTAGTGCCCACAAAGTTACAACGCATCGTCATTAAGTTAGCACATGTAGCGCACTTCGGGATAAGCAAAACGATCAACATCATCAGTAAGAAATATTTTTGGAAAGGAATGACGGAGGATGTAGCAAATTATATTAAATCATGCGAGGAATGCTTACAGTACAAAAAAAAATATATTACACCCGCACCATTAGAGACTTTCAATAACATTACATACCCACTACAACAAATAGCAATCGACGCAGTCGGACCGTTGGTACGTACAAGTACAGGGAATAAATACGTCATAACTATTGTAGACATGTACACGAGATTCTTAAGTGCGACACCAGTAAAAAACATTACAGCGGAAACGGTGATCGAAACATTAAAAAAGTTTTACGCGAGCTACGGGTTACCACAATCAATAATGAGTGACAACGGTACAAGTTTTAAAAATGAAGCATATAAAGATTTCCATACACATCTAGGCGTAGAGGTTAAATTTATTTCGCCTTATAAACCAAGTACGAACGGCAGACTAGAAGTCATTCACAAATTATTAAAGTCGGCAATCAGCTGTATAGCGAGGGAGAGTTTTAATTGGGATCAAGCACTCAATTGGTATAATCTGTACTATAACAACTGTCAACATCCAAGTACAAAGTACACACCCGCATTTTTATTCTTTATGCGTGACATTAAAACACCATTCGATGTGAGACTAACGGCAGATAAACTAGAAGTTACGGAACAACAAAATTTAAACACAAAAGGGGCATACAAGGAATATTTACAGAATCACCTAACATTTTTCGACAAAATACAAAAAGACGTGATAGCAAACCAAACACAGGCTGAACAGCAACAAAGAAAAAATTATAAAAGAACCGGAGATCGTGTGTTAGAAATAGGAGACAAGGTATACGTGAAAATTTTTCAAAAAACCCCTGCGTTAACACCGAAGTTCTCCGGACCGTTTCGTATTATAAAAGCTTTACGCCATAACAATTTTTTACTACGCGATATAAACGAACCACAAAATCGCTTAGTTAATATGCACAAAAACGCAATTATTAAAAGTGACGAACGAAAGCCACACCTAAAATATAGCAACCAAAGTATAGCAGACGATGAACACGTTAAACAAAGCGCAACGAATCGTAGACCATATAATTTACGAAGCAGGACCCATTAAATAGTAAGGTGCGATAAACGAAAGGGACGAATTTTAATGTACTGAAAGTGGATACGTTCGGGATTTAAATCCGGTGCGGGAGAAAAATAACGCGTATGTCCGAGAAATCAGGTTTCGAACGCGTCCCCCCCCCCCTCCCCGTTGTTCCCCAGGAAGACAACCACAAAAAGCGGAGCAGGGGATTACAGTTGAAGGTCAGACAAATCAGTGGGGTAGGTCAACGCAAGAGAGTTAAGGGCGAACAAAATGTTACGATTTGCGAGATTTACGACTGCAGGCGTAAAATCTTCAAATCGTGGCCGAAAGCTGAGATTGCATTATTGTTCAGTGATTTGGCCAGTCAATTGGGCAATAGCAATCATAAGTTTTTGGTAGCATATATCGGATTACAGCAAAGATAATATGTAGACAAATAAGTATATACAGGGGAATAAAATAGTGTAAAGCATAAATACATGTAGATAGTATTACAAGAAGATATAATATCAGCAGGATGAAACATGTGTAATTAAAAACAAAAAATGAATAGAAACAAAGTGCATATGAATATAAGTGTGTAGACAGTGAGCATAATATTGTGTATAGAGTAAGCAAAAATATAGAACCTAGTTATCTGGTCAGCAGCGTGGAAGGAAACAAATAAAGAGTGGATCCGCTTTTTCAAAAGGCAAGCAGTGAATCATGAGATAAATACGAAAGGAGCGAATGAAATAGCTAAATAATTGAACGACAAATATTAATCAAATGATAATGAGAAACAAAAAAAAAAAATGCAAACACAAAAGTGAAGAGAAGGCTACAATAATGACAGTCATAAGTCTAGCGTAATACACAAAAAATAACAAAAAAAAAATCGCAAAAAACACACAAAAAACAAAATTTAAAAAAAAAAATTGTAAAAAGGCGCGGACATAGACCAGTCAATACTACGTAGAAGTTAGTACACACAAGAACAAACATGGGAACATCAAAAGCAAGGAATATAAATACACACGAACGAATATATAGATAAATTATAAATAATTAGCCAATTATAAACAAAAAAAAGCAAATAAAAAACTGTTTACAAATAAATAAGTAAATTAAAAAAAAAAATAAATAAAGAAATAAGCGTGGGATAATAACGAAAGGAGCACGACAAAGAGTAATAAAATAATAAAAACATAATAAGGACCAGAAACAGAAAATAAAAAGGAGTTTCAAGTTATAAACAAAAAAAATAAGAGGAAAAAGTAGACATATTTACGAATACGGGAGCATCAATAAATAAGTAACATCGCCAGAACTAAATAATGATGGCGACAAAGCTCGCGACAAAAGCTGTACTAGGGCGGAAGTGACCAAGCGATAATTAAACCTTGAGTAGCCGTTTACCGTTGCCAGGTGTAAAAGAGGAAACCTCTACAATTCTATAATTACTTTACAATGACATACGGAGATAAGCGAGCGTAAGACTTAAACGAAACTGGTTCCGCGGAGTGAGTACGACCAGGGTTAACTATAAACCGGACTTGGTAAGGGAAAACTTGCCATGGTAACGACAGCTGAGGTAAACAAACGAAT
Organism: Dolomedes plantarius; assembly: GCA_907164885.2. Lineage (NCBI taxonomy): Eukaryota > Metazoa > Arthropoda > Arachnida > Araneae > Dolomedidae > Dolomedes > Dolomedes plantarius. Next base: position 154,294,352 of record OU015494.1, on the reverse strand, counting down.
TGTGAGGATAAAAGTTCGAGAATAACGTGTCGAGTTTAACGTGTTGGGAAAGTCAGTAGATCAGTCGTAATTTAATATAGTAGTGTATAGGTGATCGTAATATGTAATATAGCAATGTAATATAAATAATAGTGTCGGCAATGTCAAATGAATTATATGTCAGTGTATCATATTAGCATAAAAGTGTAAAGAAAAAGTCAGGTAGAGTCTCAATATATAATGTATGTTCTCAGTATGTAATATATAATGCTGCAGAGTTAGTGTAACAGTGCACTGTCAATTTTTATGATTATATGTAATAATTATATGCAAGTGGTATAACTAGTAATGTGTAGTGTAATTATATGTGTATTTGTTATGGTGTAATGTGCAGTGCCTAGGGACAATTGTAAATAGGACGTCAGTGAAAAGAAGTAGAAAACAGTAGCGCAGCGAGAATTTTATGAAATTTACCAGTAATATAAACAGGTAGTGAAGTCAATGTCAAATGACACCACGTGCTAAAACCAGTATTTATTTACGTAGAGAAATGTACAAAATAAATAATGTGTCCATTATGTACCAAGTATATGTCTAATGTATTACTGTACACAGCTAGCGTAAAAGAGTGCTCATTTATGTATTATAAATTTAAAATGAATGATTTTAGGCACGAATAATGATTGATTTTATGTATGTATGTAGTGTCAATAGTGTGATAAGGATGATATGTAAAAAAAATCGCCTTACGATTTTTTAATTCGCCAAGGGGGAGAATGTAAAGAGTCGGAATGTGAAAACAACAGAAACCTAAATTGTTAAGGGGCCACCCAGCTTGCGTGGACAAGCAAATTTACAGTCCCGACATTTTTATAACGCCAGATTTACGGTACCATAAAAAACGGAGAAATTAAGTTGTCAACGGCCGTATATCTGAGGTCGGAGGTCGAGCAGGTGGGGCCGTCTGATGGGAAGTTTTACCAGACATAATCGGCGCCAGAACTTAGGCAATTGCGAAAGGCAAGAGACAAGAATAACCTATGAGAGCTAATCGCATCCGCCCCCTCTATAAACAAGGGAGGGGCGAGCGAATAGGGACCGAGGAAGCGAGAACCAATGAGACGAGGATAGAGAAGAATATATACAAGATGATGAGACATTTGTAGGAGAGCGCCATTAAAAAAAAGAGATGATAAGACAGTAAGCTGCCAACGGGCCGACGAGAGCCGTAACTTACGAAACTCAACAAAAAATAAGCTGCTACAGGGCTGAGAAGAGACCCACTGTATAATATTAGAAGAAAGACGCCGGTCCTACGCAAGTACATAATACGTACGGATTGAACAGCGTTAGCTCCGGACGCAAAATAGAATAATCAGCGACGAGAAGTTGCAGAAGTAGCGATTGCCCATAGATGTCAACATAGTGCCGAGGGCGAAGAGACGACACTACCATTAAGTTTAAGCCGATACCAGAGAGATACGCACCGTCGCTTAATGAGTTGGACACCCAGATGACCACCCATCAGTGCTGATCGAACCGCATATCGGAAGAGAAGGTACCTATGCTGAGCAACATTGACCGCCCACCCATGCTGACCGACCCGCATAGTGTAAGAAAAGCTACCCGTGCTGAGTAACGTACGAGGAGTCTTCAATAAGTGACCTTCGACATAAAAGGACCCCGAACTCTTTAGTCCCAAGAGAACTGGATAAATAGGACGAGGATACACCGCGACGCTACAGTGAACAAACTGTACCCACGAACTCTGTGAACACTGTGTGAACTTTATATACTACTATGGACCAGCGTTATCGGTGAATTCGATGCAGACGGCTGCGACAAATGGGTGAGCATTTTGTATTATAGCAACTAGCATACCGACTCTTTACATAATCGCCTCTAACCCGCCAGGGCCGGCGACATCGTAAGATTTAAAAGATAGTGATTGGATAAGATTATATATATATATATGTAAATTCCTAGCATTACTAATGTTTCAGCGTTTGCTAAGTGTTACAAGTTCGAATGTATGTAAATATGTATAAATAAAGTGTATATATGTATATTCAGTATCATTCTTGAGAGTTGGGCCCATCTATTTAATTAATTAATTACCGCCCTATTGGCGAACTTACAACCAGTGTACGAGATACGATTTCAGCCGTAGTTAATAGCAGCAGGTCATGATCCTGTATTATTACACAAATAAATTCTGCTTTACGGAAGCAATTAACAATGCAGTGATTTGAAACCATTTTCCAGGCACTTGCAATCATATGTATATCATCAAGCAAAGTGATTCTTTTACTTATTTCTGACGCAGATCCCTTTCCTTCGTCGATCGCGTCAACATTTCTTTGTTGCAAGTCAGAGCGATATAGCGTTTTAAAAGTTTTTATGATTCCTTGATCAAGAGGTTGTATTACTGATGTTGTATTCGGGGGCAAAAAACAAAGCTCTATATTTGTGAGCTTTACAACTGGATGAGCCGGACAGTTGTCCAAAATCAAAACAATTTTTTCTTTCCCAGTAAGCTCCTTATCCCACTTTACAAGGAAGTTAGTAAAGATCCTGCTACACATCCAAGCATTTTCTGAATTTTCGTAAGACACAGGGAGAGTTTTTATTTTCGTAAAGCATCGTGGAGATTTACTCTTACCTATAACCAAAGGCATTTTCTTTACGCCCCCAGTCATACTTGTCGTCAAAAGACCTGTAACGCGTTCTTTTTGTTTTTTCCCAACAGAAGACAAATCTGTTTTAAACATCATCATTCGATCAGGCATCGCTCTAAAATAAAGCCCAGTTTCATCTGTATTAAAAATTTGGTGTGTGGCGTAGTTTTTTCTTATTGCAGGCAAGCAATCAGAAAGCCATTTTTGAGCTGATTCCGTATCCGCATTTTGCTTCTCACCGTAATTTTTTTATAAACAATATTGTTTCTCTCCTTCCATTGGTTAAGCCAACCTTCCGTAGCACAAAAATTGTTTTCTCCCAATTCTTTTGCAAAATCTTCAGCCTTTTGCAGCAACACAGTTCTGTTGATAGGTGCATTCATCATTCGGGCTTGAGTAAACCACTACAAGAGAGCCTCTTCTACTTCCACTGATTTTCCATCGCGCTTCCTTTTTCGATCAAGATTTCCATTTTTACTAATCGTACCCGAAATTTCTTTTCGACATTTTAAAATTTTACTAAGCGTAGACTGAGTTAAACTCAAACAAGAGGCAGCTTCTCTTTGACTACACTTTGAGCATCGAGAGATCTACACCAAGAGCATCATATCTAATTAACAAGTTCTGTTTTCAGAAAAACTAGGAGTTTTCCTTGTTTTTATCATATTTGAATTCGACTATCCAAAAGTTCTAACACTAACTGGCAATTTTGTTAGAAAACTAAAGTGAATACTAGCGACGAATGCTCATTACAGTCTCAGACGAAGATTCACTTTATAGCTTACGTTTCACTGTTTGATGCTGAATCAAACCGTGAAACGTTTGATTCAGCATCTGGTTCATCTGATTCAGCAAAATGGATCCGTTTACGTTTCACGGTTTGAAGTGCTGAATCGACTGTCCCGTTTGCTTAAGTGATGGTGGACACTTCGCCGAAGATTTATGTGTTTCAGGGTCCAGAAATCCGCAACCAGGAAGTAAGTGGTGGGAAAAAAGGAGTGCCTGTCTGGAGAAAAGTGAAATCGGACCCGGGCGGGTTAGATGCCCCTGGGTAAAGCTAATAAGACATTGTTTAGCAAAAGCGTATAAGGAGAAACTCTTATGTTATGTCTAAAGGAATGTATTTTACGACTGCTTTGCACCCCAAAGTTTTATCAATCTTTCTTTTCAAAAACTTAAGAAAGAATTTCGTACCTTTTGAGAGTTCAAGTGGCTTTTTTTTGAAAAATGAAAGGAAGGCGAAGATTACAAACTGATTCTTATAACCGGTGGATTGATTCTTTAAAGCGGAAATTTTAACATGGAAATAATACATTTGTTTTTGTTTTTGCGATATTGATTCTTATAACCACTGATCACTATAAGCGGTGGTTACTGTATATACAGTGGTGGAAATTGATTTATGAAAACACGGTTTTTTAACAAAAACTTCTTTAATATTCATTAAAAATGAATGAATTTTCATACATTATACATGGTACGTATAACAAATGATTTACAAGAAAAAAATTTCGTGCATAATAATAAACAAAAACATAAGGTCATAAATTAGGTTTTCGTAACATACAAACATGGAAATTGATTTATGATATATCACATTTCATTGAAAATAATAGTTAGTAAAGCCGCCTTTCCTCGTCATAGTTTATTTTATTCCAGATGGCATTGATAAAACAATATTTTTAATGTACTTCTGACCAATTAGTTTCCAGTTTTGACCAATTGAAGCTTTCAATTCTACAAGTGATGTGTACTGCATCCCATCTGCATAAACCTTTCGAAAACGCTGTCCCCAAACGTTTTCGATGGGGGTTCAAATGAGGACTATTAGGTGAATGATCTAAAAGAACAATATTCTGTTCGTCAAACCAATTTTTCATCGCATATGAAATGTGAATATTTGCATTGTCTGGCATGAAGATGTGATCTAAACATTGCGATGCAAATGGAAGAAGAGAATTTTCAAAAACTGAGCTGTAATCAAATGAATTCTGGCGACCATTTAAAAATACAATTTCACTTCTGCCATCATAAACAATCGGTATCTAAGTCATCAAACTTCTGCCACCAAAATTTCCGCTGAATGTAGTTATTGGTTCTTTTCGGAGATACCTCCAATAATACCTTAGAGATTACTCTGAGGATTTAGAACTAAATTTACAAAATGCGTTCAAAATAGTAAAAGATAACTTAATTAAGGCTGCAGAGAAACAAGAATACAATAGAAATAAAACAGCTACTAATAAAGGTATTATTGTCGGTGACTTGGTGCTGCTATATACTCCTGTAGTAAAGCCTGGTCAGTCCAAAAAATTCACTAATTTCAATAAAGGTCCCTATAGAGTTAAAGAGCAGAAGAGCCCAGTAAACTTTGTAATTCAACATATAAACAACCCTAACGATACCCAGCTAATTCACGTTGACAGGTTAACTAAGCTACACAATAGACTAACTTTCCCTTCCCTACCTTCGGATAATGTTAATACTAATGTGGATAGTTCCTCTCAATCTCAGGATGAGAGGGTACCCTTAATTCCCCCTGTCAATAATAACTTCAAATTTAGGAGACCCCAATATTTTAAAATATTTTATAATTCCTCACTTTTAAATACTCAGAGTAATCCTTCTCCGACACCAGAAAACCCCAGTACGCAGTTCAACACCCCGATTATGTCAAATACTCAAGTGTCTACTTCAGGTGGAAATGGTTGTAACCAACCGAAGAGATACGATTTACGCCCTCGAAACACGAGAGGTTTTGTGGTTAAACCATAAATTCTTAATGATTTTGTTAACTAATGTTAAAAAAAAATTTTTTTCATTTTGTATTCATGTTTAGTTATTAAGTTTGAAAAAAAAAATTTTTGCATCATGTGTTCTTGTTTGGTAAATAATTTCTACATTTTGTGTATCATGTATTACTAATTTGTTAATTAAGGTTAACACATTTTTTGGCAATTTTTGCAATTTAAACAAAACTTGCTGTTTTAGTGCTGCAGAAATGCACTAGTTTTACCGACTTTATTTTTGGTAATTTTTTGTTTGGCTCAAAGTTGAGCGAGTTTTGTGTTTGATTTGCTGTGAACAACGATCTTGCATTTGCTAGTTGTCTGGAGCATACGTTGTTGTAGTAATTTGGTTAAGTTGTATGCTAAGTTTTCACTGTGTTTATTATCATTTTTACGTACTATATAGTGTGTTCTGTGTTATTACGACCCGGGTCTGTCCGTCTTTATATGTCAAAGGTTCTCAATATTAGTAATTTTCTGTGTCATTTTCTGCTCCGATTATCTTGTTTAATTGTTCTATTGTATTCTGTGTCCGAAAGAAATTTTTTTTTGTTCCAAAAAAAAATTTATCAGGGAGAAGGAGATATTTTGTGATGTAGGTAAAATACACTTAATAATTAAGATGATAGCATATAATTAATATATAACGCGCGTAGTAATGTCTGTCTTGAAATATATTTGCATTGTTTAAAACTCTGTAAACCTCTACTCAACTTGTTCCAACTAGCGGCGATCCAATTTTTAATTGCTTGATTATTACTGAAGATTATTAGAAAAAGGTGCGCAATTTTTCTAATAATGGGAGGTAGCATGAGAGTACATTAAAATATTGGATCACGGCTAGCACTAATAGTTGATTCCTTAACTTTACTAATAATTGATAATTAAATAACTAAATATGACTGTGTCATTTATGTGCATTTTATTCTTTTACTTGTTAAAGTGGCTGGTATATTGTTTTTTTTGGTGGCTGGTATATATTCAACATAGTTAATTATTAATTTTAGAGTGTTTTATTTTTGTTTTTTCAATTAATAGTAAAATTTGTATAATAAACCCAAACCCTTGTGTAAGCTGGGCTGGTAGGCAATGTAACGAGATCTTCGCCATTTCTGCACATTCCCAGACTCTACACCGGATAAAGGGATTAGCAAAAGTATCCATTTCAAGAAACATCTCGAAAACAGACATTGAAATGGTTTTACGCGCAACTCAGCGCTCCGTCAAGAAAACACCTGCAGACGCGCATGGATACATGAAGACCAACAGCATCGCCGAGCATGATCCACAAATTTCAAACTGCTCCACAAGAGTTAAAATTATAGCATTAACGAAGATAAAAGGTCAACATACAATTGTATTCATCATCAAATATGTTAAATCCCTTCTCACAAGCTGTTGTGGAAGGATCTACAATCCTAAATCTTCAGCGCCTAGCAACAGCTTTCATAGCCTCCCCCACTATCGGTAACCCAATACGTCCGCTACGCGCCCTTTTTCGAAAGGGGAGAAATCTTAGAAGGTCAGATGCAAGGCGCGCAGGGATACATCGCCGGGTGGATGACCAGGCCGCCATGAAATTAAAATAATCAACAGGAACGAGATGAGGGGTGGGGAAAATAAATTGTATAAAGAATTGCAGAGTGCAAGAGTGCTACCTGTAGCCTTCCCCCCTCATTTCGGCCATTAGAATTCACGGAGCACCAAGGAACTACTTGGAATGGAGGATGGTTTCACCAGACTGATGGAAGTGGTGACAAGGTGCTGACTCGGAGCGCGGGAGTTTGAAAAGAGGGAGATTCGTGGATCCTGAACGGGGAGCGAGGCGTAAAAGACCGAGGGATCGGGGGCTGTGGCTCTGGCCTCGGGACGACGCTAAGATCCCGACTATTGATGTGACGGCGACGGGTGAATTTCTTTTCCTTTACTATACTTTCTGTAAATTCTATCCATAACCTCTCTACCCTTTTTTTAAAGCTGCAGCAGAATCATTAAGATTAAATTTAAATGTAAAATTAAATTATGATGAGCAATTGCATATAGAATGACTTAGTTTTTTTATATTCGCCAGCCATTTCATTTGGTAATTTCATTGTATATATTTTTATTGTGTTGTGAAGATACAGATCTTAGTTTTACAGCAATTGTATTGTTGATAATTTAATATTGGTATTTCGAAAAAATGTTGAATAGAACTGATTACCAGATTGGTGGTAATATTGTTGATGTATTCGGTAGGAATAAATTTGTTATGTTAAAGTATATCTTTGTCATGTCGGTCCTTGCCTTTTTAGTAAATTTTCTGATTTTCAACTTTAGGTTTTATTTTTATTTCAGCAGATATGAAGCTTTTTCTTTTAGGTGAGATAATTTTATTTCTAGGTGTTCTCCAAGGTTAAGTAAATTTATTAGATTTAATTTCATTTTTCTTTTGGCTCATTAATCACCACAGTGATGCAGACAGTAATGAACCTAGGGTAAATTTTAATTGTTATATGTTTATGGGTTATTGCTACACACAACGCAACTTTACCATCTATCTTAAAATGTACTAACCACTAACGGCCAAATGGCAAATATTGTTGTATTTAAATTTAACTGAGACCCACCTTAATTAGTAAGAGTTATTCATACCCTTAATTCATTAATTAGTAACTAGTAATTATAATATATTAAGGTTTTTTAAATAAACCCCATATAAATACAAATTCGTTGCCACACCTCAAACCATCGGGGCCATCCAAATTAAATTGCTTTTCATCGGAGAAAGTGATCTTCTTGCAATTGTCGCCCATTGCCATGCACTTCTCGTAATACTGTAAACTCATCAGCTTGTGACGTAGAAGTGACTTTGCATCGACCATCTCAAGCTGCATGAAGAATGTAAAATTTGCCTAACACTTCTAGAAGTGAAAGGAAGGAATAGATCTGCACAAATCTGCTTTCATCTGTGGACGGGTTTTGATGCAAGTTGAAGAATCTCCCTTTTCTCCATCTTAGTTAAACGTGGATTACCTTTTTTGTTAAAATTTTTGCCTTAATTTGTTGGATCTTTTCTATGGTTATATATCACGCCATTTGATCTTTTAATTCATTTACTAATTTCCGTGACAGATATTCCACATTCTAGATGTGCATCGTTTTTGGCTCTTCCTTCCTCAGACAAGACCTTTCGTTTGCCCATCGTGAAAAGTATGACTGAAATGTATTGCTTCCAATATATAATCCTTTTTATGTCTACAGCGCATGTCACGTTACTTTGATTTATGCAAATTTTTGTCACATTACTTCAGATTATCTAATGAAATGTGATATTTCATAAATCAATTTCCATGTTTGCATGTTTCCATGTTTGTATGTAAGATGAAAATCTAATTTTTTACCTTATGTTTTTGTTTATTATTATGTATGAAATTTTATTTTTGTAAATCATTTGTTATACATAGCATGTATAATGTATGAAATTTTATTCATTTTTAATGAATATTAAAGAAGTTTTTGTTAAAAACCATGTTTTCATAAATCAATTTCCAACACTGTATGTATATATATATATATATATATATATATATATATATATATATATATATATGTATGTATATATTTCATCTTTATTAAGTATGAAATTGAAAATATGTTTATATACCTAACAAAATATAAAATATTTTTTTCTAAAGATCCTCTCATAAATTTAACATGCGTCTTATGGTCCGAAAAATACGGTACTGGGAACTCCTATAACAGAGCCATCAAAACTAGCTGTACGTATGGGTGAATTTCTTTAGGATTAGTATCTTCCACAAAACTATCACAACATATAAAATATAAAAATATATTATTCATATCTAACAGCTATTATATAATGTTTGTTTAGAGTTACGAGAAGCTTTAAGCTACTTAAATGTAGTACTCTAGGGGAGGATATCCAGGTATCCCAGTACTGCGGAGAGGAACTTTGTGTGTATGACCTAAGATATAAATATAAATACGATGTTTGTACATCAGCCAATTTACGGAAAAAAATTTGACTGTGGAATAAGTAGATATAGTTCCTTTGTATTAATAGCTGTTATCCTTTGTATTGATAGTATCCCAGTATACAATATTTCCCAAAATTGTCAATTTCAGTACATATATCTAAACATGTTCGATTTATATTTATCTGATTAAGAATACTAAATATTTTAGAAATAAGGAAATGAAGTAATGAGTTGCTGCTTAAACTATAGATTATAATCATTTGACAGAAAATTAGATGTGAGTATATATTTCAAGAATTAGGAGAGTATGCTTTTAGACTTATGTAACAAAAGTGCATCTTGGTTATTGTAATGCGCTAGGCAATAATTTTTTTTTCAAAAGGAGGAAATTAAACCTTTCACAAATAGTTAATGATTATAAAATAATAAACTTTGTCAGTTCAGTAAAACTGATAAATACTTGCAATGCAATATTTTAGTTACCTTAATTGCTTAATTAAATTATTTACTTCGAGCAATTTGTATTTTGATTATTCATAGGTATTAATATCACTAACAGTGTTGATTATGTAGTTGGGGTAGTTATTTCAGAATCAATCTTTATCACAGAAACTATGAATTTTTTTTCTGCTTATAATGTGTTTGTGTGCATGCATACATAAATACACACACACACACTCATTATCTATATATATATAAAACAGTTCCGTAACTGACTGATTGATTGACTGACTGACTGACATATAACGCACAGACCAAACCGCTGGACCTAAAGGGCTGAAATTTTGCATGGCGATTCTTCTTATAGTGTAGGGGTGCACTAAAAGAAATTTTTTTAAAATTCTTCTTAGATTTTTAAAATTAAATTTTCAAGATATTTTTGTAACATTTTAAAATGTGCATTTAAAATAATAATTTGAGGGTTATAAAATTTATATCACGAGAAAGATCATATTAAATTCCTTCAAAATGAAATTTTTTCGAATCTTTACCTCCCTTTTCTGATTTTTGGTGAATTTTTAAAGATTCATATTTAGAATTAAATTCATTAAATACTGTTCACGTGGTTTATTTTCTTTTTGTGATACTTTATTTAATGTTGCGTCACGTGCATAACAACGAAATAAGTTGACAATTTTTTTCCTTTATAATGCGGTAGACGATTGGACATTATTGAAAAAAAATATTAAAATACAGTAAAACATATGTTCCTCAAACTGCACTATATTAACTGCACTATATTCTTTAGCATGTTGTATTAGATTTAATTTGAATATTTTCTTCTACATTATTTTGTCTATAAAATATCCCTTACGATTTTTTTATAAATATATTTTTTTTACATCAATTTCATACATTGATCGTTGTATTTATCATATATATATATATGTATGCATATATATATATATATATATATATATATATACATATATATATATATATATATTGGCATTAATTGCATACATTGACCGTTGTATTCAATTTGAATGTACTCCGTAGCTAAGTGCGGCTATTCAGCTAGTTTATATATATAAAACAGATCCGTGACTGACTGTCTAACTAACTGACAGATAAAGCACAGACCAAACTGCTGGATCTAAATGGCTGAAATTTTGCATGGCGATATTTTTTATAGTGTAGGGGTGCACTAAGAAAGAGTTTTGAAAAATTCTTCTTAGATTTTTTTAAATTAAATTTTTAAGCTGTTTTTGTAACTTTTTTTTAAGTTTGCGTTTAAAATAATAATCTGAGGGTTATAAAATTTATATCATCTGAACGATCATAAAAACTCCTTTAAAATGAAATATTTTTTTGAATCTTTACCTCCATTTTCTGATTTTTGGTGATTTTTTAAAGATTTAATTTTAAAATTTAATTTATTAAATGCTGATCACGTGATTTCTTTTCTTTTTGTGATACTTTAAATTAATTCTGCATCACATGCATAACAACGAAATAAATTGACGAAAAATATTAAAATACAATAAGAGATAAAATTTAACCACTAGAGTAATTGAGATGGAGGGTTTTTAAGAATTTAATTCAAATTAGTATGTTTTATGGGTGTTAAATTAAACCTATATATAAAACAGTTCCGTGACTGACTGACAGACCTCGCACAGACCAAACCGCTGGACCTAAAGGGCTGAAATTTTGACAGTGCATTCCTATAATGACATGGATAGCCACTAAGAAAGGATTTTTTTAATTCGCTCCCTAAGGAGGTAAATTGGGACACTCCAATACGTTTGTATAGAAAATCGTATTCTCTGCGACTATTCTCGGCGTCTCATCTTTGTGCGGATCTCCGTCAAAAAATCGTTCAGGAAATTTTGGTTATTGAGGAGGAAAAGGTTCCTCAAACTGTACTATATTAACTGTACTATATTCTTTAGTATGTTCTATTAGATTTAATTTGAATATTTTCTTATACATTATTCAGTCTATAAAAATATATGTTACTATTTTCATTGTAATTATCCTAAAATGTACTCCGTAGCGAAGCACTGGTATTCAGCTAATTTATATGCCTTATGTGTGAGTGTGTTTGCACGCTCGTGCGTGTGGATGCGTACATACATGTCATACTCCCCCAAACGTACCTAACTGTAGGAATTTTTCACTGTGCACTATGTATAGAAATCATTCTGGTATATTCTTTTCCCCTTTTCTCTTTTCTATTTAATACTTCCGTCATCATTACTAAGGGGATAATACTTGAACAACTCCAATTATAAAAGATGATAATCCCGCAATATATTTTGAAAATGAATGAAGAATGTTTGGTGGAAATCTAGGTTCTAGAGTCATGAAAATACCTTCTGTATTAATGACGTGCTAAGGCGAAGTTTAATTGCTTTCTAAGAAGATGCATATAATTTATTGAAATGACCACACGCAATATATAACCAACACATCCGTAATGAAGGAAAGATCCCCATTTAATCATAATTTTCCTATATCATTCGTTTATGCTGGAACCCCAGGTATAAATAATTTCTATGCAAAGATTGCTGGTTTGAATGTGTATATCATTTATTTCTGATCGGTAAAAACATATTTGTTTTAAAGATCTCTCAAATTTTACTTTGTCTGTAAAAGATTATGCAAAAAAAGAACGATTTTGAGAAAATTGTACTTTCCTTAATAGCTTCAACTTAAACCCTGAGAATTGAAACTTACGTATAAAAAGAGAAACAATATCATCTTCGTCATAAGTATGTATTTTCCTTATTCATAAATAGGATATATGTACATAGGATATTGAAATGTTACATAAATGTTTTATCTTTAATGAATTGCCTGAATATTGTTTTTAAAGTTAATGATAATAAAACAAGGAAGTTCTTTGTAATAATAGAGCATCAAACTGATTATGTCTTTAAACTTTTGAAATCGTTTCAAATTACTTTATTAATATTATATAAGAAGAAATTATCCGCTATCCGCATCAAATAACTACTGCAGCTTTGGTATAATGGAGGAAAATACAGAAAATCGACTATGATTTCTAAGAAATAATAAGCGTCAAGCTTAATAGTAATAGAAGATAACAAAAACGAGATGGGGCTTAGAGAAAAACGAATAAATAAAACTTAAGGCTGGTTATTTTACCTTTGTACCACTGCATTTCTTAACTGTCTTACTTTTTCGCGAGTTAATAAGTAAACCTATTGGTGAAGGAGGCATAATAGTGCACGCACATTGCACATTAGAAGGGAAACGGTAACTTGAAGTATATAGACTGCCTGGGACAGAAGAAAAGCGTGATGTAGATAATTACAGTATTTTGAGGCGCCTACAGTACAGTAAGTCCTCGACTTACGCGATTAATTCGTCCAATGGAGGTGTTGGCGTGCCCAGGCAAGGCGTAAAACTTTGTACCATGCAGTCAACAACGGCACATGAGTGGGCCTGGGGCTCCAAGAGCCCATATCAATGACAGTCCGTTAAAAAGTTCACACGCTAACACTTGTTGATGACCCAGCATTAAAATCGGCAGCAATTTGAGGAAGTGTTGCACGTCTATCTCGTTTAAGGATTCTCGTCAGTCATCAACGGTCCCGTTCATTCAAGTTCTTTTCCGGCCGCACCGCTGTCGGAGATATGATGTTTTACCGGATACCTGATATTCACGATACACTCGTGAAATGATACACCGTCTACAATGTCGAATCCCTTATCGAGCCGGGGTCATTGCCCTACTCCCCCTGCTTTCTTGAGAGAAAAGTAGCAGGAACAAGACAAAAGAGGTTGACGTGGCTGACACGACACCTTCCCCCCAAGATGGTGGTTGCAGATGCAATCTGCAAACACACATCTGACAATTACCTGTCTGCCGGCCTTTACACACAATATTGTATTTATCAAAATTTCACAATAATAATGACAATAACTACAAATGACATAAATCCCAATGATAATAATAAACAAAATAAACACTCCTAGCACTAAACATAATCATAATTACCACAATTTGGAGCTACATTTCCAAAACTATTAATAGCTAACGATACACAGGCAAAATAAAATGAAATACTAATATCAAAATGCCCATCATCATAACCATGAAATAATTAAAATTACGCAGGTAACATAAAATGAAATATGAATAATCAAAATTCCTATCTTCATAACCCTGAAATAACTAAAGATAACAGAATAATATCGATTAGAAATAAAGGAAATGAGCTTCTTACCATACTGGACACCACATAAAATAGATTTACCACATAAACTACATAATATTGATACTCGTTAAGATACTGAAACTAAGAAAGAAAAAAAATTGTTAAAACACTACATATAAAGAAAAGTATTTAAAAAGGTTCCACACTAAGTCCATCGTAAAAGTTCGTGACTTCTGATAGTTAGTCCTCGACTGGAAGACACGACACAACATCTGTATTTGCCTCTTTCGCTCCTGGCCGATGAGCAATAAAGATCTCACAAAGTTTCGGAACGTTGCACATTGTCTCTTTAAGTTTTTGGGAGGTAGCTTCGTGCACCTTAGACCACGGAATGTTCTCGGATACTCGTTTCTTGGTCAGCTCCGTTAAGGGATGTACTAACTTGGAATAGTTATTGATGTAATCCATATAATAGTCACACAGTGCTAACAGATGTCTCGAACACTTCATATTTGCACCAGCAAAATCGCACCTTTTAACTTTGATAGTAGATTCTGGACCTGCTAATTTTCTTCGAATCAGGTCTAATTGCTCCAAATTTTCTTTCATCTGCATATTCACCTTCAATTTTAAAGTCTTTCTTGCGGTTTCCAAAGAGCCGCAATTTTCTTGCTCTTCTCTGAATTTCGACGATTGGCATTTTAGTTTCCTTATCAGCACCCTCATTATTTCTTGACTCAATCTCAAACCATACAGTGCGAGGCTCCCCCTCCGTATGTCGTTGACCCCTTTCACCCCTGAGTGAAGGGTCGCCATTTTTCCCCTCGCAGGGGACTGACCGTTCCTCAGCAAGAAGTGGTCTTGTTTCACAATCTTCGACCCAGCTGTGTTCGCCGGCATTCACAAGCGACTGCTCAGTACTTGGGGGTAGTAAACAGGACACATTCAGCTTATAATTCGAGGCGACTATCTCTACGGGCTGCGAGATTAGGTTCCCTTGTCTGCGAGAATGTGGCATAATTGACGCTTGGCCGACATTTGCTTCGCGTCTCTTTCCAAAGGCGAGAACTACTTTCTTTTCGTAATTCGGCACGTACAATGAATGCAAAATAGGAATTTGTGTTGCACAATCGCTTATTGGTTTAATTTTGCATCCATTGATCAAAAGATCCGCATTCTTTAAAGGCTCGATTGGAATTTCTGGTTGGATATATTTAGCTACCACCTTTGCTGCTATCGGTTCATTGCAATTTTTGTTCGCGCTCTGGGCTCTTATTATCTCTAATTCATGTTGTCGGTCTTCGTTCTCCTTCCTATCTTCTACCGTAGTGATTAGCAACTGTTTCACAAATTCTGTCATTGTCATACTCCTCTGATTTTATAATTAATTGTTTAAGTTCAAATAGACTTAAATTTGGGGTTACTACTGCATACAAGTCTTCTGCAACTACCCTTAAATCTTCTTTTCTTAGACCTTTGATGGTTCACATCTTATTTGGATATTATTTAACTGATCCCAAAAAATATAAATATTAAAGGCTTCTCACCTGCACTGACGACTCACTCACTTATCCACCAATCCAGGTATCCAAGTACGCAGATCCTGTCGACTGCGCCAGTGTCGAACCCTCTTCACTTCTACAGGTTCGCTTTGGTTCGTTCCGAAATTCGACGTTTGCAATGGTACATAAGTAATTTTTCACGTCACAAAGTTCAGTACCACACCAGTGAATATTCAATGTTTTATTTTCTTTCGCAAGCACAAACACAGCTATCTACAAACTTATTTTACAGATTTATATACAAATATCTAACTAGGTCAATCATCTGGATTCTAAATGCTATCTAACAAGGCCTAGTGCGTCTTCGGAGTCTCAATACACCCACGCACTTTATTCTGATCTGCCCCGCTCCCTCGAGCAAACAACCGCAGACCAAACGCCACACGCCTTCTCTCGCGTGGACCACACCAGTATCTGACGTCCCCCTGCCTTCTGCACGGGGCACCGTCTACAATCTCGAATCCCCTATCGAGCCGGGGTCATTGCCCTACTCCCCCTGCTTTCTTGAGAGAAAAGTAGCAGGAACAAGACAAAAGGGGTTGACGCGGCAGACACGACAAACGGTGACAATTTTAGATTCATTATAATTTTAAATATCTTTTGCTATACTTCATAAATGTATCCAATAATGCATTAAGTTTTATTTTTACAAATACACAAGCATTACAGTTAGAGAAATACTAGTCTGAAACCTGTAAGAAGTCAAAGGAATCATCTTTCTTTCAGTGATCAAGAAATCCTTAACTACATCAAATCAATTATTATTGCTGTGCTTAATTATTGGAATTTAACTCTGTTTAAAAGGCTAATCAATATGAAATGTACATGAACATTGAAAGGAATATGGACATTGTTCTTTGATTTATTCTAATTAAAAATATTCATAGATAGATCGATAGCAATCGATAAGATCATCAAAGAAAAATAGCCCGAAGTGTGCATAAAGTAATTTATTTTATTAATAAAGCATATATTAAAATACTACCCACCCAGACAACATAATTTTGTATTGATCGTAAAGTTTGTATTGATAATTAAATAAAATAATTAATTTTGAATTGTGATTCCCAAGAAGTAAGGGAATATTGAATAAATGTATGATTATTAAGAGTTTATTTTTCTCTCCATTGTAAATGCATTAAAGATTATAACAAATTAACTGAATATGATAGCTATATTTAGCGTACGGGGCAATTCATCATTCATACGTATCACAACTATAAACTAAATAGAAAATATTCGTCCATTTCTGTTCATGTTAACGAAAAGAATCATGATTCCTGAATCACTTGTTTCATTGTAACTATCAAGACAGAGCCAAACGAAGTACTGGGTAAGTGAATGTAAAAACCTGATTTGAAGCAATCTTACATCTGTCACTGGCTTCTAATTTTTTAGTTAACAATGAAAATTTTGAATGAATTTATAAATTAGTACTGTACTTAACATGCAATTCATTTGAAGTTTAAAACATCTTATCGACTTTAATGCCATATTATAAATAATTCATCACTACAGTACGGATTTTTAAAAAAAAATTGGTTTTATTGACTTATCTATAATCATTTATATTGTTTACAAATAAAAATTTCATTAAAGTGCCGTATTAATCTATAATTCTGTATAAACGAGTAAAATATTTATTAGAGTCCTTTACATCAGAAATCAGACAGGAAAAGAATATATAAAAGTAACTAGACACATCACCTCCGATTGTCTTATAATAGGGTTTTTCAAATAATTTTAGGCCAGGTTATATGCATGACATTTTGTTCAGTTCATTTAGATTTAAATGGCCTAAAATCCTCGTTGCCAATCCTCGTTTGAATGCTGGTAAATGCCTCGTTAATCATACAGGTAATAATTATCGTAGGCAAAGAGGGGATTATATTAGATTGTCCTGTTGTTGGTTCTAAGGGTCCTTGGAGCTTACGACTATCTCAGGCCCCAGTCCGGTGTCCATATGAAGACAAGGCAGGAAACAGAAACACACAAACACACAAAAGAATTTTTACTGACAAATGATGGCACCCTCGATGGACGATGGATTGCTCCCCTTTCTAGACGGGGGCTCCTTTAGCAGGTGGAAGACTGACGAGTTCCCCAGATTATAACCAAGTCTTATGCGGGAATTTTATGGGTTGTCCTAAAACGGCTCCAATCGATTCCATGGAAATTGATTTGGCAATGAGTCATTTGACCTATACATTGCTAAAAGGTTTAGAATTAAGTTTTTAAAGCATCATTCTTTGCCTGATGGGAATCTCATAAAGAAAATTATTCCTGACAGTCGACATCCTCGCCAACTCAAACTCTGACTCGAATATATTCATTCGCATTCTTAGTTTCAATTTAAAAACAGAGCTCGATTGTTTATAGAACATGGGTCTCCTATTTTTTAAGAATAAAGCTATTCACCATTTTGCCAAGGAACCATGTCCTCATATCACTTAACGAACCAAACAATTTAGATTAAATATTTGAAGGGGTTTGAGTATATCAATATTGTATGTTCTTGTTAAACTCTTTCGTATTATATTGATATATTATCCTCTTTAATATATCTTGTTTAGCTCTTTCATAAATTTTCTTGAGTTTAGCTGTGTAAACTATTAACCAATGAAGATATTCGTTTGACAGATATTTAAATAGATAGAAATATTATAAAAATTAAAAGAACGCGCTGCTATTCGCATTACTAGAATGCCTTTTGAAAAGAACGGTCTGTAGTTTTTCTAAACAATATAATACTTAGTTAATAACCATCAGTAAACTATTTTGAAATAAAAACATTTCAAGCATCTTAGCCTTAAACTGAAAAAGATTAGTTTCTTTGATATCCAAGTCAATTCCTTTGGACGAATTCCTTTGGTGTGTCTGGAATGCGTACATATCAGTAAAATTTAGGGGCATTTTCAGCAATGTCTTTAATAAAGTCATTGAGGAAGAAATCTATTCTATACTTTTATTTCCAAATTACATGTTTCCGGATTCATATGAAGAATTTGAATTGTCCGTACTCTAGAGAGAAGTCAAGATAAAGCATATATATGCAAGCATTGTGTAACTGAATTGTTTAAGAATAAGTAAGAATTCAAACGGGATTCCTATTATGGACTTTAAGGAGATTAACAGAAACGTAGCTCAGTAAGTCACAAGTCACCTATAATTTTATTTCTGATTCAAATAATATATTTTAAACTATGATATGCTGGTGACTGTTCTATATCAGATTAGTTCTAATAAATGCACCAAATTTTTGTTAATTGAGAGTTAAAAATATATAGAGAGGAACCAGATTTTATTTGTATTGAGTGCATGCGGCTAATTTCAAATGGTGTCTGAAATGTTCCTATGAGATGCTAAGTCTATTTAAATTGCTATTTTAAATAACTTATACCTTAAAATGAGTGGAATTAAAAAAATGTATTTTGTATCTGACTAGCTTGGTAAATAAGATTTATTTTGAATAGATAATAGCACTTTTTAAAGTTATTCAAAATTCAGTTTTTTAAAAAGAGTGATTGTTTAAAAAGTTTAAATTAAGATATACGCACTAAATACAGATTATCGCCCCAGTAACTATCACCTACAATTTTTCACTTAAGATAAATTTTGGTTATTCTCTTTCACGGGGTACAAATCTATGGTGCCCGGTGTTGTGAAGGATCCACAATTTGGACATTTTGAACTCCTTCCAACGTCATAGCCATTTTGTTTTTCCAACACGATTACGGGGCATAAAACGGCCATATTGGAAAAAGGAGGAACTGCACCAATTTTCCAAGAAACATCGCACCCCCTGAATTCCTCAGGACGGGGGAAAGAAATTCCAGGAAATTCAACGGACATCCAATTTTCTTGGAAATAAGCGTACCACGTGGGTCAACCACGGGGATGTCAGAGCATCCTGCCCTCGAATAAAAAATTAGAAGAGGCACTAAATTTACGTGAATAACTGACCTGGGGAGGAGTTATAATAAAAATTGGGGGAGCCCCGAGTGTGGGAGAAATGACGTTCGGAGAGCGAGAGAGCGAGAGAGCGATTTGAGGTAGCGAGCTGCGAAGAAAGCCTGGGAAAAAAAGAGTAAATTGGCGAGATGTCCGTGTTCAACCGCCAGCACCGATTCTTCCGCCTCCTCCAATGAAGGGCCCCATGATTTTTAGCCCGATGCCTAAAGCCTCCTCCGGTAGAAGTGCCTCAACGACGCCATGCTCTGCTGTTTCATCAAAAAAACTCCCCAGGCTGGTCATTTCTTCCCCTTTTAAATAGTGCTCATGCCGTTTGAGAGATTACGAGACTTTATTTCACTCGACCCGTAATGGTTATGCCGCAGGAAGCGGATGAAGTATGCCCTAATTCTGTTAAAATATGTATAGCCAAGATCTTAAATATAATATGTAAACCCGACCTTTTCTTGTAAAATATTGTATAATAAATGTTGTTATTTTTATTTATAAACGCATAGTTCCCTTTGGAGTTCACCTCCCTAATTTTACACAACGCAAAGGTACCCCTCATAACACCCGGTATAAAGGGCATAAGTCAAAAACAATAATTTTTAGATATTTGCTAGTAATGATAAAAAAATACAAAAATCTTTTGACTGGTATAAAACGCTTAAGTCTATCAATTTTGTATACAAAAGACCATTTCTTTGTACAAAAGACTTAAGTCGAAATTATCGTTCTGCGATTGGTATAAAAGCCAATAACTTGGTATATTGAATCACTGTTTTTGTCTTTAGCCCTTTATACCGGGAACCATAGAAATAGTACACATTTTAAAAGCGAAAATTCAGTTCCTCTTTACTGAGGTATTAAAGATTCATACTAGTACAATTAGCATTCTGCTTTTTGAGTGGTGTGTTTGATTGCGAGCACTAAACTGATGGTAAGACGTGAAAAAAATGGTTGTGTAAGACTCCTTAGACTTCTTTAAATATTTCTATTTATCGATAAAAAGCATACTGTCTTAAAAGGCATCTTTTTAAATACGTTAAAATAGAACTGGAATTTTTTGCCTGTTTCACACAATTTTTAACAGTAAACGGATGTGAAAATAATTCATAGGATAATGGGGAAACCATTTGAAAATCTTCGAAACAACCTGTTTTGTCATAAATCACCATTTCCTACACTTTTTATTACTATTAAATACTCTTTAAATAAACTTAAATTTAGAAAAGAGAAACAAAGTGTACAGCCCAGTATATATTATAAATTTATTGTAATTGATTGCGATCAAATATTTCATATAGTATTTTAAATGCATATTTCCTCTTTTAAAAACGTCTGTGCTGTGAAAAGATAATTGATGATTTTTAGTTTTTTTTGTATGAGATTTTAATAAAATAACAATCCAAATAAATTTATTTCGTATTCTTGAAGTGCCTGGGAAACAGTGCGTTTAAAATTAATGTATTGCATGTGTTAAAAAGAGAAGAGTTCATCCAGACCATGTTTAATCATTTTTAACACTTTTATGTGATATTACTTTTTTCCTCTACGTAATAAATTTTAAATGCCTCATACTTTTCCATCTTATTCTCCTTTATAAGTAAGAGAAATGTGCTAGATGCCCCTCCAGGCAATCTTCCTTTTTTGTTTGTTATAAATTTTTAAAACGAGACAAGTTTGAAAGAAAAAGCAGTATTTTAGAGAAATTTATGGCTTAGAAGCATTTACAAATTTTACTTTATTGAAAAAAACAAAAATTAGACATCTCAGAGATGAAATACGTGTATTAAATATATGTTTAAAAGGGAGATGTGGGTTTACAAAGTATATATTTCATACTTTATCAAGAAATAGAAGGTAAAACACAGTAAATTATGCCTTCCTTTCGAAAATCTTTTGGAATCTAGTGAAATGAAAATACAGGAATTTATGAAGAGAGCAATATTTATTTTATAGTTGAAATATTGTTCTTTTTCAATTTGATACATATTTAATGAAAACTGCCCTACAATAATTTTACATTAAAATTATTACTTCTTTTACAGGAAAATAGCTACATGCGTAGAAAATATGCTAGAAATTACTAGATGCATTTTAGTAATAGTTTCTCTGCGAAAGGTTTCTAAGCTCGAGAGAGTGTCATAGTTTCTCTAAAACGTTCATCAGAACTTATCTCATAAACAAAACTAAGCATATGGGTTCTTCTGCATTCATTTTTTTTTTGCTAATTTTTTATTGATAAATTTCGCCATGTATCCCACTACAATGTGTTTTTAACCACAAAATATTTTTATAAAAGTGATAGGGTTACTGTATTATGTCATTTCTAAGGTCATTTTATGATGTTTTTAAAATCCCACAGATATAATTTTCTTCAAAGATCAACGTACAACTGGAACTGTTTCTAATTAAATGGTGAATACATTAAGATATTTTAAGTCTCAACATTGATGGGATTCAAATAAATTAACAACAGGCTCTATGTCCTAATGACCATTTTAAGTATATCAAAAGATATACCGAAAGGTAGATTAATAATTCATGCATTAACTACTCAAATAAAAACAATAAAAGAGGTACACAAAACTAGATTATGTTTGTGGCACTAAAATGTGAGATGTGGCACTAAAATGTCATTGGAAGAAAGGAACTCCATATCTTAATATCTAGTGGATATACATATAACATGGCCAGTGCTGGTCATTCTGAAAAAAAAGATAAATGGGTGACAGACACGAGTATATGAAATACTTCGGATTTATTTTTTAAATTTAAGTTAGTTAGAGGAGGCTTAAGACCAGAGGCTTGTTGCCATTTACAAATAGAGGTACATGGTCGAGCATGGTCTCCGGTCAGCAAGGATCAGGCGGGCGAGATCGAATCGCCGATATTTGCCGGAGAACTTTCGGCCTGGGCGTCGGAATCTGGAATGGTAGAAACATCCTTAGTTGGCAGGGACTAGACGATATCTGTTTCTGCAATTCAAACCTTCGCTCCTGTGCTGGCCCCGTCACGTGACGTGAAGAGGAAAACATCTGGAATTTTGCGACCCAGCGGTCGCCAGCAGGCTCCACCAAAGCTATAAGACAAAGGGTTATTTTGTGTGTTATACGAGGGGAAGGGGATAAATGGAGAATATTTTCGCCAATCGTTAGGCAACCCCTTTTAAGGGATTAACATTGGTATTTTCTGTTTCCGCTGATAAGCGATGAATGCTGATAACGTGACCAAAAGGGTGCACACTTTTTGAGAAAGTGAATGTCTGGGGGACTATATACCCTGGAAAATTATTCAGGGAACAGCTCCCTAATGCGATTAAGTATTCGAATGGCAAAGCAGGCTTTAATAGTAATATTGTAGCAAAAGTTAATAAGCGTTTCAAAACGTTACGACAATGTTTTAAGAAATAGTTTTAAAAATTTAAATGCCTGAAAAACTATTATTGAAAATATTCCCATATTGCTGTTTGATTGGCGTCCTCAGTTGCAATTTCCTTTGGTTATATCAGGGGCTATGCGATTTATTCTTAACAATCTATGCACTGTAGGAGTAGAATTCCATTCCCTTCTGATTAGACTGGACCGGCCGCCCGGTGTATGGTAGGTTTAATTTTTTTTAAATGTTTGTGCTATGAACGATGCCAGCTCGCGCTCATTAGCAAACGGTTCGCAGAACTGATACCTACATTAGGTATCGGTTCTACAGAACCGGTGTGAACAGTCTGAATCCCACGACTGGGTCTCACCATTTCTCTTTCATGGAAGCAGTCACTTACCAAGAAATAACTGTTGTAGCTTTTGCCCACATTATTCGGTTCTCAACACTACACAGTTACATAAAACCCACAAGGAGATAAAAGATGTTGTTACCCCTCGTGGTTTGCTGCTGTCATCGCGTGGATTAAACGACATTAAAGAATGCCTGTTAAGACATTTAACAAAATTTAAACAGCACAAATAGCATATAGACATGCAAAAATAACATGCAGACATGGTACAGCACAAGCGGGGATATTTTTTTTAATTAATCACAACTGATGTTCTTTGTCGTACGCCGAGAATCAGCAGGGTTATCATTGGCCTTGTCCTTGGCAACTCGGCAACTTCGACTAGGGGAGATGGGATAGTCACCTTTGTTCTTGGATTATTTGTAACTTGGATTATTTGTTACAGAATTAAATATGCAGAATTCTCTGTATACTTTTTTACCACTAAATATCTATTTATGTCAATCCAACTCATACAGACGTAATTTTACGATTATTTGAGAACCAAAATGCATGAAAATCAATATTATTAAATAGGAATAAGACACACCCTAGAAGATGGGCAACTAAATTCAAAAATATGCTTCAACTAAATACATTCCTACCATGATTCCTGGGTACACTAAATATGCTATGTTCTAGTACCCACGAAAAACTTCGCTTATTTTCTCGTTTTAGCATTTACTCTGGTATTATTATCTAGGCTCGAATAATGGAATGCTTTATAGATATGGCCAGAGTCTTACTGAAAGAATTGTTTCATCTGAAATGAACAGCCAATGATGTTCCTATTTTTAGATGATAAACTAAAAATCAGTATATTTTCTGTGTTTGCAACGACCCAGTCGTACATGTGCTGATGTTTCTTTAAGGCATGTTTATATAGTTAAGCTCTCTCCAACCCTAACGGTATCTTTCTGCGGGATCACGTGGCCACCTACCGCTTGTAATTATTTCGACACTTCATGATTGTTTGAAAGGAATTTTCTTAGGAAGACACACAAGTACCTTACTCTTAAATTCGAGTAGGCAGTCTTTTCTCGCTGTTCAGATTCAAGAAATGTGTAGCAAACAAATGATTTGAATATAAAAGCTTCTTTAATCTACAATAATTGTAAGGACGAGGGTACTAGTTTAGGAGGAGTTCATCAGATTTTCAGTTCATCAGATGCGAATATCTCACAGAATAAATCCCAAATGAGATAAATAATCTTCTATTTGATACTGTGAGGAGTGTTTTAGAATTGTTATATCTAATGACTGAAAGCCGTTAATGATTTATACATGTTGGATTAAAACTTGTTTTTCCGTATTACTCTTGTGGTTTTAAGATTGTATTTTAAACCTAAGCTGTGTACTATCCGTAAAAGTTACCTCCTGAGAAAATGACATTAACATACAGGAAAGTTAATTTTCTGCAATAATCAGCATTTAGAATAAATTGTGAAATTTAATATATCTAACATCCCATTTTAGGTATATATATATATATATATATATATATATATATATGTGTGTGTGTGTGTGTGTGTGTGTAAGTAATTTTTTTGTGGTTACAAATGGGGAAAAAACTGCAAAACATTATGATTGAACACCCTCAAAGGGCCTAAGGTTCAGTTTTTTTTTAATGTTTCTGAGTTAAATAACATAGGTCTGAAAAAGGGGGTTAAAAAACTCGTATGTTTCAAGTGACTCAGATGGATTTTGGTGTTCTGAAACCAAAAATGCAACGCATTTTGCTCCCTAACGCACAGATTACAAGGAAATAAGGACTAAATAGTGGTTAAGATTGTGGTACACAGTAAAAGTTTTAAAAAAAAAGTATAGCATTTAATGTTAATTTCAGTATTAATTTCTTGAAATTTTAATTGAAAAATATGCGATCCTATTCAATAAAAAGAAATGTATAGGAGTTATTCTTTATTTGCCTTATGAAATCGCTATTATCTTGATAACTGGTAAACGGTTTCCGGCGTGCCCTGAAAGAGCATCCAATAGTAGTTTGCTATCATATTTACACTCCATTATCCTTGATATTTCTGTTCCAAATCTCGAATATCCTGATGGAATCTTTTCTCCTTGTTCCTTAGTCTACATGGGAATGCAAGAAATCTAATTTGAAGTTCATTTTATAACCTTAAGCTTGGAATACTTTCATGCATTCCCCAATGGGGATTCTTGTAGTTGTGTGAAAGTTTTCAGTGACGTCCTTATAGTCCTAAATGGAAAAGCAAGCTTGACTATATCCAAGCTTTCTTTAGTGAATAGGATTTTGACAGTAAAGGATATACTAACAGACAAAAGTTTTCGGATGTCAGGACCAAAGAATATTCTTTCTTTATGTTTGGTTTTATATAAACCAGAGAACTGGACACAGTTATTCGAAGCATTCGCCATCTTGAGGGTGAGATTTGACAAATTACTCCCCTTAAGAGCCCTCATTTTATATGAAGGAATTGTAAAAGAATCTTGTCACAGAAACCAAACTTTAATACATAACTTTTTTTCCTACGTAAGAGCATTTTTACGTACTTTTTTTACGTAGAGTATCACGAAATTACCATTATGTTTTACCCAGGAGAGATCATCTGTTGTCCTTAATTAATAAGAAAGTTATTCCTTAAGAAAGTTATTCCTTAAGAAAAGGAAGCAAGTGCATTTTGCATAACCTGGTTGCTTGCTTAATTCTGCTGGTCAGTCTTAATCACTTGTGGTCGTTGTGCCATATTTTCTCAAGAACGAAGGCGAAATTTTTCCTCCAAGTTAACGTAATGTCTGACCAGAAGTGAGACCTATTCATTTACACCACGTAGCAGCATTGCGTTTAGTCTCATTTTAGAAAAAAATAATAAACAATCACCAGTTGGATGAATCGTACTGTAGTACGTCAAATTGTTTCACTAACCCACAAACGAAACTGCAATAGGGTCAATTTCCCTCGTGTTTGAAAAATGGAACAAACTGTGAAATGCGAAATTTGTACCAATTAATAAGAAAATAAAGGAAACATGATAATAGATTCGATCTGACCAGAAAATGATCCAGTGGAAACAAAACCCTTTTTAGCATATGTAAGATGGAGAAAGAGAGAAGAGAATTGGTTTCCAAGAAAATTATATATCTTTTACAGTAGTAAGATGCTTTATTTATTTATTTATTATCTATTTATTTATGCAATACATTTTTAAAAATTTGGTCTCAATTTTGAATTTTTAATGAAAATTATGTAAATTTCTGTGAAAAAACGATAAAACCCTCTCACGGTTATTAAAAAAACTGAATGTTTTTAAGAAACCTGATGTGATAGAATTTTTTAAATATTTTCTCTGAATTCAGAGCTCAAAAATGCATAAAATTAAAAATAAAACATTAGGTCAGTCTTCCAAATCTCGAATATCCTGATGGAATCTTTTCTCCTTGTTCCTTAGTCTACATGGGAATGCAAGAAATCTAATTTGAAGTTCATTTTATAACCTTAAGCTTGGAATACTTTCATGCATTCCCCAATGGGGATTCTTGTCATTAAAATAATTTTTAACTCATTTGTCTACTCATTAAAAGAATTTTTAATGAGTATCTTCAACTTCACTATTACTATTTATCGACAGCTAAATTACTGATATAAGAGGTTAACTTGACATAGATCAAATATTCATTCTTCACCAAACTCTACTGGTTTGATCCATATTGGAATTTACTCCGGCTTCAGGCTAATTTCTTCTAGCGATAGAATATTCCAGTAATTAGGAGGAATAACACTCTATCTAACTGAACTCGTTCCATAATTATTTTGAAGTTGCCTGCTCGATGCTTATGCCACCTTCCCAAATTAATGTACTTTAGTTGCCTGCTCGTTTGAAGTCTGTGGGAGAGTTTGTGAAAGGTTTTGCAATACTGAAGATTGAAAAGGATAAATTTCTGCATTTTAAAAAACCAAATATCTAGACCTTGAGAGTGTTTTTTATCGCCTTATACCTCCCCAAGTCTGAATACTTCAGTTCATTGTACCCAGTACGTCCGTACAGGTACATAAGTAACATATTAATGGCACAGTAAAACAACTTTACCAGAAACATTACATAAGTGGAAAAACAAAGGTTTACACGTAGAAAGCATTCTGTAACATTATAAGTAATGTTGCAACAAATCGGTAGGACAATTTTGTATTAAGTACAGAATATTTACCTCATAAATAATTTGTCTTAAATGCTCAGTGTTCT
This sequence comes from Dolomedes plantarius, assembly GCA_907164885.2. NCBI lineage: Eukaryota > Metazoa > Arthropoda > Arachnida > Araneae > Dolomedidae > Dolomedes > Dolomedes plantarius. The sequence goes on along the minus strand of OU015494.1, from coordinate 154,266,787 downwards.
GTTCTGTAACTGCGTATTCTGAAGCAATAGTTCATTCCTTATGCTTCCCTTAGAGTATACCAAAAACTTAATATTGATGCAACTTCGTTACATTTTTGGAAAACCATTTTTCTACTGTTAAAACAGTCTCTAGAGTATCTTTTATGTTCTATGACGATTGAAACAATACAGCAATTTTTCTCTTTGTATTCATCTCATACAAAAATAATTTAGTAAACTATAATTGTACGTCAGTAAAAATATCACATTGTCTAGAGATTTTACTTTTCCCAATTTTTTTAATATTAAAGAGGATCTATATCTCTGTTTATTTTAAAATTATTTAAAATTAATCTATCTCAGTTCCAGTTATTTTAAATATATATTTTATTCATCTTACCGTTTCACAAATTTAATAATGAATAATAGGCTGCTAATATTTATTAATAAATTATGTTTATTAATTAAAAATAAATATTAATAAAAGTAATGCATATTCAAGAAAATCAGTTTATTATTGAATTATTCATGAGAATTAATATGTAAAATTTATTATTCTTATCTCTCTCAACATTTAAATCTATTATTATTGCACATAATTGCTTTGTTTACTCTAAGGAAACCTGTTTGAAATAGTTTAATTAATCAGGAACCTTTAAGATGTTTATTTTAACTTTTTAAATATTAAAAGTGTAACATTGGCAATAATAAAGAATTCAAAAATATTAAATTTACCATTTGCTTGTAATGGTTGAGCTATTTAGGAAGACAGTGAATTTAAACTGTTCTATACGTAAATAAGAAAAAAGTTTTTCTCTTGAGATAAGTAATCTTTTGTTAGAAAAAAAACAAAGTGCAACACTTAGCATACAGAATGTAAAATAGCATTCGTATGATAAATTATGGCTCTAAAAATATATATTTAATAAGTGTTGGTCGTCAAAAGAAAAAAAATGATCAGAAAATTCTGCCTAAGTTTTAGGGGGCTGATTACTTGTTTAATATTGTTTATATAAAGCATTTGTTTTTGAAACTTAAATTGTAGGTCAAGTAAATTCTAAATTAATATGGAGGAGAGAAAAATATGTCAATCTTTGAATGAAATATAAAAAATATGCGGATGATAAATGACAAAAGGAATCTTTAAAGACATTTAAGCTTTTTTACTGTTGAAATGGTATTATATATTTTACGGATTCATTGCTATGTTCAAATTCCTTTTTTAACATTCCTTTTTTTAACGTAAGTTTTGAATTTTACTATTTCTATCTACAATATACAGTAAAAACTTAGGCATTAAAATTGTATTTTTAAAGAAAAAGTAAGAACATACAAACCAAAAAGAACAAAAAGTCTGCATGCATCGTGAATCCAGAAATATTAAAGAAAGCTTTGTAAGCCCATTGTAGCCAAAAGCGTCCGACATCCCTTAGATCCTTGCTCATTTAATGTGAAAACTTGTAGTAGTAGGTAAATTGGTTATGACGAAGTCATATTTTCATGAAGTTTTATTAAAGTTGACAGCTGAGTTCTTTCTAACCCGTTTAACTGTTATACGCTATTGTGAATTGTATTGTATCAATAGAAACCAGCAAGACATGTTCCTATTCGTATTTCTGAACAATTAGCAATAGAAACCTACCTGTCTTGCAGGTTTATCATTTGAAACTTATCTTAGTAGATAACCACTTAAGCCTCATTACTTGGTATCTTGAAGAATATTCTTATTTCTTACTGTGGAATATGTTTTATTTTAGTGTATATTCTAAACTGGACACTGCTCTAGGGAAGGGGCTAAAATTTACTATTTACGAAAGTGCATACATTTACGGCATGGAACAATTTTATGTCAGTTGTCATAAGGCAGAAATATACTCTTTCGACAATTATTTCGTCTACCGTGTCACTTCTTTGGCTTAAAGTAAACTTGTGGGTGACAAATACGTAATGAATACTTCTTTGCAATAAATTAAAAAGAAATTAAAAAGAAATTAATTCTTGCAAATTGTTCATTTCGACAGTCATACCAATGCTCCTCCACCTGATGATAAAATATTAACTAGTTCGAAACATGTAGCCACTCCTTTTTAATTCATTGTGGAATTGAAGAAGTGTTCATTACGTACATGTCACTTCTTTGGGTCACAAATCTAAAAAAGAAAGGAGGAATTAGACGAAAGAGAAAAATTACCCTAGAATTGATTTACTGTATTCAGAATTAGTAAAATTCACTAAAAAAACACATCAAAGGGCTTCTGAAAAATTTATTATCAAAAACGTTTCAAATGAATGGAGTTTCCGTGTTAGAGCCAGCAGTACGCAAAATATCTTATTTAAAAGCAGTTGTTGACATCGACTTGAAAGAAAAAAGGATTGATACTTATTTAAATGTAATTATCTTGGAATTAAAATTACTCCAAAAAATGTTAGTTTTTAATGGTGAATCATATTTTGAAGTTGAAAGTACCCTCCAAACCAAATACTTTGGTGAGGGGATCAGATAAAAATTGATTGGAGCTAATTTCTAGTTGTTAGTACGATGATTTCATAAAATTATATGTAAACACAAAAGAAGAGGTATTCGCTTTTCTTGCACATCTCTGCAGAAGAAAAGAGCATTTCATTTTGTTCCATGACCAAAAATAAATATTGGCGATATGAATTATTAAAAAAGTGGATTATAAAAGAAAGCTTGATTACAAACGTAATAAGATTGTACCATGATAAAGAAGACAACTTTTCTCTGCACTAGTAGAGCGAATACCAAAAAATGGACACGAAGATATTTCAGTTAAGATGGGCATATTTCTAATTAATGTTAGATGATTCAAGTATGTTAGGTAGATTAAAATTAATCTCTTAGCAAATGGCAAACGTTTTTGAGTCATAAAATAAGCATCCAAGTATTCTAAATTAATTTGTCTTAAGTTAAATGAGTGTGGTTGCATTTGAAGATCTTTCTACATAATACACTAACATTTTTACGCTGTACTGTAAATAAATATGATATACGATTCAATTTATAACATCCAATCACTTCATTTAGTATTTAGTAAATTAAAAATATTCATACGGATTTTTCTCCATTTAAAAATGACTGAGAGCTATAAATGAAAAATAACTTTAATTTGAATGTTTAACTAATTTTAGACCGATTGTCGTAAGTTAAAAAATATTCTCCTAATATTATGTCAATTTTAATCGTTAAAATCTCTGCTGGCATTCGGTACCAAAGTCTGGTCCACTCTTGGCATGGACGTTTTTTGCCGTCTGGAATCGGCTTTAAGCTGTATGTCCCTGTCTAATTAGACCTCGTGTAGCAAAAGTTGAACGTAGCGCTTCAAAACAATCCATTAAAATCTCCAATCTAATATATTTTATTTTAAACTTTTTGTCATCAAAAATCATTACCATGTGAATGAATAAATAATTGATTACGCTATCATATTGAATTTTACAAGGAAAATGTCGAGAGATGCAACACAAAATATGTGGTACAACTTATAAAATACCTTTAAAGGATATAAACTAATGGCAAATGATAGTAGATAAATCATCAATTTTATCCTCATTGTAATAACTTTAAATTGATTGTAAAAAACATGTAACTATTCAATTTTATTACATATATCTGAGCAAAATATAGCTAAAAAAGTACGAATCGTTCATGTAATCCATAAAAGTGTTTACAATTTGCTTGTCGTAAACTCCAATTCGTAGACTTCTTTGGATTTATTACAATATACAACTAAAACATTTATTTTTCATGGTTAAAATAGCTTAAATTAGACATAAAATAGAAAAAGGAAAAATAATTTATGTTTGAAGCACATGTAATGCACCCTAAGGCTGCATAAAAAGATCTTTAATTTTTAATAAACACAAAATATACTCTACTAAATATCAAAATACCTCAGAAGATAAAGTAATTGAGTTAAATTTAAGTTGAAAAAGGGTTTCATCATATATTGATGAGAGCATTAGAAATAAAAATTGTACCCCCTCTTGAAGATGAAATAAATATCCTCCTACCGTGACCGGGAAATGAAATTACACTCCCGATAAATTTCGAACTTATAGGTTAGTGGAAGGACCTTTCCCGTTTTGGTTAAACACCATCACGGCACACATTATGACTGTGTCAGATTGCTAAAGCTATACTGCTCTAATTAATTCGTGAAATCATTAGAGAGTGAGAGGTTTAATGGTTTTTGACATGAAGAATTGGCGAGGGTTTAAAATTAATTCCATGTTTCTGCTACAATTCTCGCAGGAAATGCAAACGCTTTTCATCAATTTCATAAATAGATAGAATATAATTATCTTTAAGATTATTAATAACACTTTTCGAAATACATAAATGAAAAGCTGTGAGATGTCTTTTTTACTTCTATTATTTTTTAATTGATTTTGTTTAATTATTTATCAGCACAATTGTTATAACTGTTACCGTGTTTATCCGTTCGCCTGAAGTCCAAAATAGTTCGCTCGCACACACACACAAACACACATATATATATATACACATAAATAAATAAATAAAAAAATAAATGAATATATATATATATATATATATATATATATATATATATATATATATATATATACGTCTGATATGAATCATAAATCTAAAGTTTCCACTTACGTCATTTTTATTGATTTTTCAGCAATAGTAAAAGTTTAAATCCTGGTTTATATCAAACAAATACAAATAATTAAAAAAGATAGGATAGACGAATTTTTTACAGGAGTTCAAGGAGATTAAGTAGGGAAGCTGTTTAGTCATCAGAACATTTTAGAAGCCATACTAGAACAAAGGGGATTTTTTACTATTTCCATACTAATTTGTTTTATATAATGATTAATGATTTAACGTTTTAAACTTGCAAGATATATTGTTAGCCTGCTCTAATTAGTTTACAAAATGTGTTAAAAGTCTAAACATTCTCATAATCGTTGTTTAGCTGTTAAAGAAAAAGTAATGGAGATTAAATGATACTTGTAACCTTCATAATATCTGAATTATTTATATACACGCACACGCACACAGACACACACACACACAGACACACACACACACACGCACACACACACACACACATATATATATATATATATATGTGTGTGTGTGTGTGTGTGTAAGTAAGTAAGTAAGTAAATAATTACTCAGGAATCATTACATATGAATGAATTTGAGCAGCGCAGTCGGGGTTTGAAATCATAACATATTTAGATAGGATCAAAGTAGAATAAAAATGGCTGAAACAAAGATTCTGTAAAAAAACAATAAACATTGTTTTTCACCATCAAAATCGATGCATCCAGTGTTGATTTTTTTATAAAGTCAAAAGTAAATAGATTTTATATTCAGGGGAATCACACACTTGAAAACAATGAAATATACTCCAAATACGAGAAAAATGATCTTTAAATTAAGTTATAAAGGCATGAATACATTCGTGTATTTAACTTTTGTCAATAGCTGAGATACCATAATTAATTGCTCATTCTACTGCTGGTATCTGATTCAGATACTTCCATAGCATCATAAACATTCTCTGTAACTAGTCTTCCTGTTAGATAATATAATTACTCATTGGACAAAGTAATGGATAACTGGCTGACTAAAAAAGTTGTTCCTAAAATTTCCCCAAAAGTATAGACTCAATAACCACATTACTCTAAAATTGAAATCTAAATATATAAATCCAAATCTATAGAACTAGTACTAACGAATGAAAGAGTTATTTGGGAAAAAATATACGAGTAAAAAAGAAAATTATAGTATTCAGTTATACTTTATAGGTAAATACAAAAAAAAAATTATATTAAAGCCTGTATTGTAAAAGACAACAATATACGTAACTAAGAATTTTACAGTAGAGTATAGCTTTATAATGGTATTACTATCTTCCCTATTTCCTTTTTCATTTTACGTATAATAAGATGCTAAATAGTTGAATAAATTTTAGTTTAAAGATCATTTCTTGTTTATAACAATTAAATGAAAACTATATTTTTCTTATGAAATAATCACTTAGATGTGTCTTTTATGTAGATTATTTGCAAATGAAGAAATGTTTTAAAATGGTTTCCTGCATCATAAAGTATGAGAATGTAATATAATCATTCGCATCAATTTTTCTTCTTCATTGAAGTGTATGATATAATCTGAGCTGTCTTGAGTTTATCCAGATATTCATTCATTTATTCATTCTTTCGGCTAGGAACACACACACACACACACACACACACATATATATATATATATATATATATATATATATATATGTGTGTGTGTGTGTCATGATTTCATACACTGCATGTTGGATGACAGGGAAAAGCATCAGGGACGAGCCAACACAGCGTCCCAGACCCTCTTACTTTAAGTTGTTGTCGTAGCAGGGCAGGCGAAATAATCTAAGTCCACCACCAAAATTAAAGACGCTTCCATCTAGATGAATCTTTATTTGAACGACATATCGCGCGTAGCGGGGAACGGGGACCCCGCCCGCAATTTGGCAGCACGAAAATCTTACATCTTTTCTGGTTGAGAGCAGGCACACAAAGCTACAGAAGCGCGAAAATATCTCGCCCGAGTACGGGTCTATTAAATTTCTAATTGGTTATGAACGGACACGTGATTATGTCGCGTCATATGGGGGGATGTTTCGAACGTCGTAGAAGGTTCTTCGTTACATAAGTTTTGGCCGCACGTGGGGGAAAACTACTAGATTATTTTGGTTGGATTTGAGGGTTAATACTTTATTGCAAAAGGGTTAAAGAATTTAGATTGGCGTTTTAATAATAATGAAAAGGTTTGAAATTTATTTTCATTCCCCTCTCCCTCCGGAAAAGACTTGCGTAAGGGGCCGACTCCCTCAGCAAGGCTCTCCATCAGGCGAGACCCGCGTAGCAAAAGCGTAATTGGGACTAAAGTTTTGAGGAGTACTTTGGAATAAAATTTTGACTCAGGGGTTGACAGATTTAAATTTTGTGTTACTATCATCTTTGTGTGTCTGCTCAGGTCATGAAATATACAAATCAGCATAAACTAGCATTAAACAAAAATAAAAAATTATCACTACACTTAAATTACAGTTTGGGATGTGTATGGCCATATTTAACTATTCACAAAAACTTAGATATACACTTAAAATGCAATGATAAAAATATACTTATTAAAACACAATAAATCACAACATTTGTTTAAAAAAAATAGTACTTAAAACTTTAAAAGGCAAAAATAAATCAAAATGGTCATTGTCGGGTTACATTAATGAGATCCAGAGGTTTTACACATAATAGGTTTTTCTAAGAAAAAGCTTAAAGATAGTTTTTTTTTCAATTTATCTAATTTATGTAGACAACACGCAAAGTTTAACCATTAAAAAATGGAGTCAAGAGGTGTTGGACACCCCAAAAAATTAAAATAAAAAAGGAAAAGGATCTCAGGGGTCATGAGGTTTGTCATTATTCAGGTTTAGGCTTCATGGTGGTTGGTGAAGTCATTAAGAAAAATTTAACAAGTCAACACAGTAAACAAATTAAATAAAAGTAATTTGGCAACAGACATCTCAATTATGAAAATGGTTCAATTAGGAAAAACAGGTTTTAAAATAATACTTTCAAAACTAATATTTTAAAAAATTGTCTTAATTTGATTTCAATCAATAACACACTTAATCAAGATAAAAATGACAATAAACATTGTAAATAATTAGAAATATTGTTCAATTAGGAAAGACAAGATTTTAAAAATAATTCTCTTAAAAGTTGTCTTGAAATCCTCAGTCAACCAATAACACTCAACATTATTTTTTAATTTAGGGAGAAATGGATTTACACCACTGAAGCAATCAACTTAGCCTAGGTCTCCAAATGTGAGAATCTGCGGTGTGATAAATTCCACAGAGGCCAGCGAAAACGCACTAAATTCAGGCCTACTGAGCTACCATTGGGTTGGGTTGGTCGTAGATTATTTTGTGTTCGGGGTCGAACCGAATCACAAAGAATTATTATTAAATTGTGGTCGGGGGTCGAACCGACT